>VWZZ01002862.1:68506-107299 GCA_013399095.1 Psophia crepitans
AAAAAAAAAAAAATCAATAGGGAAGGACGAGTGTGGCGGCAAAGAGCTGGGTGATAACAGCTGGAGCAAAGATTGAAATACTGCTGAGATGATCAGGCAGTAGACCCACAGCCAGCTGTTTGTGCTCCCAGATGGAAAAAAATCCTAGAAACCAGACAGAAGGACTTGCTGTGCATTGACATACTGGGCAGTTGGATACTTATTTGTAAGTCCTTTTATTTTTATCTTATCTTGCACAGTCATTTTCACATTTTTATGTTTTAATTTATTCTAGTTTACATTCTAATAAAACATAAATATTCTGAGTTTCAAAGCTGTTTTGAACCTCCTTGTAGATATCATTGTAATGAAACAGTCTAGGCAGATCTCCCTTAAAAGCTTGTATATTCAGGGGTCCTGTGTTTATATTCCAAAAGGTTCCTACTGGAGTATTTTCCACCTTGTTTAAGTAACTATTTAAAACAATTACATTTTTGTAGCTTTAATGGCACAACAGTAACTTTCAAATGTTTCTTTCTATTTATATGTGAAAGAGTAAGTTCTCCTTTGACTCACTGTTTTGCTCAGGTATAGAAGATGACATCCCTTTCTAGATACTCACCATAGCCCTATTCTTAGGAAGAGGCAAGATCTCAAACCATCAATAAATGCTCTGCTGTCCTATTGTTACAAATTTTAAAAGCACATGAAAAATAACCAACTTAAAATGCTTTGAGGGGAAACACTAAAAAAATTGTTTCCAACAGTTCTTGTTTCATATCTTATTAGAGTCTGTAACAGCAGTGGGAAGTCAGCAGAACTGGAAAAAGTCTCTTTTGAAAAGGTGATTTTTTTCTGTTGCATCCTTATTCAAACTCAAAAGTGACCAAAATGCAAAAGAACAAGAACTGAGAAAGCTTGGACATTTCATAGAATCATAGAATCACTAAGGTTGGAAAGGACCTCTGAGATCATCAAGTCCAACCGTCAGCCTAACACCACTGTGCCTACTAGATCATGTCCTGGAGTTGCCACGTCTACACATTTTTTGAATGTCTCCAGGGACAATGATTCAACCATCTCTCTGGGCAGTCCATTTCAATGCCTCACTACTCTTTCCGTGAAGAAGTTTTTCCTAATATCCAACCTAAACCTACCCTGGCGCAACTTGAGGCCATTCCCTCTTGTCCTGTCACTCGTTACTTGGGAGAAGAGACCGACACCCTCCTCACTACAACCTCCTTCAGGTAGTTGTAGAGAGTGATCAGGTCTCCCCTCAGCCTCCTCTTCTCCAGACTAAACAACCCCAGTTCCCTCAGCCGTTCCTCATAAGATGTCTATTAACTAGTTAGGTTTTATATTTTCTGACCATTAATAAAATTATCCTCCATTTCAATTGCTTGAGAATTTGATTGGGTTTGGGTTCTGCATTCAGTGATTCTAACAGACAAATATTTCTATGTGATTTTTTTTTCGCTTTTGTTTATTCTAATATTTTCATGTGAATTTTACTTTCTTTCCAAAGTATGTGCTGTTTTATCGTTAACATAAATTGCTTTTGCTGTAATACTTGATGTTTCTGAAACTTCATCAAGGTATGTTTTAATATTTCGTATGGCAAACCTTCTGTTTCATCAAGAGTTAAACATCCATAGAACCTAATTTTAGCAATATTTACTGTTTGCCACAGAATTACAGTTGTTCAGCAGTAGAGGACTTCTATTCTTGGTTAACTTCATTATTAACTATCACCTGCAATGCAATTTTGGGGATACAAGAGGCTTGGGATATATTTTTTTTTTCTTTTCTGAGGTGTGAGTGTGACTGACTAATTTTAGGCCACAAAGAGAACGATACTGTAAGCGAAGTAAGAGCATGATTCCAGTACTAGCCAGATACTCTTCTGACTGCAGAGATGATCTAAGAATCTGTTTCCTTTCTACAATCTATAAGCCTCTGTGAACACATACTGCCTTTTGACAAATAGTCAGAAAATATCTAACATGGAGAATTACATTTTTAATTTAATAACTGCTGAGGTCTTCTCCCTGGGACCCAGTGACAGGACATGTGGGAATGGTGCAAAGCTGCACAACGGGAGGTTCAGACTGGACGTTAGGAAGCATTTCTTTACCGAGAGGGTGGTCAAACACTGGAACAGGCTTCCTAGAGAGGTGGTCAATGCCCTGAGCCTGTCAGTGTTCAAGAGGCATTTAGACAGTGCCCTTAACAACACGCTTTGACTTTTGGTCAGCCCTGGAGAGGTCAGGCAATTGAACTAAATGATCATTGTAGGTCCTTTCAACTGAAATGTTTCTATTCTATTCTACTCCCATTCTATTCTACTCCTATTCTACTCCCATTCTATTCTAATCCTATTCTAAAATAAAGCTAAAATTTCTTATTATTAACTGTAAAATTCTTGTGTAGTACTTTATTTGTAAGATAAATCTGTTTTCCTTAGAGGCTAGAATATTCTTCTTTTGCCCTAAATGCCCTTTGCTCAACAAATCCTTATCACACTTTTTAAACATGTCACAGATTTGAAAAATATCTGAATAAGTTAGAGAAGTTGAAATAGATAGGACCAAATGGCTTCAGGTTTTGTTAGATGAATTATTTAAACTAATACATGGTAGTTATTGTCTTCCCCACCATCATGTTGTCTTGTATTTTAAGGGATAAAATCTTATTGAAATCTTGTAGGTATATGCAGAATATTTGGATATTTTTTTTCTCTAAAAAAAGTGTCATCTTTTAATGGCAGAATATTCAATCCACAATTTCAATATTTTTTTCCATTTTTTTTCATGGCATAAGTTTGCAAGTACTTCTGGTTAGTCAAGTGCTGGTATGAGTGGACTCTTGACACTGTCAAAGATAAATATGTTTGCTTAGTTACCTTTCCAGGACTAAGTCGTCAGTCATTGACTTTCAAAATCCAATTGAAAAGGAGGTTGGCAGTTTTTGGTGAGGAGCGGGACTTTGAACTGTGTATTGTTGAACTGTGAAGATTATTTGACTGAAAGAAAGATTATCTACAAAGGCAGTGAAACCCCATAATTGAAGTCATTGTTCATTTACTAATGCATTCTAATGCTAGATGAAATTTTAACATTGCAACAGAAATCTTCTTCCTTATTTTTCACATAGATTTTTGACTAATGTTTATTTCTCGTTCACTGTAATTCATGCTGTCATGAACATTTGTAGTCCAAACAGGCATTGGGTGTCCAGTGTTTCATTTATGTTCCACAATTTTGATCTCAGTGGATTTTGATCCATCATTTGTAAGATGTTGTCAGCTAAAGTACTCAGGAGGGCAATTCAGGAATGTATCTTGTTCTTTCCCCACACTCAGGACAATTTTTCATTTCTCTTTTCATTCTTTGCCTTCAAATAGGAAGACAGCTGCCTTCAGATGATACAGAACTCACTGACAGTTGCTCTTGCTTCAGTCCTACTTCATGAGAACTTCAGAAGATACTAACTGAGGTATTTATTTGTGGTTTTTTTTTCATTTTTAGAAGTTCTACTTTGCAGGTATTAGATAGGTAGAAGAGCAGACCAAAGACATCATGAATCTAGACCAAGAGAAATGCTCATATGTGGAAATTAACACAGAAGTTCTGTCCATAAAGAGAGCTACTGGGTGATTCAGCCTCATCTCTTTCTGTAGCTGGGCACTGTGTAGTCAATCTTTTTATAAATTAAGAAATAAAATAATTCCAAATATGACAAAAGGAAACATTAAAATGCAGTTAAAATATTGCTTTGGGGCGGAGGTCTTTTAACCAGTTTTATCTGTTCCTCTGCTTTTCTCCAAGAATGGACAAAAGATTTTGCAGGAAATCCCTGGACATGAATACCCAATCACCTCAATAATGACTAAATAATGAGCCCTTCAAAACTATCTGGCTTTTATAGGTTTCTTCCCCTAATACTTACAGAGAATTTAAATCAAAGAAAAGCTTTGGTGTTAACACAATATACAAATGCTTTTGTCCCAGTTTATCTTTTGTAAATCCATGAGATTAAATATAAAAGCTGTTTTAAAGATATTGATAAATATTTTATTACGAAAAATATTTGTCATTTTTGTCAGATACCAGTGAATTAATTCCTTTTATAGAAAAGAACTTCTTCATTTGTATATGTAAACAGAGTCTGATAAAGGATTAATGGCTACAGAATTCATAAAGGGAAAAAAGTATCTTGTAAGCCTGTGATCCGTTGGATTTGTGTCAGTCCTAAATTTATGATCTGCAGCTGTTAAATGTCTGCTAGGAGCTTCATCTTCTGAAGCATGTTAATAGTGTGAGTACATGGCTAGAAAAAAAGGAAACGTTGTGCTTTGAGTAATGAAATTGTCCAAACATACAGATGATTATTGCAATGCTTCATATAGCACAGAACTTTTATTACGTAAATCTTACAAACGTATGCTTTAATGCTTTTTAAATTACAGAGAGATTCTAAAATATAGTAGGTAGGTTGAACAGAAAGTCTGTTGGTCTATGTTTGTATAGTCAGTCTAATGTAAGCAATGCTGGGCTGGAATTTTTGTCTCTGCATTTGAAAACTCAAAGCTTAAATGGCACTGAAAAAGATGTCTCGTAATTTCTGTAATGTAATTTTAAAATATATAATATTTTAATATGTAATATATGCAACTTTTTTTTAATAACTCTGGGTATTTATATGTATCTTTCTTCAATACAAGAGTGACTTAACTGTTTTGAAAGGCTGGGAATTGTTAGTTTAGTTCTCTAAATTCTCTGTGGCTGTCTAAAATTCATATGTGCTATTATAGTTACATTATATGTATTTCCTTTTTTTAAAGAGACTTTATATACCAGCGAGTATAGATTATAGTTAGAATAATGTTAGCATTAAAATTTAAAGTTTTCAGAAAAATGACTGTTAAAATTGAGTTGGATGTTACATATGGATTCAGAAAAGAAAGCAGAAGACTTTTTTGTTTCTAATTTTGCATTGTGTGCTGTTAGCAGCTAACTATGTTAATAGTTTTTTACATGCAGATTCTATGAAGTGCGGCATATTCTCAGATTTTAATAAAGTAGTTGGCATTATGTGACAGGTTGGGCCATTTTAGTACACGTTATGGATTGGTTGTGTCTTATAGTGGGGCAGTTCATTTCTGGAGTCAGTACACAACCATTTCAGCAGTAGAATTAGCTGCTTATGTCACAGATTATAATTAGCTGTGTCTGTATGCCAAAGCAACAGGATGGAATGCAAAACACAGCCAAACATGTGAACGAATTTTCTTCCAGTGGTATTTGGCCAGGCCTAAAATATCTTCCACTCCAGATTTGAAAGTAGTGGAAAAGTTAGACAATTCTCTCTTGGGAAGAGGCTGATTGTAGTTTATTCAGAAGTCTACATTGTTTCAGATCTCTAAGGTAAGTAACAATTTTTTTAAATTTCTTTTTATATCTGTATTAAAATATTAGCATATTAATAAATGAGTTGGTTTTTGATTGTTCTTTCCTTATTACATGGATGTATTGAGCTTCTCCCCCATCTGATTTTCTGTGCAACATTTCAGGCTGATTCTGTCCTCATATAAGGATCATGTTGATGCTTATGTGATTTATTGTAGGACCCAAATTTAAGCGTTCACTTTTATACACAATTATTATTTTAGATTCTGATATTGTAATTACACTTATTTTTACAATTAAATGCAGTATTAAGGTGCATAGTTTAAACTTGTGTAATAATAAGAAGCTAACTTTAGTAGTACTTTTAAAATCTTTTACAATATCATGTTACTGTACATATACAAATATCTGATTTGCAGTAGTAAACCTCTGATGTTGGTAGCTCTAAATTTTTCTGAGTTTATATATCACATACTGAAAGCTAAATTTAGTGAAGAATGGATCCCTGCTTCTGCTGAACACTTCTTTTTGGCTTGACAGTGTGATATTAACCTTCCATCTGAGGAACTGTTACCAAAATCAGAAACTTCTGTGAAGGGTACTTGAATGAATATGCATCCAACTATGTGTACACAGAACTCCTTTTCCAAGTTTGTCATCTCCTTGAATTCAAATATATTTTTTCTTGGATAATTTCACTGACTGAAAGAAAATTATTAACTAGGTATTAGTGGGTTACTGATTCATTATCACATGATTTATTGGATGATAGTTGGAGTCTCTCCATCAACAGGTGCTCACACTGAATATTTAATCATGTATCAGAATGAGCACGTAAGTTCCTAAAACAGGATATTGCCAAAGTGTAGGAATGTGATTTGACTGCATCAACATCAGTCAACTAGTCTCCTTTTGTAGAGATATGGGTGGTTTCACCATATCTATCTTGCTCCTCCTACTTCAGGAGGAGATGAATCATGTCCCAGAAGTATCTGCCTCTCTCCATTGTCTGTGGAGGGGGCCTTGGGAAGTAAGGCCAATGTTACCTGTGTTTGGTGAGACGAATTCTGGCCACCTCCAAATGAGTAATCCACATGAGTGAATGACAGGAACATTGTGCCATAGAGTTCTGAGAGTTTGCAATGAGTTAAGATTTTGGAAGTTTTAGTTGTGATGCATAGTCACAACTGATGCCACTTTGTCTGAGATGAATGTCCATTTATCTTCTAAACAAATGTGATATTCATATATTAGATACAGACCTCCTTTCCATTACGTATTGTAGAGCAAATGGTCTTAGAATACCACCAAAGGGTAAGAACCACTGCGTGGAGTTAAATTAAAAATAAAAGCATCTAAATTAAGCCCAGCATTAGAGGGAGCTGTTTAAACTGTCTCTTCTCAATATTTACTCTTTTGCTAATAATATTCAACTTTTTCCTGGCTGAAAAAAACCGGTGGTTAACAGCAGGTTATATTTTATTCATAATTATAAGACTTTAGTTAACAACTTGAAGATACAATATTCATCCTTACTGTAATAAGTTTGTAATTATACAGATATATGTGACTATACCTAGTGCTGAGAATACTCTATGCAAGAATGTATGTTTTAAGCTAAGGGAAAAGACTTTTGGAGGAACAGTTGAACGTAAGGAATGGATATAGTGTATCATACAAACCCAAGCCTCTGTCAAAAGACACAGAAAAGCTGGGTGTGTAAAGATCCTCTTGGTTGAATAATCTTGTAAGGTTTATTCCTTCCTGTGAAAGTAATGCCTTTTACATGAGATAAAAATCCCAAGTCCTGACCTCTTACAGTTTTCAATTATTTTCATGACTTGGAATTAAGTAAGCTGGATTTTCTGTGAACTTATTTCTCAAAGCTGGTGTCCTGGCTCTGGCCAGGCCGGGGTTAATGCTCAAGCCCGGGCCAGGTGAGCCGGGCCGGGCCGGCCGCTATTCCACACCACGTGACGTCACGCCCCTATAAAGGGACTGGCCGGGAGGGGCCCGGGGCTGCTCCGGGACGGTCTCGCTGCGGGCTGCGCCTCTGGTCCGTCTGGTCTGTCGGGTCGTCGGTCGGTAAAGTACTGCGTTTGTTATCGCGGTTGTTTACATCCCGGGATAATTATTGCAGCCCTATTGTCATTTCCCCTCTCCCTTTGTCGGCCCATTAAACGGCCGTTATCTCAACTCGAAGCCATTTGCCCTTTTGTTGCCTCATTCTGCCCCGTGTTTTGCTGCCGGGGCGGTGAGCGAGCGGCTGCGTGGGGCTCGGCTGCCGGCTGGGGCCGAACCACGACAGCTGGTTGTCTTAAATGTTTAACAAGCAGTGACTGAAGGTTTTCTGTAAGAGAGATGTTTATGAGGTCTTTGCTCATACAGGTTTTCTGATATCTAATAAGGTCTTCTTGCCCATTGCAGTATCTCAGTGGAGACATAAATGGGGTTTTGTTCGTCTCTCTTATGTTTCATTTTCAGAAAGTTTTGAGGAATGTAATATTTCTGAGACCCTGTTTGTCTGTTGAATTTGATTGAAATTGGCCGAGAAACTCAACAGCTATTGTAGGACGATTGACAGACGATTTAGGCAGTGACACAAAATATGATTGCTTTTTTATTTATTAAACCAGACTAAAAGCATCGTGGCAGTTTGGATAACAGGTTAATTCAATATCCTGGTCAAGTTTTCAGCTTGGGTAACAATATTCGCACTATTTAATTAATCTGTAACTTTGGCTACCTGGGCCAGTCTTCTCATTAAACCTTTCTGTATATCTGCCAAAAGCTGTTAAACAGCTGCTGCATTTCGTGCTGTGGTTGGTCATGTTTCTGTGGTGGGTGAGGTACTACTTCTGTATAAGAATGTGAAGAGGAGTATAAACTAAAGTATATCAATATTTTTTAAAATGGAGTATAGTATGTGCTAAATGTTGGATATTGCTGGTATTATCCATAAACCACATGTTTTTAACTAAGACGTGTTTATTTGTGTGTGTGCATATGTATGTCCTGAAGGTTGTCTGTAAGAAGCATGTATATATGTATTTCAGTAATGGGTTGTAGAGGTGGAATCATCTTATAGTAATGCCTGTTAAAACTCTTCAGTTCCTCTTTGTTTATTTGCTGTGTGGTCAGTGCTCTGAGGAATGAAAGAAGTCTTAGTTCCTTTTCTTGGCCTTAAGCTTTTTCCAATGTATTTTCCAATGCAAGTGGTAGATACTAAATTTGGTACAGACTTTTTGCATCGTTGGCTTATTAGTTCTGGGTCCTAGTGGCTTTCAGAAAAGGCTGTCTGTGTAGTGTATATCAGCCTCCATTTCAAGTTAAAGTTTCACGGAGGTCCTACTTTGAATTTCAAAGCTGTTAGACCTGGCTACGAGCAGCCTGCAGCCTCTGTCAGTGATGGCTGCTGGTGGAAGGAAACGTGTCTGCAAAGCTCCACTGCACACAATTTCCTCAGTATTGAGGAAGAGATTGAAGTGAGGGGCAGTGATAAGTTAATAAAAAACATGTTCTGGTGACTCCAGACTGATGAAAGCAGAACAAAATGGAAGCCGTTCTTAAAAAAGAAGTGCTCTGGAATGAATCTGTGTCAGCAGGGGACAGCTATGGCAAGGGTCCCTAACCACAGACCAGGCTGCATTGGCAAGGCTGTAGATGACAAGCTGCATCCAAAGGTCTATTCCAGTCCAGCTTTGAACTGGAATAAATGATCTGCAGAGGTCCATTGCAGCCTAATTTTTTTCCGGGATTCTCAGAATATGTTCAGAAAGATTTTCCTGAATATTCTCTCTTTTATTATTATTTACCTACTGGTCTTGATTAATCCTCTGGTTGTCTTACTAGCCGATCCAATCTGCAAAGTTTCAGATTTTGTGTCTACTTTCAGTATGAGGAAGGCATCACAGTTTACCAAAGATATGTTACGGGAGATTGGAAGATAGCAGTATTCTGAAGTCCCTGTTGGACCTGCATAAAGTTCCTGTATCAGTAAGAATCAACTGTAATATGGGACTTGAATTTTACTTGGAAATACAAGGAAGGAAATGGACGGATTCCGAGTTTAAAGCCAAAAAAGTAACAGTATTATTTCAATTCAGCACTCCCTGCGAGCTGAAAAGTCACAGGAAGGTATTTGGGAGACTGGTAGAAGAGGTTGTAGTTATTGTTTGCCTGAGTGAAAGTTTTCATAGTAGGGATAAGAAAATGATAAGATAGATTTCAGTATGTGGAGGAGGAAGAGGTTGATTGGGGTTTGGCCTGAGTGCCAAGGAGAGAGTGAGCATGAACACTTCCAAAAGTCAGCATAGATGAAGGGAATGAGGCTGCATCAGGTTCAGTTCCCTCCACATTCCTGTAGGAGTACCCTGATAAGCTTTGTACCTTCATATTACACCCCAAGACTTCTAGCATATATACTGGTTCTACAAAAAGACCGTCCTATTTGAGGGCTAAAGAGGTGAAAGTTTGCCCAGAGGGCACCCAGAGCCAAGTTTTAGGTGATATGGATGGATGCAGTATAGTTTTGTGGAGATGGAGCCACACTTTCTGTAGGATGGACAGCAAGACCAGGATAGGAGATGGTAGTCCTATGCTGCCCATGCCAGTTTTCAGACTATTTTTCTAGTCTGAAATGCTCAAATAGATCTGATGAAGTGCCTATATACCAAAAAACTTGTCTACTTTTTCAGTTCTACTGTTTAGTATAATAAAAGATACTTATTTTATCCACAAAACTTTTCTTCCCTGTAACACTGTACTTTTAGTTTTGTTGTGTTGTGGTAGGTATTTTCCATTCAATGAAAGTACTGAAGAAGGCTTCTGAAAACTGTTATCTTGCTTAAACACAGAACTGCATTATGAAATAGTGTATTTCATTCTGGATGATTTCATGAGTCATTTAGTAATTATGTTCAATGCAAGTGTGAAGATAATGCTTTCAACTAGAAATGCAGTTCTTATATTCATGAGGTTGCATAAGACTTTATTAATGTATTGTCATAACAGAGAGGAAACAGTTTGTAAGCTATATTTGATAAAGACACTATGTTTATCTGAGTACCCCACATTCTTTTTGAATTGTATATTTCACTGAAATTCTGTTAGTAACAGTTTTCACTATCTGTGAAAAGTACTTGCTTTTTTACATTTAGATTCATATATTTTATTAATTTTGCTTTTAGTTAAGCATCTATTGAACTGATAGTGTTGTGATTCACACTTAGTGATTTGATTTAACTGATTTAGTCATGTTTATGGAAGAAAAATTCATATCCCCTTAGCCATATTGAAAGCATGTGAAATGCTATTTAAATTAAGGCTACTAAAATTACTGTCTTCCTGTATCAGAAATCCACAGGTATCTAGCAACACACAACTTTAACTCAGGAAGAAATTCAAAGCTAGCATTCAAAAAATTGTCTAGAAATAAGCTTTGATTTTAAGGTAGTTTAGTAAGTGAAGCATGTAAATGGAATATAAAATATAAACAATATAAAAGCAGCAGAAAGCAAAATTATTCTCTCTTCCTTTGCTTTATCAAAAGTTTCCATCTTTTGCTACCTTTCCCTTCTCTTTGTTACTTTCTTCAGCATTCCCTGGGCTCCTTCTCGTATTTTACAATCTCCATCTATGTTTCTCATATTTGTTTCCTGAGCGTACCTACCACTTAACCTTTTTCTCTTATCCCCAAGAGTCTACTCACAGTATTTAATTTACTGTGCTTAAATTGTATTTTGGAGACGTTTTCTTTGTTACACGTCAGATTTAATATTTTGTTAATTCACAGCTAAAAAGAAATGAAAACATTTACAGGACAAGTTTCCCATCAGATTTCAACATTGTGATATATGATTTTAAATTTCAGCTGAATTTTATCCAGCTTTTTCTTTTAGATTGAAGTAATAGAGTCTAAAGCTATGAAGACACTCTACTTTTGTACCCTAGAGGCTAACAAAAGTCTCTCAGTTGTCATTATATTGAACTAAAGGCTTTCTGACACAGGATTACTTTCCAGAAATGTGTGTAAGGTGGTTTTTCAACTGGAATCAAAATCTACCCTAGAAGAGTTTAGTTGCTTAGATGGTAAAGACAGTCCAAACCACCTGCAAACCTGGGCTGAGTGAACCTGAAGAAACTAAGACCTAGCATCATTTATCTTTATTTTGCCATTAGAAACATGCGTAGACCTTCCCAGAATTTGAGTTTAGGAAAGCCTAATTTGCAGTCTTCTTTGGACCTACAAGGAGCAGTTTAGGGAATTGGTCTCAATGCCTTTAATTCTGTTTTCAGAAACTATGATTAAAAATTTCAAAGCTCTGGAGCTAGTCTGTTGTTCATTATTTTTGGTCAAAACTGCAAATAATACTGCGGTGCGTACATAGGAATTGTTTTCCAATTTCCCAAATTAGGATCTTTAAAATGAAGATCTATGGCAAAAATAAGTCTTACTTTTCAGATTACAGTATTTGATTTACATCAGCAAATCAACTTTAATTGAAATTTGAGACTTTTAATAGTAACTGCTTATTTCCGTTTCAGATTGAATACTTTCTATGAAAAAGTCTACTTTGAGATATAAGGAGCATACATGTTACATCGAATGAGAGATTTTGCTTTTAGTTTATTTTGGAATGCATACTTAACATGTACTTCTGGGTTGTGTTTGTGCTTAATTTGTTTTTACATCTAATTGAAAGATCAGCTGTGTCTTTCCTATTGGTTTTAATCCAGGAAGTTACATACTGATCAAAGCCAGTATTTATACATTCTGCTATGCTCTTCATCTTCTGTGTTTCTTGCATTGCATTATTGCTTTGTCATGGTTGCTGAAGAAACTTAGAGTCAGTTGCTGCCTAAACAGTTGAAGTCAACATCGCCAAAAAAGGCTTCTGTAGTCCATGTCTTCTGATGATTTCCTTATGTGTCTAATACACACTTAAATTAATCTGATTTTTCCCAGTAAGTAAAAATGAGCAATAAAGCTGGTATGACCAGGACTGCAATGCAACAGAAGCACATCGGTTTGTGTTCATTGACATTTAAAATTCATTAGAAAAGGGCAGAAATTTACAATATGTCATCAGACACAGTATACACAGGAAAGCATTTTGCTGTCCTTGCTGCTGGAAAGGAAAGTGAATTTTGAATTTTTTGTTTAGTTTCATGTGATTTTTCAATAAAGATCCAATTGTGACTTTCAAAATGCAAGGTCAAATTGTTCTTTCATATCTGTGATCAATCACTTAAATTAGGGAGGGAAGACATGAGGATTAATTTTGAGCTCTCGTCTCTGCATCTAGTTCCATTTCTTATTTCTTTGGTGTATTTTAATTTCACTATTCAATAAAAGCTTCACAGAACAGCAGTGTAACTCTGTTTACTATGTGAAATCTTTTAACAAGGCTAAATAGTTTTTCAAGGTTCCTCAACTTAGGAAGGCACCACAGAAAGGAGTTACCTCTTTTGTAATTGTGCTGAAGTCTACTGTATGAACTGGAAGCATGCCTCTAAAGAGAAAACAGCATGCTCCCTGGAAGTAGCACATTCTTATAAGCAGCAGCAAGAACAGGAAAAAGAGAAAAAATACAATTCATATGTCTTTATGTATTTAAGTAGAGCTGGGCTTTTTGCTGTCACAGAAAGTACCTCTTCCCAGCACTGACATGAAATACTTTTCTTGAGAACAACATTGAGGGTAATGTTAAAGGGCTTTTCCTAAAAGCTCAGTCCAAGCTGGACTTGCATTAGGAATAGTATTTCTACAATATACATTTTGGCCTTGCTGATAGTCATTTTTGTATGATAAAAATGATCTGCTATCATACACCTAGAAAATAAAAGGAGATTTTTTTTTTTAAAGAAAAAGTATTTTTAAATAGAAAAAGACATAATTGCTTGTTTAAAAAGTATTTTAAAAACAATTCTTATATGCATTTAATGGTCCTTAAATGAAATTTTGTACACAGAAACCTAATCTTCAATACAACTCAAAGTGACAAAATACCAGATCCTGCCTGCAAAATTTAACTTTACTATGCGTTTAAGTAAAACTTTGTGGTGTTTCTTTTCCTAAGGTAGTGTACCTTGATGATAAAGGAGGAATTGAAAGTAATTGAGAGCATCTAAGCAATAAAGTAATTGAGAGCACCAATTTAAATTTCAATACAATCAGCATGGGATGCATCCATTTTGTGAGCTACTCAGATAATCTGCTGCTTTTAGTGTCCGCGATACCCGGAGACCTACAAACCACTCCAGCCAGAATTCCATTTAATCAGTCAGGTTAGGAGTATTACTGCTGACCTGATCTAATAAAAGTTTGAATGTGGTGACTGAAGGGGAGCTCTTAGATGTTCTTTCCAAATAAATAATATGCTAAATAAATAAGCTTGGAATAAATAAAAAAACTGTATACCTTGTAGTGCAAAAGAAGTGTATTAAGATTAGTCTTTAAACTATTCATCCAGATTTCCTATTTCTTACAGTTGTGACATTGTTTTTATTTCCCTTTTTATGAAGGAATATTGTTTCAATTGAATTTAATATGACTTTACTATGTTTATCTAGAGAAGACAGGTTTTTTAACTACTCTCAGAAATACTTGATGCAATTGTGCATATTAGAAACAAGTTAGCTCCTTTGAAGCCCTTTAAATTGCAGTCAAAAACACATAGCAAATTCTGTTTGTCTTTTGGACAAATAAGTAAACTCTGAAGTTTATACGCAAAATAATTTTTGTGAAATTATTAATTAATACAGATTACCTATTCTTCATGGAAAGATGTTCTTGCAATACAAAATTATCAAAATCTTATATTGGCAAGACTTAATCTAAGATTTAACTTAGGTTCACCTTCTTTCCAGCACAGAATAAGGTAATTC
This sequence comes from Psophia crepitans, assembly GCA_013399095.1. NCBI lineage: Eukaryota > Metazoa > Chordata > Aves > Gruiformes > Psophiidae > Psophia > Psophia crepitans. The sequence goes on from VWZZ01002862.1 coordinate 82,783, forward strand.
ATTATGCATGTCAAATCTGTAAAATGTACTCAGTGTGTACATTTCAAGTTAAAAATCCACACCCGGCTTGTGCTCACTTTCAAAAATAACTACATAAGGATGAAAGTGGTTGCCAAAAAGTAAGCTGAAAGCATCCCAGAAAATATTGAAGGAGTATTATGTTGGAAGGATAGATTGGATATATGCCACTAAGATGATCAAGGGAGTGGAACATCTCCCTTATGAGGAAAGGCTGAGGGAGCTGGGTCTCTTTAGCTTGGAGAAGAGGAGGCTGAGGGGTGACCTCATCAATGTTTATAAATATGTTAAGGGTGAGTGTCAGGAAGATGGAGCCAGGCTCTTCTCGGCCTCACTAAGCGATAGGACAAGGGGCAACGGGTGCAAATTGGAGCATAGGAGGTTCCGGGTTAATGTAAGGAAAAACTTTTTCACCGTGAGGGTAGCAGAGCACTGGAAGAGGCTGCCCAGAGAGGTTGTGGAGTCTCCTTCTCTGGAGACATTCAAAACCCAACTGGACATGTTCCTGAGTGATGTGCTCTAGGTCTCCCTGCCTTGGCAGGGGGGGTTGGACTAGATGATCTTTCGAGGTCCCTTCCAACCCTTGTGATTCTGTGATTCTGTGATTCTGTGAGAGAGGGTGAAAGCAGCTCAACATGGCAAATCAGCAGACTAAAGGAAATAATTAGAAGCAATAAGTTGTGTTTCCCAAATCTGAAGTTGTGTGCAAATGAACAAAATAGAAAAAATCGTCAATGCTGGTAGGTTAAACCTAAAAACAATACAGCTGAGCAAAAATGTTTAAGGAACAATGAACATCATAAGTGACAATGAATCTTTCTTTAACATGACAACAACTAAAACCTGCAAGGTTGTTTTTATAGTAAATGGATGATCAGATTGTAAAGGGAGTTGTCAGAGAAGGGAAGGATATAGTAAGTATGCAAAATTATTTATTTGTGTTTCTGTTGATTGTGAAAGAAACTGGAGCCCTTTCTGGGGTACTCATGAAAGAATCTATTTCAAAATAAAAGGGCTATAAAAAAATCTTATGTATGGAAGAGACATAGATAAAATATATAATAATATTCAAAATCAGAAGATACTCACCAAAGACCTTGGAAACAACTCAAGAATAAAATAAGCAAACTGTTAGTGGTGATTAAAGGCCAGCTCTATAGACTGCAGAATCCTAGATTATAGATTGGAAGGGGCCTATAGAAATCATCTAGTCCATCTTCCAGCTGTACTTGAGCAGGGACTCTGTAGCAGAATTTTAGCAGAACATCACTTGTCTTTTGATCTGTCCTTTGATCTTTCTCATCACCTCCTGATGTCTCCTTTTCTGTTTCAAAGCAAAGCTATGCATTTGATGCAGGCCTCTGTACACAGCGCAACCCTCTTCCTCCTCGCCTTCACAGCCTTTCTTTCCTGAGTGCTCCTGTACATCCGTTGCAGCGTTCCAGTCACGTGGGCTATCCAATATATTTCTGCAATTCCAGTGGGATCATTGCTCTGCAGCTGTAGATTAATTGCTTCTCTTTGCTTCCTGTGCTGTGTTCATTCATGTACAGACACTGGAGATGGATGGACTTCAGTCATACCACTTTTATAAGGAAAGGGAAAGAGCCTCCTCCATCATGCTGACCCCTGGATGCTAGTTTGCTGGTCCCCATGGATTCACTTCTTTTAGGGCAACCCTCTCCTGATGTACCCAGTTTAAAGCTTCCCTCACTAAGTCAGCAAAGATGGATCCCATCTCTTCTCAGTAGTTCTCACTCCTTAAAGAGGCTCCTGTGGTCATAAAAACCAAAGTTCCACCTCTGACACCAGCTAAGTAGCAAGGTGTTAACATGCCGGATATGTCCACTTCTATATGAACCTTTTTCTTTCACTGGAAGGATTGAAGAAAAAAACAACTGGCCCTTATACCTTTTACCCCTCCCCAGAGCTCCCTTGTCACTCTTCACGTCCTCACCCTTAGGAGTATCACTGCTGCCCATGTGACGAGCAGCAAGGACTTGATAAACCTCATCAGTCTCTGCAATATGCTGTGTCTGATCACCCAGCAAGCAGCAGAACTCCCAAGACATCAAAGTCAGGTCAGCGGATTGGTGCCTCTGTTGCCTGGTACAGGAAGTCTCCAATCACTATCACCTACCAGTTGCCTATGCAGGTTGCCACTCTCCATCTTTTTTTTGCATCGCTGAATGGCATTTCAAGACTGAATGATCAGAAATTAAAATGGCAAATAAATTTCAGTCTAGGTAGATGTGAAGTGTTACACTTGGAGGGAAAAAAGGCCTTCAAATGCAAAGTGATGGTACTGGAACTATTACAACTTTATAGTGAGATCATAGGGTTATGGTGGATGATTCATTGAAAACACCTGTTCAGTGCCCACTAGTTCTCAGAAGATGAAACATTTGGAAATCATGGGCAACAGTAGAGATCAAAAGAGAGTACACTGTACAACTCTATAATCTACCTGCCTTTTGAATCCTGTGTGCTGTTTTTGTTCCTCCTCCATCTCTGAACTGAGTCAGTTAAGATGAAGGTAATAAGTACAACCAAAGGAATAGAACTGCTTTTATGCAAGGGGGACAACACGAGCTAGGGTCAGAGAGAACAATGTGGTGGAGATGTCTAAGGCTTCCATTTCTTAATCAGTATCATCTTTTAGATCTATCATCAGAGAGAAGCTATTGAACTAAATGAGCTTTGGTCTGCTCCAGGATAGTCCCTTTTATGGTTTTAATCTCATATATAAGATAATAAACACAAAAAATGTTCTTTGATTATTTGTGTAGGTCAATGTTGTAATCAAATGAGATCTACCGATTGAATAGGATATAGTAACTCAAAGCAACTGAAACAAAATTTAAAAAATACTTCTGAAAATGTATTTTAATCATAGTCATTACATTTCCTGATATTTTTTAATATTTGTTTTAGTTTTATTATTTATCAGATATTCTGTTCTTGTAGGTAAAGTATGTGTTTTAAAATAAAACGACTTTGTACAAGCTATGTAAAATATTACCCTGTTAATTGTTTCCGTCTACCAGTATTTCATTCCGGTTTGATTTTTGGTTGGTTTTGGTTTTTTTTAAATTAAACTGGTGGAGTTCTACCTACTGTTTGTTCACCTCAGAGTTGCTACCCCCTTACTTTTTTTTTTACTTTGCAGCCTGTCCTGGTTTTGTCTGGCATAAAGTTCTTTTCTTTCTAGTAGCTGGTATAGTGCTGTGTTTTGGATTTAGTATGAGAATAATGTTGATAACACACTGATACTTTAGTTGTTGCTAGGCAGTTCTAGTGTCTACACTAAGTCAAGGACTTCTCAGCTTCCCAGGCCCTGGCAAGTGCACAAGGAGCTGGGAGAGCACAGCCAGGACAGCTGGCCCAGCCTGGCCCAACAGAGACTCCCTACAGTATAATGTCAAGCTAGCCAGGAGGTGGGATCCCTGCTCAGAAATTGGGCATTGAGGGGGACTTTCCAGGGGTGGTGAGCAATGGCATTTGTGCATCTCTTGTACAGATGTATATATAGATGTAGATATGTGTGTTTCTGTATATAAATAAACGTATATATATTACTTCTTCTGTTTATAGTACAAATAATTAACTAAGCTTTCACTATTTCTTTGCTGTTTTTAAAGAATTTTTAGGCACAACTGAAAGCAACAACAAACATACCTATTTTCTTTTTATTCCCTTTGTATGCTGTTCCTAATTTCAGTTTCATTTTTGCTGCTGGTATAAGTGGGAAGCAGAAACTGGGCTTCCTAGTTTGTTGTTTCCCAGCACTCTTCCTAGATGAAACACTTATTTACCAACACAGATTCCGAATTTGTTTCAGAATATTATTTCTGTGATCATAAAAGATGAACCGTCCATTTGAATACCATCTCTGAACTACCTCATAATCAGAGGTAGTGAGGACCAATCCTTCATGTCTTATGGCTGCCTGTAACTTCTAAGAATTCCTGTGTTGGATCAATCAGGAGTATCCCAAGTCAGCATTGGTAGGTGTTAAATTAATATTGATTGATCAGGGGACCGTAGAGACAGAAATTCTGCTTTATGGTTCTTCCTAAATGAGTTTCTATATACCTAGCCACACCTGAATCAGTCTTTTTTTCTCTCTCCATGCACTTTAGCAAAATGGTCAGTGAAGGCAGACCTGAGTAGCTTCTTCAGCAGAAGATTTGCAGAGTTAGATACCTTCTAACAATCAGTTATCATAGATATTAAAAATAATCAAATATGGGGGATAATATTTTTTGTGATTGATGCTGCAAGCAGCTAACTTGGTACTTTACAGGAGCATTTTGAGGTATGTTCATGCAGTCCACAGTAAGCATTCAGTTCCTTGGTAGTTTTTTTCTACTGACTTGTATCTATTTGTGTATATTAATAATATATTTGGATACTTGATATACACTGAAGATTTGTATTTTATGTGCCTGAACAGAGATATTAAAGAGAAAATCCTAAAGGACCCATTGAGAAAGTCTGGGAAATTTCTGTAAGTGCCCCTTTTTTCTGGAGGATAACTGAAGAAATGTCCCAAATGAAAGTATCAATGAAGATATTTTGGACAAATTAATAAAATTAATAATTATTCTGTCACCAGGACCAGATGGTATTCACTCATTTTCAGAAGGAAGACAGTTCTTTGTGTGCCTTTCTGGTAAAAGAAGCAAGATAGCATCAAACATAGCTTCATCTTCATTTTCTGCCCCAAGAGCACCTGATACATTTAGGTATTGCTATCTGCATGACTCTAGCTTTACTTCTTTACTTCAACAATATATTTTCACTGTCTGTTCTTCCAGGAGCTGGAGTACACTGTAGAATAGTGATGAGAAACACAAATAAATCTTCAAATATTATGCAATTCCTATTAATTTTTGTAGGCAAACAGAGAATTTCAGCATTGTCAGAGTGGGTAAAATACCCCCAGGCAGATTATCCCTATCTTGATATTTTGAACAAATAAAAGAGCAATAATGTCAGTTTAAGCTAAAATGTGACCTTCATTCTGTTTATAAATGGTTATAAAGGGATTTTTAATGGAGAGTCTTGTGAATAAGTAAAATATAAAGTAGGCAGAGACCATCAGATGTTTGCAAGCACCTGGGGAAGAATGTTTTAAGTTACAACCCTTGAATAGGAGGATAATGTCCCATAAGCTTAGACTTCTGAAGGTACTGTAGACATCTTCGTAGTTCATTGTAATGCCATATGAAACAGTTTTACTTAAAGAATAAAGTCAATGTCTTAAAAACACATATTTTCTGTAGTTGCCTCACAAGTGCTATAGTTTTCTGGACTTGCCATTGATATTGTAAATCCAAGTGAAGGAGTTTTTCTCTGGAGGACAGTAGAGATTTTAATGTATACTTGAGAATACAGGAATAGGTCTGTAGAGCAGTCTGGAAATGAATGTCAGACTCACACGTCCTTATTTTTTGTCTGGCGCTTTCTTCCAGGTCTGAATGTATTGCTTTTTCAAGTACAACAGGTTGTAGTGTAAAAAATATGATATCAAGAGTAAGAATTTTAATTTCATGAAATGTCTGAAATGTCAAATTGTTTGCCAGGCTTCCAGTTTCTAATACAAAACAGAAATACGTCTTTAAAAGCACAAGTATGTTTTAGCTTCGGTAAATTTTAAAATAATTTACAATTTGGTGTAGTTATTGAAAAGGCTGTAGGAGGGAAGAAAGAAAAATGAACCTATAAATATCAGAGCCTATTCCAGAATTTTTGTCAGTTAGAACGACATCTTTGGTGCCTGCATGCGAGTATAAGTAAAAACATAAATTGTAGATATGTTATGTAGCCTGATGGAGCTACCACATGGTGCAAAACAGTTCACTTCCTCTGGACTGGCACAAATTGATAAAACTTTTTCTATTTCAAACAAGGAATTATTCCCTTTTACAAAAGCAGGAACATTTTTCTGAGAAGTAAGTTTGAAACTGTGTAACAGATGGCATTCTTGTTCACCACACAGGGATTTTGTAATCTTGGTAATCTCCTCAAAAGAAAGGTAGAGAAATGTCAATTAAATTTAATGTATATAGGAAAATTAGTGTTGCTTACTATTTTAAAGCTTGTTACTATTCTGTTCCATACATTTAATTTAGACCACTTAAATGGTATCACAAGCTCTTATTAACACAAACTAATGGAGGAGAAATAGTTTGCTTAAGTGGAAAGTGAGGATAATGGGATAATGTTAATTTGAACAGAGCTGAATCTTTTTTCTTTTTCTTCTATTTTTTTTTTTTTTGCCTAAGCCACATATGTGCTAGCAAAGGCTAATCCTCAGCAAATGGCATGACACAGCTTGCATCTGTATAACTAATTCTCGTCCCCAGCAAAACAGAGTGCCCTTTTGGGACCCCCCTCCTCTATGCTATCTCCAGACCATAAAGCCGCCGTGGCCGTGTCTGGCAGAGTGCCAGGTGTTCCAGGATGCACGCGGTCAGTGAAACAGCACGGATGTTCACGGCACGTGCCTTGATCCTGCTTAGTTTACTATTCTAGATGTAAGGTAGGAAAATTCTTAGCGTAAAAAATGGCCTGGGATCACCAAATCAAGGATGGTATCTACCAGATAAATTATGCATTTTATGACTCTGTAAAAATCTGTCCAAACATAACTGTTTTTGAATCCTAAAAATCACAGTTAGTTTGGCATCCCTGAGAGAAATGTTTAAGCCAGTCTTGTAAGTTTCTGCTCGTACTTCAGTTTCTTGCAGCTTTTCTCCAGACCAGATTAATGCACCATCACCACAGACTGACTCGTTATATTACTGTCAGGTATATAGAGATAATGCACAGTTCTCCTTGCTATAGGTTGGAGTCTGGAAATTGGAAATGAGATGCGATCCCATCTCCCATAAGAATCTCTGCTCTCGGTGAGATGTTTTCCAGTGCCTCTGCTGATGCCTGCAAGGGAGATGGAGGAAGAATTGATTTTAAAACAGAGGGAATAAAAGTCAAACAAGGAGAGGAAAGAAATAGATAGAGACAGTGGGGCAGTCCTTCAGAGAAACTGGAACTGAGCCTGGTCAGTCAAGAGTGTTGAATTTGGAAGAAATGCTAGAGACAGATGTGACAAAGAGATTGGAGCTACCAATAAATGTGAAGGTTAAAGAAGAGGAGACATTTTAAGATGTTTTCCTTCCCCTCTGCTCTGGTGAGACCACCTCTGAAATATTGTGTCCACTTCTGGGCTCCTCAGTTCAAGAAAGGCAGGGAACTACTGGAGAGAGTCCAGCAGAGGGATACCAAGATGATGAGGGGACTGGAGTTTTCTCTTATATGAGGAAAGACTGAGAGAGCTGGGTCTATTTAGCCTGGAGAAGAGAAGACTGAGAGGGGATCTCATTAATGCTTATAAATATCTAAAGGGTGAATGTCTAGAAGAAGGGGCCAGGCTCTTCTCAGTGGTGCCCAGTGGCAGGACAAGGGGCAGTGGGCACAAACTGGAACACAGGAAGTTCCATCCCAATATGAGAAAGAAGAAGTCTTCACTCTGAGGGTGACCAAGCACTGGGACAGGCTGCCTAGAGAGGCTGTGGGGTCTCCTCTAGAGATATTAAAACCCACCTCGATGCAATCCTGTGCAGCCTGCTGTAGGTGATGCTGCTCTAGCAGGGGGGTTGGACTAGATGATCTCCAGAGGTCCCTTCCAACCCCTGACACTCTGTGATTTAAGAAGCAGATCAATAAATAAAAAAATCACTGATTTTTGTATAACACTTCAACAATTTACGAGACTTTATACTGATACAACTATGTATCTCAAGAGGTATCTTTTCATTAGAAGCATTTTCTAGTTCTTAGTTCATGCTGAATTATTTCTTCTTTTTTTTTCTTCTATTGCCATGAATGTTAACCGGTTACAAAATATTTTCTTTCAACTTTAATCCCTATAATAATTAAACATTCAGAATACTTTCAAAGGTACTCATAAGTACTGAAATTAATCACCTTTTTGTATCAAGTTGTGCTGACAGCTGCTGGTGCTGTTACTAATTTGCATTATTGGCTGACTTGGATGGTTAGGTATACAGAATTTTACATTGGTAAGTCTTGGTTCAACTAAATATCTGTTTTTAATTGTCATGTTTAGCTTCTGTTTTTAACTGATTCTTGTGTTGCCTGTTTTAATACTTTTTCTTCTTTTTAAATAATTTTAAATTGGATATCTGGAATCACAGAGCATAATAACATAATTTATATACTGTAGATGGTAACTATCACAGTATTCTTGGGTAGCTAAAACAATTGTTTAATTTTACATATCCAAAATTATACAAAATCCTATAATTTGATATTTTGTTCATAATTTTGTTCATCAAGTTACTTGCAAACTACCTTAAGAATTCGATGCCAGACTTTTTCAGTAAATTACTATAATAAGGACTGAATAGAAAGGCCTTATCTGTATCCAGTGTAATGTGCACGTCTGTTCTGAATAAGGGAATCATTTAGCTGTCACTGAATAAAAGAACAAAATCCTAGTGAACAAAAACTGCCTCTGGTAGATTACAGTAAAAGTTCTGTAAGTTTGCCATCCATTTTCTCTGCATTTCTTTTCTTGGAGTGTCAGATAATACCTAGATTGCATCGTAAAGCTATATTACTTGTGAAGAATGACAACCCAACATGAAACCTTCCACTTTCACCTAAAGAAAAAGCCTTTTGATACCTGGAAGAATCAAATGATCAAAATAGGAGAGGATGTGGTATTCAGCTCTCAGTGTAATTCATAATCTTGTAAAGACTATCATGTCATAATTATAGATGGAAAACTTAGTAGATCCTCAAGTCATCCTTGTGTGTTTAATTTTGTTTCCTCCTTCTTAGTGAGAAAGCCCATTACACAGCAGAGTAACTGCACACTGTTCTTATTTTCCGTAAAGACAGGATTTTTATTGAATTTTCAGAAGAGGAAGAACGGCAATTCTGCTGGCCTTTCTATAAGGACAAGCTAGTTCTCAGCATTCTTTGCCTAAAATTGTTCCATTCTTCCACCTATCTCAAGATAGGTACTGTAGAGCTCAAGCTAATCATTTAAAGACTTTTTGTTATATACACAGCCAGTTAAACAGTTCTTAACATTAGGGTTGGATTTAACTGTGGTGTTACTCACTCTTCCAGTCCATTTAGTTTTCTTTCATTGTTTTTATTTTGTAACTTCCATGTCAAAATACATTGCTTGTTGATTTAGAAGGTTTATTTAGATGGTTTATTATTGTGGGATTTTTAAAGAGTCTAGGATGTGATATTTATGGTTCAGGAACACATTTCAAGTTTTAATTACAGAAAACAGTTTTATTAACACTACCAAGAAATAATTTTTTAAACAGTAGCATTTTCTACATTCATATTTCATTCTTATTTCCGCTCATACATGAGAAAAAGGAATGAAAAAGGAATGGATAATCATCCTCCTATGATTCATTCTTGTATTTGAAAGGCACTGCTATGATGCAGGTCTGTACAAATCTTATCAGCTAAAATAATAAATGTACGTGAATTGCTGTGTTTAACTTTCAGCCATCAATTTGTGAAGCAGGTACTGCTGAGGTAGTGACTAAGGGAATGTCTTCATCGTGTTTCAGGTATCCCTTCCCAGCACGAGCAATGGGAGTTGCCTTTCCCTCTTACCCTGCAAGCTGTGCCACACCATCCTTGCACCATCCTTCCTTCTTCTTCAACCGAAGTCCTGACTTCTTGACTTATTCATCATTATGAGTAGGGGAGGGGAGAAAGTGGACCAAGTCAGGGAGTGAAGGATGAAAGTTATGGCAGCGGAACTGACAGTCTTTATGTGCTTGTCACTATCAGCATTTGCATGACTGCTGAACCTATTGTACGTAACTACCCTAGACTAGAACATCTGAAAGCAGTATCAAGCTTGGGAGTTCACTGGAATTCACACTTTCGGTTGAGCTATTGCCGGACCCCAAGATAAGGAGCTTTTTAGGATCTGGGCTTGACAGTTATCCTGAATTTTACTCCCATTGCCTCCATAGACTACACCAGGGTCATTTGGGTTTCTTCCATTCTGCACAAATACTTCAAGACAAGAATTCATAATTTCAGTTTTCTAAAATTTGCTCCACTGGTGACATCTAGCTTGGCCTTCTTTCAGGTGAGTGAACTATAAGCAGTATTTCCCTAAAATATTATTAAAAGAAATTGTGGAGTAGCAGACAAGTTGCAAAGGAGCATAAATCTCTGGAAGCTGCATAGGCAGAGAACTCCAGTCTGGGAGGCAGTGCCAGTGCATAGCATGTTCTGTAGTTGGGAAGCGAGCAAGTGTAGATCCCTGGTTTACTCCTCTTCCATTTAAGAGGAAGTGAAAGTTATACTAAGGAGTCCTGCACGGCTTAACACGTATTACTGATACCAGAGTCTCCACTGCGATGCTTCTGCATGCTTAAATGTTACTGAGAGCTGGAATGATTTATTCTCATCCCAGCTCAATTCGCAAGACAGTAGAAGTAACTTAGGTTCAAATAGTCCCTTATTAGGAGAGGAGGAAGAGGGGGATGTCAGGGAAGTTCTGCATGTGTTACCTGGGTTGATTCATTAATTTTTCTAACATCTTAATTTCCTGGACAGGCAGCTACTAGGGTCAGAGTTCAAAAAAACAAGTTGAATCCCCACAAAAAGGCAACTTTGGCAAGAATATAATCAAGTATGGTAGTTAAAGCAGCATCTTGGGATAGAGAACAGACTTCCTTAGTACAGTCCTGAAGTTGAGGGGGATGTGGGAAGGAAGGAGGAAAGGAAAGAAATTTTAGGAGAGTGAAGGTCATGTTGAAGAAAAATTAAGTTGATACACTAAACTGGAAATCACCATTTTCTCATCTGTATATATGGTGGTAACATTTTAGTAGATTGAAACTTTCTACAGGTCCAGAAAATGTAATATACTTTTATGCGGGAAGCAGAACTTCTCATTAAGCATAGAATCTTAGTCAAGTGAACAGGAATAAAATATCCCTCTATGACTGCAACAGAACCACATTTTAAAATCTGCTCCATACATAGCTGGCTAATTTATCTTTTTTCCTTCCTTCCTTTCTTACCAAATTCAGCTACTGCAGCTGCATTTCAGATCTGCCAGAGCCATATATCTAGAATTTTAACAAAGATGGAAGAAAGCAGCACATTTCTTTGCTGAATGCAGTTAATAGCACCGGTAATTCCACCACTGTATGCAAGGCAGGGGAAGCTGTATCAGAAGTAGTTGCACCTGCTGTTCAGCAAGTAACTTGGACTTAAGTTGACTAACATTAGTGATAATTTATGCCAAGTATCAGTATTTAGGAATCTATTTGGCTGATCGGTAAAAGAAGGCAGCAGCATTTTGTGCAAAATTGCTGATTCAGTGAGCTAGACCCAGGAGAGGGTGCAAGTCTGCAACCTTGAAGTTGAGGGAACCACTAAAGCTATGGAAAGTCTAGAAAACTAGCAAAGAGGTTCCAAAGGCAAAGCTTAGGCTGAGATACCAGTAACTGAAGACCAGGACCTCCATGGTAGCAATCTTTGAAATATTTTTACTACCACTGCAAAGCCATGTGGAGAGAACATGAGTAAGGACAGAGGCTCAAATTCGTAAGGAGCTGGGAATATTTTTGAACTAGAGGGAACCAATAATAGGAATGACATCTTCATTTTAACAGAAATAGAACCAGGCACCTGACACTTTAAAAAGATTAGAACTTTTTAAACTTAAAGTTGAGGGAAAGCTGAATAGCACAGAGGAGCACATTTGGAACGAATGAAGAAGGAAGTAATAAAAAATATACATCCTCAGATACAGGATATGATGGACAAAGTCTCACTTAAACTGGAGGCAGAAGACTGGGAAATAAAGGAAAGTTGTACCTGTTTCTGTAGCCTTAAAACAAGATAGGAAAATTAAAATGTTTAGCTGTAAGGAAGCTAAGGAACTGAATGAACCTGAATAGTCATGCTGAAAACATAACAGAAGGAAAACAGTCAGTGGATAACACCAAGTTAAGAGCATACGGGAAAGACAGAGTAGGACATACAAGTGGTGCCATATGTTAGTAGAAGATTACTGTAAAGACAGATTGATAAAGCAGTTATATCAACAACTCAACAGTTATATCAACAAGCTTGTGGACTGAAATGAGCAAGCTGAGCATAATAATACTACTAATAATACAAATATGATTGATAATATTAAAGACTATATTGCCAAAGAACTGACCAGAGTGATTACAATGACTGTGATTTGCTGTAGTAGATCAGAAACACTATGAGAGGAAACTGGTTTGTTTTTTTCTTTTACCCTTTTAGTATAAATGTCATAATTAGATCCAACATTCAGACCACATTTTTCGATCTCATAAATGACTGGTTTTGGGAGCAGTTTCTCAAGAAGCAGAGCCATTTCCTAGCTTAATTCTGAGCAGTGCACAATGTCTCTTTCATGTTGTCAAGGAGTGTATTGTTACATCAGCCACGTTGACGTTAAAGTAAATATCTTCGATGGAGTAATGAGAGACAAAGAATCTTTGTCATTGTTCTTAACTTAAAAAAGGGCACTGTGTAAAAAGAAAACAGCCTATGAAAAGGAAACAAATTTTTGCATGTGACTATTTCAAAATATATTTGAAATTAATATACATGAATACATATATAAAAGACATGGTTAAACCAGTATAGCTAAAAGGTAGGACAAGAGAAGTTGTTAGAAGCAGGAAGGTACTCATAAAAACATCTTAGTTGTATCAAATATGGTAAAAAAAGTCAAAATTCCAATAGGCTAAATGTAACAACACAATAGAGTCTGAGCAGTGTTTAAGAACTTGAAAAAAAACAAATATTTTTTCAAACTACATGTAAGGCTGCCACGGAGACTCTGGACAAAGTTTAGCAGGACTGTGCAGAGACGCTAAGGCTATTGAAGAAAATAAATTCCAGATAATGCATGATTGCAGCTTTTTTCCCAACAAGTAACCAATTCTGATGTCAGTTAACCCTGCTTTGAGCAGGGAATAGAGCTTGATGATCTCCAGAGGTCCCCTCCAACTTTCATGTTTTGTGATTCTATGATTCTGTTCTGCCAAAACTGTTACATGATAAATCAGACTAACTCTCATCACCTCATGAACGATTGAACACAGTAATACAGGTATACCATCGTTCCATAACAAACTCCTCTCTTCTGTCATACTGTAGAGGACATAAAAGCAAATTAAGCAGTCTCCTCCTACTTTGTCTATTTGTATTAGTTGAAAGCCTTAACTAAGAATTTAAATGACTCATGATCTGAGTCATTTAGTTTGTACCTAGCTTAATTCTAAGTATTTTGTTAAATGCACAATGAAAGAAAAAGAGGGATCTAGAGGAATGAATCTATTCTGGCTTCTGCTTCATGCATAAAGGATTTTTAAGTCCAAGGAAGAGAGAGAAACCTGACAGCCAGAAGGGCCTGAAATAATATCTGTTCTGATGTTGACTGCAATTCATTATGTATCTTCTGTTCCTCTGGTGGACTTGCAGTCCTTTGTGCAAATGCTTAAATGATCTTGACACCATGATTGGATCTCACTCTTTCATTGTTATGTGAAAACAATGGCTGTACAGACTGCTCTTTTCTCTTGTCTGAAAGATTTATTTCTCAAATTTGTAATAGTAGTGACAGCTCCATGAGGTCTAGCCAGTAGCCTTGTGGACAAGATGCTCATGAAGATGTGCGTGTCTCACCCACGTCATCACCCAGTCGCTTCTAAATCAGTTACTCTAAGTTCTTTGTGTTCTTCAGATTTTGTTGTCTACCAAGACAGAATATACGTATGTTGGAAATCTCAGGAAAGTAATTGTGAGATTTTAAAATTTTTTCTACATTACGATACTCAAGGTTGCTCAAGGGAACTTAGCTGTAATTTCAGAGAAAGTTCACCTTTCTTTTTTTAATTAAAGCATTTTAACACATTTACATAAAATAAATGAGGTTTCTCATATCAGAAACTAGCTACTTCTTAAAATGTTAGCAAGATATGCAAAAATTAAAAATAATTTAGAAAAAAATCTGTCCAATATTTTTGCTTGACCTTTTGACTCTGAAGGAAGTATCATGAAAATTATTTTTTTCCAATGCAATTAATTTTTTGGGAGTTTGTTAAAGGAGGAAAAACAAATCAAGTTGACAGACTGAAAACAAAGTTCTAAAAACATTTTTACTGTAAATCAGATTCAAAAGCATGCTGATATTAGACAAATCATAATTTTTAATATAGTACTTCATCCTATGCTGTCAGAGGCTACCTTTCAGCTATTGCAGTGGTACTTAAAATCTGCAAAGCTGTTAACTGTGACTGTGTCATAGTTATTATGTAAATTTGCACTGCGGGGTATGCAAACAGTTAACTAGGCCATACAAATTTCTTTGCTGGTTTCCACAAATTACACTGCAGGGATCCAGCTCTTTCTGGCTGACGAGACTAGTTTACAATTCAAACTGTATTATAGTATATAATACTCAAATCTCAGCAAAGCAAGGTTGGGCAAGATTAAATACCACATGTTGGAATGAGGGAGGGTTGAAAGAAATCTGAAAATTTTCATCTAGGCATGAGAGTTTGAGTTTTCCCTGCCTTTCGGATTTTGTCTTGAAAGTTTTCCCATATGGATTCCAAAACTTTCCCTTTTTTGATTTGAAAAACAGGTTTGCCTCCACTGTTTTTCCCCTGTCAGGAAAATACTCCAGCTGCATCTGTTGCCTGCTTCTGTCCTCCACAAAGACAGAAGTGTGCATGCCTGAAAGCCACCAAAGTGTGAAGCCTTAACGTACTTCTGATGTTCATACTGTCTAATAATACCCGTCTAGTTCAATATAAGAACAACATTACTGAACACAATGTTCCATGAAGATACTATATGCAGATCGTAGGAGTAGTTCTCACTTGCCTGAGTTGACTGGTTGTTTTATTTCAGTTAACAGTTTGTTTATAATGGCACACGAATTTAGTAAACGATAAAATGGTCTTTCTGCTGAATTGTTTTAGTTTAGCACTATCACCTCTCATCCCCACACATACTGTGCATTTTCTTGCATGTAAATGAATATACTTTATGTAAAGAGGAGTGAGAAGCACTGATGACTGAAGTTCCCTTTCAAAAGAACGTGTATGTTATGAGCATCAGTGGTGCAAGTTTCTTCATGAAACCTCACCAGTTTGTCTTACTCTGACTTGAAAAGGTGCTTCTGAGTGCTAAGCTTTTCGTGCCTTTGCTGAAAATCCCAACACAGTTGACAACAGTTCAAAAATATAAAATGCTAATAATTATATAATTATTACTAGAATTATGCTTGGTTATTAGTATTAACCAGCTAAGTAGTTTTATATTTAAATTATGCTTTCTAATAGTTTATTATTAGTAGTTGTTTTATGACAACATGACAAAGTACTTGAGTAATACAGTTCTGAACAGTGCATTAATGAGAATTTTATTTATGTTCAGGAAAATTACATAGCTGTTTATGAATAAAACAGGTAAAATATATTTTTACAATTGAAATAAACTGAGATTGTTTATTTTAATTGAAATAGTATTCTGTCTTCAGTAATTCCTACAGATAAATAATTCCTGAAATACAATTAGCAAGCTTCTACTCAGGCTTGTTTTCCCAAGCAGGCTTAGTGATAAATTTGCAAATTCATTCTTCAAAACATAGCTGTATTTGAATATTCCAGAGCTATCAGAATAATGTTTTGAACTTGATGCCCAAACTAACTTAAATCCAACAGCAACATTATTGATGGACAGTTTTTCAATATGTAGGTATTAATTTAAAAATCTCTTGGACCTCTGACTCATGCAAATCACAGACGTCAGTCTCCAAGTCTTGCATGGAAAAAGGTGGAACAGATCCAAGGAAATGTTCTGTCATGGCTACGTGTTTTTACAGGGCAGCGTTAGTAACACAGTTTAACAGCTCTTTCACCGCCAGCTCGTATGCGTATTCCTGCAGGCAAGAGTTTCACGCCTTATGTGCAACACTTACAAGTAACCCCTGAACACGTGAGAAAATGTCACATGGTCAAAATATCTTTGGTATACAAGTAATTCACAAGTCATATCTATCATTTAAAATATATGACAAATCTTTTGGCAGCTAATTGGCATTCAGCTGTTTTAAATCAGCAAATGGGCAAGAAGTAATTAGATAAAAATTGATCCCAGTAAAACAGATGATGACAACTGGAAAATACTTTCAAATAGGAAATTACCATGATTGAGCTTGATCCCGTGAATTATGGCCACATATACAAAAATCCTTAAAGATTATGCAAGTAGTTGACCTTTATTCTATTTGACTTCTGATTGTGTGGGCCCTCAAGTAAGAACACCAAGAAATTCCACTTCCAATTAAGTAGATTTTTTTATTATGGTACTGCTGACATGAACCAAATAATACATGTTTTCATGGCCCATTTGAATGATGTGAGTTTTCATTCTGAAACTGAATTGCCATTTTATCTGCACTATAGTTTGTCAGGACTGTTCTTACTCTAGTAGTAGTCACTACTACTAGAACAAGTAGTTTGTCACTGTGTGCTGCCTCCCTGTAAAAGAATATAAAGATAACAGTTACTGAAGTCACTGTTCATTGTGCAAACTTCTTGCTTGTCCAGCTAACTTGTGTACACCCAGGTGTCTAAGTAACCACTTCCTTGGTGTCAGTGTAGTATGCTCCTACACAACCAACTTACGGTTTCATGATTATTCCATTTACAAATCACGTTTTTCATCATCGTACTAAAGATCTTTTCCTTCTAAGAGTCTCTCTTGAATCCTGGCAGACTTTACCAGCAAACTATGAGATCTGCCTGTCTCAGGCTTTCTTTTCAGCCCAGCTACCTAAACCGGCCCAAACCTATAAAAGAACTTTTCTCTGACTTCTCCAGGCAGGTCTAAGATTATTCTACATGATTTCAGCTCATGAACATATACATATAACTTATATGGTAAGTTGATTCTTCCAGAAGAAACAGTCCAACAGTATAAATTCTTAAAGTATTTCCCCTGAGAAAAATTACTACTGAGCCAGTAATTCTCTTAAAAATCATGAAATATTGTATTAAGTAGAAAATCTTAATCCTTTTCAAAGCAGTCAATTGTCTAGGCCAGCATTACCCATTTGCTAGGACCAAAGCCATTTTTGGCGGTATTAACAACGCTCAGGAACAACAGAACTGTTTTCTGTCAGTAAAAAATAATTTGTGCAGGGAACAGCGCTGCCCTGGGAGATGTCCCCGGTGGAATTTCTGAAGGTATGAAACCAATCACAAAACTCATAGGCTTTTTGGTGAAATGCATAGTGGGTTTTGACCTCATCTCATTAAACAGCAGTACATACTACATTATGTATAAAACCCTCAACTCGCACAAGAAGGATTTTACAACAGGTTAAAAACAGAACAGAGGAGAACAGGAATCAAAAGAATCCTATCTTCTTGTTAAATTGTGTGCTTCTGGAAATCATTCTGGTTGGAATTAATTTAACCAAATACTTATGTCTAAAACATGTAGGTTTGTACACATGAAAAAGTCATCCTAGCCTCTTTTTATCTCTCTTTTTACGGAGAGAAGTTAAACACATCTAAGGTGCAGCTCATTGGATGTCTAAAATATACATCTAAAATAAGTCAGATAAATAATTGCCAGCAGGGAATGGTTTATCTCCACTGACCATAAAGGGAGTCCAGGTTGACTGGCTCAGATATTGAAGGCTAAATTGTTGGTATCTAACATTGTGAGATGAATCCCAACCTCAGAGACCACTGTGGTGAGGCTGACATAAAAACATGAAGATCTGAGAATTCCTTTACTCTTTAGTTTCTACTGCAAAATTTACCTTGAAGATGTAGCAGACAGCCACACAAAGGACAGGCAAAGCTTAGATGCCACAGCTAGACATTTGTTGTTGAAGGCTCAGCTAGTTTCAGGAGACTGTGCAGCTTCTGAAGAATGGTCCATTTTCCCACAGCCCTGTTGAAATAACCTTTTAAGTGTTCTTTAGAAGTGAATTTTGTGTCCTCAAACAAAAAAAAAGAAAAAGAAAAAAAAGAAAAAAAGCAGTCTGTCTTGCGAAGCTGTCATCTATCTTATTTCTTGTTATACTGACACTTAACAAGTCTCTGTAATGAAGGACACGGAGAGGATACCCTATGTTAGGTTATTAGACAGCTGTCCTATACCTGAGCAAGAACTGCATGGGTTATTTCTCAAAGTGTGTCTGTTGATGTCACCTGATAACCGTGACTGCATCCTGTGGTGTAAGGTACCGTGTTCAGGAGAAATCTGTGTGGAAGTGCAGGTAAAGGTTTTTCTAAGCACTTTATGAAGCCCACTGTATGTATGAATGTCCCAATTTGTGTTACTTGGCAGAGCACAGTAAAGTCGGTTTAAGGTAAAGGGCAACTTCTGTGTGAGTGATGTGGTCTGTTTTACAATGATTAGCAGGTAAATAGCAAAAAAATAATAGCAACTCACATATAAACAGTATCCTATAATTGGTACTACGTGCTTGAGGAATACACAGAACTGAAAAATACAATCTGGTAGTTTTAAACAAATGTACTTCATGTGGTGAATATTAAGTACTGTCTTGTAAATCTAATGTGTTTTGCAGTAATGTTAAGCCAAGTTATTTCAGAATCTTACGATTCCCCACTAATAAATCATGATACTATTTTCAGTATTTTCAGCAGATGAAAAGATTTATGTACATAGTATCATGAGTAACTGAGACTGATAGTAACAAATTAATTAGAATATTGTCCCGTAATGGCTGTAGCACAGTTTTATTACAAACTGCTGATGGTCAAGGCTCATTTTTTAATATAAATAAACAACAAATTAAAAGATTTTTGAAGGGAAGTGCAGAAATAAGGTGAATACTGTATATGTGCAAAGAGATAATGCATGAACTCCTGTGCAATTGTAAACTCTTGTCCTGTGGTTTGATAGAAGGCTAAAGGAACAAAAGATGACATCTTTCTAAAGATGAGGGTTAGAACTGAGAGCCACAGGCTTGTTACAGACACAGGATGGCATGCAGGAGACTTGAAAAGGGCTTTTATAACAACTTAGAGTAATTCAGCAGCTGGGGAAGGCTGTAATTTAATCACGTTTTGAAAGTTGTGTGTGCGGAGCCTAGTGATCTCATTCCCAGGAGTAAATTCAGAATTGAGAGGAGACCTTGTGTGAAACCTGTGAAGGCACTCTCATTTGGAAACATTATGTTGTAGGAAAGTTGACCAGGTTTTGGTCAGATGCCTGCGGATATACCTGGCTCATGGGAAGTGCCTGAACTTACAATACCTGTTTTCTTTTTGACATCCGTGGCTGGGGTGGTTTATTTTGTTCTCTGTCAGTGGAAATGAGACAGATGTTGCCCACTGTTGTTCTAGATAAGCAGCTTCAGCTGCTGAGGTTTTTTCTTCTCTTGGCTGAAATTGTAAGCTTTAAAGAATGGTTTGAATCGTTGGTGATCTCTGTGCTGTAAATATGAACGTTAGTGAATATTCTCGTGTGTTAAGGAAGTGGAATCCGGTGAGATGTCTTTAAATTCGAGGAATGCTTCTTTAAGAACTATAATATAAAGTGAAGTTGCTTAAACCCAGTAAGTGATGTTTTTTATTGCTAATACATCTTTAAATATGAATATCTGATAAATTGAGACATTATTATTTCCTTTACATTATTAAGAACCATTTAATTTTTTTATATACTGATTCCAAAGCTTAACATATTTTGGCATTCCAGTGATATACAGTTAAGTTTTGCAACACAAAGAATGCATTTTATTATTACTGAATAGAGGAAAGAATATATAGAAGTATTTTTAAACCTGTGCTTACAAGGTACTTTTCCTACTTTTCACTATTTTTAAAGCAAAATAATATCATTCTGTGAGCCGGAGATTATAATATGATCCTATGAAATATTTTGTGATTGGAGAATTAGAATATTATGAAAAATGGGAGGAAAGTGTTGCCATTCTATATAGGATAAAACAAATTCCTGCCTCCTGAAAATGGCAACTGATCCAGTTCATATATTAAAATATCATGTGTGCCAAAAGGGAAGACGTAAGTGTAATTTGAATGGGACATGATGAGAATACTTTTCAGATAAAATTGTAAGTTTCTGGGTTTTAGTAACTTGCTATTACATCTTCATATTTTCCTTTGGGTATTATATAAGTATTTTTAATTTAACTCAAGCATCTAAACAGTCCCTTTTTTTTTCTTTACATAGCAGATGGTACGTGAACAATACACTACAACAACACCAGGCACCAGCCTAGATAGGCCGAAGAATGAATACATCTACAAAATTGGAATTTATGGCTGGAGAAAGCGTTGCCTCTACCTGTTTGTTCTCCTCCTGCTTATCATCCTAGTTGTGAATCTTTCTTTGACAATTTGGATTCTTAAAGTGATGTGGTTTTCTCCAGTAAGTGTCCTCTTTAATTTTCCAGTCATTTCATATTCTCTTTCCTGCCTCACCATTCATTTATTTCATATGTACATCAGATTCTCTGTATGTAATAGGTGGTTCTTTTTTCTTCCTTCTCAACTGTAATTTGTGCTTTCATTGAAAGTATATAAGAAATATCTATCTTTGAACATAGGTACTGATCTATAATTTCTGTATTGGCAATAATGTTTAAAATACTGAGGTTGTTGATACCTTCTATTGAAGTAAATTTTAACCTTTCTAAGAGAATGTATTTTACTGTTGTCTCGTAGTCTCTGTTTAGTTTATATTGTATAAACGTGTTTGCTGTAATTTTATCTCATACAGCATTCCTTAGTGTTAAAATATTGCTGACAGTTGCTGGTTTTTCTTAACTTCTTTCTCCTGTTTATCAGCATCTAAAATTTAACAATGTATTTGCCCAATTAATTACAGCTCAGAGGTAAGTATTCCTACTTCGTGCTTGAGGATAAGCCGCTATATTATTCAGGAATAAATTTAATAACTTTCCACTGTCGTATATATTTTAATATTTATAATGTAATTTTGAATGTAGTAGATCAAAGGGTAACTTTCAAAAGTCTGCACGATGTAGCTGTAGTGAGAATGCAGTAAAATGCATCAGTGAATATTGAAGCTAAGCTAAGTCGATCCTAACACGTAGTTGTGACACACAGATGATTTGAATACACTTGTTACAAGAAAAACAGTAACAGTAAATTCCCACAGCTCTGCCCCTGCTACTAAGGAAAGTGTTATATTAAAGTTCCCATTATTTATTGTTATTATGCCTCTGTCCCTAAATTAAGGGCATTTTATCTTCAGAGAAGCATTTCTATACTCTGCTTTCTCTTACTAAAAAGAAAGTAGGTTATTTTTAAGTGCTACTTGCTAATACAGTTACTACTGCTTGAATTCCCATCAAGTTTCTTCCTTCACATAAATTCTTCTCAGCACCTTTACTGTCATACTGATTACAATGCAGAACATCTTAGTTCACGTATAATTTTTCTGTTGTACAGTTCACGTGGAAGATGTGCACTTAAGTGACTGCACATCATGAATCGCAGAGAGCATGAATAACTGTTCAGATTGTTTTCTGTGTGGCTCAGGATTATATTTTTTAAGGAGTTTGAAAAATTATATTCTGTCAGGGCTAAAAAAAGTAGCATCACAAACTCCTATCTCCTACTAGCTATCTGTGAGGAAGGCACCAAATGCCTTGACCTGTTGAGGCACAGTGACCTTAGCAACGCAAGCAGTGGGGTACCAGCTCACGTAGCGCAGCCTTACATTCTGTCACAGGGTGGACTCTGAATGCAGTGGCTATAAGACTTTTCCGAATTCTCTGTTAAAGAATCTGTATTCCTGACATACCCAGTTAAATAGTGACTTAGCTGTAATGCCTTCATGCATGTGGAATAATTCTAGGGAAATACCTGTATTTCACCTGAATATCAGCGGTAAGAACATTTGTGCAAAGTACGTGTGTATGTCACAATCCTCAGCAAAATATGTGTGAGGTCATTAAGAACAGAGAACTTTTTTGCTGAGTACTGTTTTAATAGAGTATATTTGTCAAGACAAGAAGTAACTCTGAAGACACCAGAAACATCACCCAGAGAAGCACTGCTAGTCTCTAAGGAAAGCCTAAGAAAGAGTGTGAAACTGTGTGTTCAAAGTTTGGAAGCATAATTGAGGCATCACGGTCCTTTCCTGTGCTAAGGAAACACTGTAAAGAGCGAGGGTAATGGTCATAGAAATAACCAACACTATCATCAAACCCTTCTCCCGATGGAATTAAGCATTTATGTCTCCAGTTTTTTTGTTATTGTTTGGAGAAGAGAGGTAACAATATATTCTCAGAAATAGCTTTGGTGGTTCTTGGGTTCCAAGCTGGACAAGTTTTTGCTTTATAGGAAATCAGTTGATTCACATATATAGAACTTCTCCAATTAAACATTCCAATTATTGGGAAGAGTTCAAAACTAATTGTGAAATATTATCCTATCCACTTATCAGTTATTTGACAAATATTAATCTGTCAGCTGTGATGACTTTTTATATTTATTAATTATGTGTTCAAGGTATATTATATAGAGATTATACTACTTACTATGTTTAACATCAATAGTAGGTACTGTACTTTTAGCTAATACTTTAAAAGTATTCAGTGCTAGTTTTAAAAACATTAAATCATTATTCCTATTAACAATATTAGAATATCAATAGCTAATAAAGTATTAACAACTGTTTCTCTGTAAAGTAATACAAGAAGCAAGTGGCATTTTTACTAAGGTTGGTAAACATATTTAGAAAAAACATGATAAACATTTAAAAAGGTATTTTTATAGTACAGTTCTGAAGAGATTTTATGCTCAAAGAAAACTTTAAACATGATTGTAGTATGTAGTTTTATTAGGAAAACAGTTTTACAGTATAGTTTATAGGTGTTTAGTAATTTAGGTGCTTTAGTAATTGATTGGCATAGTTCTGTAGCACAGTCCTTTCAAGAACCCCCTCAAAACTGTTACTTAGACCTCAAAGTTCATAAGATAAAAAATGTTTTCTTTTTCTGTTTCCTTAGATCTTTCATTAAATAACTTGCAGTATACAAAAATCATATGCTATGTCTGTTCATAGATCTAGATTAAAATAATAATGAAACTATGAACAGACGTTCAAGAAGGTCTGTCATAGCATTAATCCATGCACACACCTCCTGTCTCAATCCAAATGAACAGACAGTGTGATAAATACTAGCAAACGAGCTAAGCTGATAAAGGAAAACATGAGCCAGACATGGACATGCTGCAAGATGAATAGATTTTAATCTCCTTATAGAAATTTGGAAGGATGATGAAACATAGAGACTTTTCTAACCTTTATTGTTTGAGAGACCTTCAGCATTAAATGAACATGACTAAATTGGACAGAATTTCATTTTGTTTCATTTTATAAAATCTGAACTAAAAGGAAACAACCTGAACAGAGAATATATTCCTTTTCTCATAGTGCCCAATTGCATAACGTGTGAGCATCCTCAAGCTGTGCAGATTGATACACAGGTACCAGGTATCACTGAGAACTGAAGGGGATTGGTAGTCCTGAGAGTTTAGAAACTACAAATCTTGAGGGATTTAGAGCTGCAACAGGGCGAGGATGTCAGAAGTCCTCTGAACACTTCTGAAGGGTCTGATAGGTCTGAAAAAGGGGAACTTGAACACCCCTGACATCTGCTGAAAGGACAAACATGGCAGGATGGAAGCAGTGAAGATTTCTAGAGGATGTCAGGGGTGACTTCTGGATTGGACAACTAAGGGTGGCACACAGCTGAATCTGCTGCTCATGGGAGGCAGATGTAAAGGGTAAAGTTACTCAGGAGAGCTTGCTGATGTTTAAGGACAGTATCCTCCAAATACAGGAATGATATGTCCTCATACTCAGGACTCAGAAGGGGCTGGTAGAGGATGTGAAGCTCAAGGGCAGCCTTGGCTGCAGTGATCATGAAATGGTGAAGTTCACAATTCTAAGGGCTGTGAGGAGAATGCACAGCAGGCTGACTACCCCGGACTTCAGGAGAGCAGACTTTGGTCTCTTCAGGGAGCTGCTTGGTAGAATCCTGTGGGACAAATCCCTGGAGGGAAGAGGGGCCCAAGGCAGCTGGCTAGTATTCAAGGTCCACCTCCTCCAAGCTCAGGAGCAATGCCTCCTGACAAAGAGGAAGTCAGGCAAAAACACCAGGAGGCCTGCATGGATGAACAAAGTCAGAAAAAGGGAAGCCTACAGAGGGTGGAAGCAAGGGCAGGTAGCCTGGGAGGAATGCAGAGATACTGTCCCTGCAGCCAGGGATCAGGTTAGGAAAGCCAAAGCCCTGACAGAATTAAATCTGGCCAGAGATGTTAGAGACATATGTAATAATGACATGTGTGATCAATAAAAGGAAGACTAGGGA
>VWZZ01002863.1:0-71186 GCA_013399095.1 Psophia crepitans
CCCTTCCCTTCCCTTCCCTCAGCTTTTCATGAAGAGAGAGGATTCTGTTGAGCTCTATACAGCAGCACTCAATTTTCTGCTCAATCTGTTGCTCTCTGTGGGGAAAGAAGAAAATGTAGTCGTTGTGTTTTAAATTTAGTAACTTCTAGTAATTTCAAAGATTACTAAGCTCACTTTTCCGATTATAAATAAACCACATTGTTTAAAAATATTTTTGACTAGACTGAATTCTGTCCCAAAATTGGAACAGGCTGAGCAGAGTTTGGGAAAGAAATTATGGTCAAGGGTTTGCATTCTTAACCGTAAATGGAAACAGAAGGGCATTGACTGACCAGAAGCTTTAATTTTATAGCTCTTGTAGCTAATGGAAAACATTATTTACTAAAAATGCTGTCAGATTTAGTTTGTCATGCTTCGGAAGGTTCCTCTGGACCTCTGTAGGTGGTTGAAGCTTTGAGCAAAGCCTTCTGACTGATGGTCCTTGGGCAACCTGGGGAGTGCTGGTGTGAATATGTGTTAGGTGCCCTCTGGAGGAGGTGAAATATGTAACCCAGCGTCACTGTCACTGGGAGAGTAAGGCCAAGCTGGCAGACACTTGAGAATAACCACGGGTTGTTGCAAAGCCAATTTCAAGTCACTGAAAGCAAAGCCTGAGGAATTCAATGTCTTCCTTGTCCAAACTGCTAGGAACAGGCTGCAAAGTTTGAATGAAGTAGTAAGGTGGTTAGTTGAGCTGAAGGAAAGCTTGCCAGGAAAAAAAAACCCAGTCTGCTTACTGCTTGTGTAGCCGTCCTCAGTCCATTTACTTCCAGGGACTGAATTGATGGTACAGTTTATTTACGGCTAGAGAATCATCCTTCTTCTTACGTAGTTTTGTCAAGATGTATGAATTGAGGAATTCCGGTGGCACACCGGAATGTCATTGAGATGAAGTTACTGATGTAGGTGAACATGAACAAAACTGGTGGTTTGATGCTCTGGGATGTATCTTTGCCCTCCATGAGGGTTACTGTTTGCTGTCCTCTGTGTACTGTGGGGCGTCTCCGTGGGCACGTTATGTGAGTCTGACGCCTGAGAGGTGGAAATGACTCTCCTTCCAATGTCTGACCAGTAAACACATGCTGTGTCACTCCTGATCTCTCGTCCTGAGGCCAGACATGTTTTCCGATGAAGAAAGGCCGAGAGAGTTGGGGCTGTTCACCCTGGAGAAGAGAAAGTCCTGGAGAGACCTCATTGCGGCCTTTCTATATAAAAGGGGTTTATAAGAAGGACTGGAAGAGACTTTTTACCAACGCCTGTGGTGATAAGACAAGGCTCAAGGATTTTAAATTGAAAGAGGGTAGGTTTAGATTGGACATAAGGAAGATATTTTTTGCAAAGAGGGTGGTGAGGCACTGGAAATAGGTTGCCCACAGAGATTGTGGAGGCCCCATCCCTGGAAGTGTTCAAGGCCAGGTTGGATGGGGCTTTGGGCAACCTGGTCTAGCGGAGGATGTCCCTGTCCATGGCAGGGGGGTTGGAACTAGATGGTCTTTAAAGGTCCCTTCCAACCCAAACCATTCTATGATTCTATGATCATGAAATCAGCCTCTTTGGAAAATCTTTACAACAAGGTGCCAAAGTGTTTTACAGTGTTGGGAAATTATAGATAATTGTAGATGTTACTTTGTAAAGGCATACACAGGAATGTTTCACACATAACAAAACCTTGACCGTGTGTTGTGGTTTTGACTGTTTCATTTGTATGACGTAGACATTTGATTAATTTTTCCGTTACTAATTTTCTCTAAAGCCAAAATTAAAGACCTTTTATGTACTGCTTGCTACTTCTCTTATGGACTTGGAAGAGTCCGTATACTTGGAAGAGATTCTCAAACAGTAGGTGTGTTTGAAAAATCCTACTTGTCTACCTTACGTCAGTACATAGGGCTCTATTTTAGGTTAACAGATTTTTCCCAGGTATTTGTCTTCTTTCTGCCATGGGTTTGTTGTTAGTTTTTCATCTTCAGGAACAAACTTAATGTTAACCAGGAACAAACTTAAGGAATCACTGTTACTTTTCTCTTTATTTACTGGTAAGTGCGAAGCTCAGGAGCTTTTAGGCATGTTTGTAACGATGTGTGAAATATCCCTGTATAAAGTTTTGAATTCCGTTCTGGTGTATGAAAACGATTAATAGTTGTAACTTGTGTTCTGGTTCACAGCATTTCTATGTCAGCACAGATGTGATACTTCATGGACAGTCAGGGCCAGAGGAGATTTTTTGGCACAGCAAGGCATAGTCTCAACTCAACAGCTTTTCCATACAACTGCGGCAGTCGTTTTCTGCCAGCGAGGCCCCCGACTTCAGAAAGTCTCCCTGTGCAATTAGACAGAAACCCACCACGCTCATGAGCTGAGATGGATTTCTGCTCTGTGAACAAATATATTTTCTGAAGAATCTAATTGCAGAAATAACTGTGGAGGTGCAATTGCTTTTTTAATTTAACGCCCTGTTAATACTGCTGTGGAAGGTAGGTATCCTTGGGATCTCCATGGCCGTGGAGATGACTGTCCTCTCCTCCTCAGAGTACAGCAGGTAGTCAAACAAGGTCCAGTCGGGAGATGTGTAAGATCTAGACAAAGGCACAGATACTGTTTTCTGCACATACTTTGTGTCAGGTGCAGTGTATTCTCTGAGAGCAATCCTGTTCTTTCCACTTGGCACACCATGGTGTCAGCAGGGCAGCAAATGCTGTAGCTTTCGGACATCAGACATGGTCCATGGTTCTGCCTGTGTTGCCTCTGTTAAGCCAGTTTTAGAAAACAGTGTATTTATAACTGCCTTTCACCTTTTAACGGAGTTGAGAGAAGATGCTTACTACAGGTCAAACTACTGTATGCTTTGAGCACCACTTGTTTTTTTTTACAGAACTTATTTAATTCCAGGGTGGTGTTATCCTGGTGCATTTTTTTCTGAATGGTCTGACATCCTCACACTGATGTCAGTAGGTGATTCCTCACTGCCTTCTGTAGGTAAAAGTTCATGGCAACATGAATAAAAGTGTGTTTTCGTGTTTGGTCATGAATTTCTGGTTTGAACTTAAGTTGTGTGTGGTTTTGAATAATTTTGTATGAAAAATAGCAGGATAACTTCCATTATTTCACATACAGCCTATTCTTACTTGTTTTAGTAGAAAGAACTTAACATTAAAAAAAATCCTGATAGTGAGCAAAACCAAAGTAATCATTCAACTAAAGGAAAGAAGAAATGTAGCAATTGATGGAAATTTATTTGCAGTAGTATGTCCTGTTTTTTCCTCTGGCTGCACGCAGCAAGATACATGTAGTCAATACACTGTCTTATTACCTGCCAGATCTCTAAGTGCAGCGGAGAGATTCATCTGCCTTGACGTTATATGGCAGGAGCACTTTTGTACCCAAGCGTAACGCAGCAAGCAGGGAAGCAAGGAGCAGTTGTGACCAAAATTGCCTGCCCAGACTCGTGGGGTGGCCCCATGGCCTTGGCACATATAAAAGCTTAATTTACAAAACCTTACAATTTGAACCTGATGCCTCAGACCTGAAATCTGCCCTTCCTCATCACTCACACGAAACACGCTTACCTTTATTTATCAGTGCTAACCTCACTTTCTGTGCGTGTGTGATGTGCTTTTAGAAGTAACAGGAATTACGGCATAGGAGAGCTCTGTCTTCATCTGGGATAGAAA
Source organism: Psophia crepitans (assembly GCA_013399095.1). Classification (NCBI taxonomy): domain Eukaryota; kingdom Metazoa; phylum Chordata; class Aves; order Gruiformes; family Psophiidae; genus Psophia; species Psophia crepitans. The sequence goes on from VWZZ01002863.1 coordinate 3,711, forward strand.
ACCTTCCTTAGGAGAACAGGCCAGTTGAGCATTTGTCTGAGGAAGGTGGTCTAGTTTTAGATGTGTATTATCTCCTATTAAATATTAAACTTCACTTATTTGAAATATTTAGAAATATGTCATGCTCCTAACAGGGACAACAGTAAGTGTTCATTTCAGTAGCTGAGCAACTGTGTGCCACTGAAATACGGTGTGCCTTTCACACAGCTCTCCAGTTGTTTATTAGTGCTATTCCAAAGAATCACTGTTTATCCAGGGTTTTATTGCTGCAGTTTTTATTACTGTGCTTTTTTATTATTGCTGACATTTGAAATGAAGCGCTGTGGACACTTGCTAATAGGAAACCATTGCTTTTTATTCCGTTGCTGTTCTGAATCACATTTCCTGTGACGAGGTTGAAATATTATGGAAATGATGACTAAGAGCATTTGTTTTAAGATATATTGTGCCGCATTCTTAGCCATGGATTTAAAAATAAATTGTCTACTGAGGAGAAAATGTTGGGCATGTTCTGGTTTCACAGCAAAAAGTGTGGAGGGGGTCAGATACTCTGTGCTTGGGCTGAGAAGTGCAGAGGGGTTGGGTAAAAGGCAGCTGGTGGAGAGCCAAAGGAGAAGTCCAGCTGCACGTCTTGCATAAGGGAAAAACTTAAAAGACTTTCTCAATATTTCTGAAAGTCAGTGCAACTCTGTATATATAGCTGGAGAATGAGATTTGATAGATGACGGTGCAAGAACTCTGTCACCAGATTAATTCTACTTTTAACTTTTTTTTTTAAATGTTGCTCTTTTGAGTCTTATCTGTTTTGTGTACTCAGGTCATGATACAGAGAATGGAGTTAGTCTGAGTATAGAAAGCCATACTTTGATATGTCCCATGTCAAGTGTAACATAGGAGGAGACTTCTGCAAGTGTTGCAGAAGATGCTTTAGCGCTAAATACTTCTAGCTTTTGGACATCATCCTTCAGCTTCTGGTTTTAATCCTAGACATTCATAGTTTATATGATTTAAACAGATGTGAACACACAGACCTCTCTGGCCTCTGCAGTACTCACTTGGGTATCGGTGATAGGAGATGTGGGTAGCAAATGATATGGGGTGGATCGGTGGCACAGGTGAGCTATCAGACTGGTTGATGTCTCCATAATGAAGTTGTTCTGAGTTTCCTTTCGTGTCGTTATGTATCGAAATCCTATTTTCAGAAGTGATGCGACTTTCTAGGAAAAACGGTGGTACTTGAATAAAGTAGTTCCTAATTAACTTTTGAAAAAGGCACTTGGGTTTCTAAGAGTTTCAATGACACAACTGAACCGTTATTTAAATAAATACATGTAGGTAAGTCATGAAATGTTTTTGAAACCGTAAGAACAGAACAATAAACAATCCTGAAAGGATGAATGACAGAAAAGTAGATCTACCACATGCTGAGCACGTAGTGTTGCCGATTTTGATAGCATTAGAGATTGCTCTTTTCAGTGGGAGTAGGTAGGCTGAGACCGAGATACATATGAAGATCCTACTGAAATGAAAGAAGCTTTGAGTGGTGCTGTGGAATTTCTGCACACCAAAACAAAACACTGTGAAACGATACAAGAAAACACAAGGCACTTTTTGGAAGTGGGTTGGGCTGGGCTGAGCTGTGGGTGCTGGTGGCCGCATCCTGGGACACGGGGCACCCTGCTTCACATCTCTGCCTTCTCTGGCCCCAGGCCAGAGCATGGTCTTATGGAGGAAGAAACTTTGATCAAAACCTGACTTACAGTGATCCAGGGGGGAAAAAAGTAGATTGAATGCATCTGGTCATCAAATAGGGTCAAGTCTCTGATCTGTCTTACTCCAGGCCAGTGCTCCGACCAGGGAGCTCAGAGGGGTCCTCCTTTTTTCTCCTGGCCTGCAAGTCTGTTTGGGCTTCCCAGACAAAGCATCGTTGAAATTCCTGCGCTTCCATGAAATGACGTTGATACAGCAGAAAAATCCCTCCTTACTCTTCTAGGAAGACAGTGAATAGGAGGCTACTGAGGGATATTTATTAGAATTAGTCTTATAAACCTGTCATAGCATAATTTATGTTTTCCTGTCTGTGCAGGCTACAGCCTTCCTGCTGTAAGGATTGTGAGAAAGCATAGAGTGGTCCCGGACCAGAAGAAAAACAGAGTGGCTGTGAAATCCTGTTCTCATACAAACGCTGAGAAAGATTACTTGAAAAATGTGTAGGAAGAAAAATAACACTGACTATTACAGATAAGAAGAAAAGTCTAGTTCTTGAGAGGACATAAGCTTTGCCACATGTTAGGGAAACTTAAAAAAAGAACTCTGAAAAAAATATTTAGAAATATTAGTGAGGTTTTTTTAAAACAGTGAAGCTCTCAGTGTTGTCTGTGTGGCCATCACCATGTTCCCTTCCCACTGACAGATCTGTGAGATTGTGAAGGTAAAGAATGCACTTGAAATTCTTCAGTGTTTCTGTTTCTTTTTTCTGCTTTTTTGTTCTTTTTTTTTTTTTTTTTTTTTTTGGGCAAATGCATCCATAAGGTTCAGACACTTGTTTAAATCTAACGCTTGGAGGTCTCTGTCCTTTTTCAGCTTTCATTTGAATTTACAGGCAAGGTCAAGCTTCGTTGTTTAATCATTAGCCTTTTGGGGTTTATTAACATCTAGTCTCCATTCTCCATTTGAGTTCCTGTCACTGTGCTTGGCCATGTGGTCTGGACGTGTAAAATCTGCTGTGCTGTACTGCAGCCAGAAGAGCATTGCTCCTCATCACTTCATCTGCTTCTTGGAGTTTGCTCATGCCTGAGGTTGGATGTTTTTTCTTCCAACTGCTGGAATCCTGGGCATGTTACAGTGCGATATTGTTCCTGGCACAAAGTGATGAATGTGATACTTACTGTGGGAAGATTCTTCTGATGGCCATGCTGGTTCGGAGGAGGTTTGTTGTTGGTGCTGTCTTTGGTCACAGGATGTGGCCCAGGTAGCCGTGACCGCACAGAGCCGGATGGGTGATGCTCCCTGCCGTATTAGTCCATAACCCTCCTCCCACCTCCTGCCGCTCTTGTGCTCGCACGTCCGGCTGTTCTGACTCTGCTCTTCTCTGCAGTGTGTTTTGACTGTCAGGTCTCTGGCTTTTCAGCAGAGCCTGGTCCTTGAGGCGGAGCTCTCCGTTGCAGTCTCATAAAGATTTTAGATGAAATGGTGTTGCAAATGCAAGTACATCCCTGTAGCAGTGAAAGCTGCGATTGACCTGGGAAATGACCCCAGCCTGCCGTGTGGATTGCTGCCACGCAGCAACCCGGCGATATTTCGCTTGGTTCCTTCACTGTGTGCTGAAAGGGCTCTGTGTTGCACAGCTGTGATGACGCTAGGCAGTCTCTTGCGTAGGGCTTTCATTAGCCTGTTGTTTCTCAGACACAGCTTTTGCTGTCCTTTGTGTCCTGTGAAGGTGGGTTTTGTTAAGAACAACTTACGGATAGTTTTTTCAGCTCCTTGCCAAAGCAAAATCTGCGATTTGAGAAAACTGGGGTAGTCAGGTCCCCTCTGGAGCAGTGGAGGTGGGGTCCGAGACATGCAAGGAGGCTTATGATGTGAGCAGGTTTTTTGGGCTAGAGTGAGTGATGGTGGTTGACGGGCAATCTCTTGACCCTGTCAAGGCAGGTGCTTGTCCCTTGTTCCTTGAGTGGTCACTAGTTCCTTGTAGCAGTCAGAGGAAGGCTGTGTCTGGACTAGAAATGAGTGAGGAATAGGAGGAAGACATCAGCAAGGCTTCAGTCATGTCTGCGTGAAGGACAAGTGCTTGCCACATAGTAGAGCTGATATTTATTACTGCAGAAGTGCATCTGAGTACTGTGTAGAGAGCACAGATTTGAAGTTGGACAACCCAGCACCTTCTGGCAGGGTCCGAAGCTTTTCATTAGAAACTACACTGGAGCTCTTGGGAAGCTCTTGGCCAGGATGTGAACCTGGAGGAAGGGCATGCGCCAGGAGGCTCCGTGTACTCTGCTGTCAACACTTTCATATCAGTTGTGCAGGTTGTAGAAAGAGATCTTGAGAGCTGTGGGATGGAAGAGGAAAGAGAAATGGTTTCTTTTTGAGTGCAGGAGCAATTACGTGAGACTTCGAAAGGGCAAAAGCCTTCCTAAGGTCCTGCTGATGGCTTGAAGACAGCAAACTGTTTAATAAATAAATTAATAGATAGATAAGAGGGCAGAAGAGTTAGAATGAGCAAAAGATGCCTGGTGAGCCCTCCCTCGGCAGTGGGAATTCAGAGACTGCACTAGATCCACCTTTGTGGGGTTATGCTTCATTTCCCTGTTCCACCTTGTGCCTTGAGACCAAGTCTTGTCATGTGAGATGGAGTACTCTATTCCCATTTAAGCAGCACCTCTAAATCTAGAGACTCTTACATTTCTTTTCAAAATTTATTCAGGAATTACTTCAATGATTGTTGAAATGAAAAAGCATGGCTTATGTTTCCCACAAGAACCGTACTCTCTTTAAAAGAACAGCTCATACATTCAGCCCGTCGGTATCTAAAGGCAATTTTATCCAATGGCTGAGTTCTGCCTGTTTGAAGAACAGAACGTTCAATCTCTTGGACTGGTATGTGGGGTACGAAGGTGACCAAAGGCTGTATTTTCAGTTAGCTAGATCATGACCACATTTGCTGCAGTAATAGCATCCCAGGCGATGGGAACCCGCAGATCAGTAGCAATGGCAGAGGCGGCTGCGAGTCCGTGGTCACTGTGCTCCATTGAACAGCCTTCTGCGGGTGGGCAGCCGGTCTCGCTGCGTGCCCTCTCCCAAGTTCTGATCAGCCAGGTCAGTTCCCAGACCTGGTTCCCCACAAGCCGCTCAGGAGAGCGAGTACCAAAAGGTGGGTTCAGTGAGCACATGGTTGCTGACACCAGGGTAGCCGTGCCAGCGCACAACAGCGTGCAACTGAAGTGAGTCATCAAACAGCTCTAGCAGAGCCTCTGAAGGCTCAGTTTTGTGAACTTTTGGTGCTGAGAACTATAGAAATCCATAGCTGGCTGCTGCAGAAGCAATGAAATTGTTGCAGTGTTGCCAGAAGTAGTATGGATTTATTTGATTGTGAAAGAAAATTAAACAACTGAGTTTTCGATATTCACCCTGAGCTAAAATGGTGCATCTTAAAAGGATGAAAAGTTTTGTTCATTGCCAACAGTATATTAATTCATTTATCAGTCAGAAGAAAAAAGCCCAAAGGCTTGATTTAAAAGGTCATATTTTTCTCTGAGGTCGGTAATGCCTGAAGTCAAGGAAATTCAGAAGCTCTCAATTGCTTCACAACAAAGGCAAATAAATACATTGAGTTTCTGATGATTTTCAAAAACAATAAAAAACATTGTAACTTTTAAAAAAATGCAGAGTGTTATTCGTTTCTGAACTACTATCTAGCCCATTTACGGTGCAATACCCCAGAGTACATTATGGAAGAGTCCTTGATTTGGGAAATCAAAGGTTCTAGTGATCTTCCTTTATCTGCAGGAGCTTCAGAACTGCCTGACACAGTCTGTTTCATTCTGCTTGATGACATGGAAATGTTTGGTCATGTCATCACAGCATGTTTTTTTTTCCTTAGAGTGCAGTTGAAAGAGTTGCTTCTGTACTATTAGGTCTGCAAAAGAGTCCTGTTACTATTGCAATTTCTAATCTTTTTAAAGATGCTGAAAAGGGGAAAGCAAAGACACACTTTCTGTGGTTTACAACTAGTATTTATTACTGTAATAAAATCTATGTATTACACACTCTTAAACCTAGTTCAGTCTCATCAGCAGCATTACTGGGGTCTGAATTTGGCAAAAGTCATGGATTGTTTGTTAAAGTTTTCGCTATAAAATATTTCTCAAAGATATCTATGTTTATGCTTCAGTAGCTCTGCATTAGGAGAAGGCACGACATGCTTTGAGATCCAAGCTTGCTATTCCTTTAAACTTGCTGACTTTATTGTGTGTCTTTTTACCTCAAATGCAGTGATGGACAGAATCCTTTTTATGCATAAATAGACCTGGACAAATTACAGAAGCCTGAAAAATATTCAGCTGTTAGGGTTGAGTTTCAGTGTGAGGTTAATTCCAAAAGCATGTGCAAAAAACTTGATATTTTGATTTTAGAAAAGGGAAGGTTAAAAAAAAAAAAGTGATATGGACATCTGCTTTAAGTGACATTGTCTAAATAAATTTTGCTTGTTATTGTACTCTTGTTTTCATCTAAGGGACCTCTGGCTGAGATGGAAGGGTGTTTTGATCAGGAGATTGCAAGGAGTGGTGGAGTCTGGTCCAGGAAGGTCAGGGGCCTTCAAGATGGACTGAATATGGTGACTGGTTTCCCAGTGGGGCCCAGTGGCAGGACAAGAGACAACAGGCACATGCTAATACACAGGAAATGTCCAAACATGAGAAAACACTTCCTTACTCTGAGAGTGGTCAGACACTGGAGCAGGTTGCCCATGGAGGCTGTGAAGTCTCCATCCTTGGAGACATTCAAAACCCAGCTTGAGCAGGGGCTTGGACTCCCTTGCAACCTGTGCTTCTGCATGGTGATTTAGGAGAGACTTAAAGCAGAGGATATGGAGCAAGGCAGAAGAGAGGGGAGAAGGTGTTTTTTTTATGAGCTTGAGAAGAGGAGGGACTTGGCTGTGCATCAGAAAGGACTAGGTGCTCCCCATGGGGAGGGATGGATACGGGTACAGCAGAGCTCTGGGCTAGGGAGTGCGGGGCAGGTCTGGGAAGAGGAGGTCTGGGACCTGAGCTTGGTGGTGGCTGGGTAGGTGGAACAAGTAGCCACCTTGCTATATCCATTTCATCTAACTTGGATTTTGGTTTGAGTATAGATCTATGGATGTGACTGTCTTGCTCTGTTTGAACCACCCTCAGAGGGTGATTCATCACTTCATCATCACTTTTTGCAAGGGGCTGTCTGCACTATCCATCACCTGCTCCTGTAGGTTTTTATTTCATTTGGGTTTACTTTGTGTTTACTACTGGAGACATAGTAGTCCTTGTCTGTTGTAACCTAGTGAAGCACTCTGTTTTAACAGGCAGCATTAATAACAATAGAAAACAAGAACAATTAAAAACATAGATTTTAAAGAAGATAAATACTTTAACTGCAGCTTGCTAACTAGGAAATTACCCCTTCAGAAAGGTCCTGCCCTGGAGACATCTCCTGGTTCAGTAGCTTAGTGCGTGTGAATCTACTGCGCCTTGCGGCACAGCCGGATTATGGCCGTGGTGCTTGCAAGTGAGATATTCCAGTTCCCTTCTGGCGTCCACGGTGAGCGGGCAGCGTGTGTCTGTCCACCGCCTGCGTCAGCGCAGGCCCTTATCGAAGGACACGTCGAGCACATTTCAACAAGTGATTTTTTTAAAATTCTTTATGTCATTTCAGAGCAAAAGAAAAGCTATTGCTGTTTCTTTAAGCAGCTGTTACCCAACTAACCGCATTTAAATTGATGCCAATTCAAGCTAGTAAAGGACAGTGAAAAGTCGGCGAAGAGTTAGTTTGCTGATGAAATACAAATTCACGTCTGTGTTGCTTTCCTTTGCGTCTGTAATGCAGGGCTGACGTTGAACCAAGTGAACTATTTTCTTTTTTAATACATTCTGTAAAAATAATTGGTCCGGTAAGAAGCAATTATTGCGTACAGTGAAAGCAATGTTCCAGAAGAGTCTTAACTCTCTCTGCACGGACATGAGAAAGATATTTGGAATAAGGGGCATGTTGAGCACGTGGTTAAGAGATAGTGGGACTTTCCACTGAGGTCTGTTTCCCTGTGACCTGACACTGCGTGCCAGGGGAGACTGTATGTTCATAGTTGGACACTTGATATCACATACCCTTTTCTTATTAAAGTGCTTAACCCTTTGCTTTTCCCTTTTCCCTACCTGTAGTGTTGTACCAATTTCAGTCAAACAACTGGCAACAAGAAAAGTAATGAAGCCTGGAAGTCTGGTTTTATCAGTTGATAAAGAGATGCGAGAGTTGAGATCAGGGAAGTCACCGTACTGGGCCACATTCATCCAGTGCTCCGTCTGCAGGGGTGTTTGTGTTCAGCTGGAGAAAGGCACGATAGTGTGTGTCATTTCTTTCGGAATATTTTTTCTTGAGAGTTTTAATAAAAAAAGATGAAACTGTTTGCACAAGATGTATTTCTCGTGCTGTTTGATTGAAGTTTAAAGGATCCATGAGCCCTGGGGGTGCCCACAGGACTGCAGAGCCAGCCTGGATAAACCCAAGGAACGCGGGAGGCGAGTCGCTCCTTGTGCTTGAGGTTGTGTTTTGGCCAACCACCAAACCATCTTCTGTGAAGGATAAGTGGTGTCAAACACTACTTGCCTGTAGTGTAAACAGGGCCAGAGGCTAAAGTGGGTAATTGACTGACAACAAGTAGAGCTAAGCAGAGCCCGTAGCCATCTGAAGGCTGATGGGTTTCATGAAGCATCACCGAGGGGTGCTGGGAGGCGATCTGCCTTCCCTGCGGGCTGAGGAGAGATACGTGCACATGCTCGACTACAAGCTGAAGCTCTTCAGTCTGGTTTGACAACAGTTTAGGTGGCTTTAAGTAAACAAATCAGGTATGTCAGAAGGGCCACAAACCCTTTGACTTGAAGAAAGGAGTGCATCTCCATGCTTGAATTTGTTAGGAGGAGGAATGTCTCCGATGGCAGGGAGGACTTGCTCTTTGGTAAAGTGATGCCTGCCGATTTTATCTGCTCTGTGTATCTGCAAACGCTGTGCTCAGCATGACCTTCCTGCCTGGGCTGACGAAGTTGATTAACTCTGCGCACCATGTAGTATTGGAGACAAGCCCTTAACTCTTTCATGAAACTGATGCCAGAGAAGTGGCACAGTGCTTCCAAGTATTGAGATGTCACTGGTGTAATGGAGATTTATGCAGCTGCAGCGGGGGAAAGGATGTCTCTCTCAGCTAAACTCTTGGGGTGACTTGTTCATGCTGAAGCCTGGGACCTATTCAAGAGGAACTTGAACCCGTAGTGGAGTTCCCAGTTCAAGGTAGGATTGGAGTGCAGCGATCTACTTTTCCTTCCTTGAAGTATGGGGCCCCTGACCCCAGCATAGCCTTCTCCTTTCCCTAGGCTGCCCCTAAAACTCTCAGACACACAGGAGGCACTTCTGCGCATATGTAGATACCCGCATCTGAGCTGCTCAAGCCTGACTCTCTCTGTAGTCTCTTGTCTCTCTTGTCTCTCTTGTGTAGAGAGACACAGGCACTGCTGGGGTTGGAACCTGCTGAACCAACAACGAAAATATTTGGAAAATCAGTGCTCTCTAATCGTGCTGATGAGGAGTTTCCTGGGATGGGTGTTGTGGAGGTTGGGAGCTGCAACTCCCATGTCTCCATCCACTCCTTGCACTGCTGGCTCTGCAGCAGCTCCGTGGGTACCACCACCCACCTCTCCAGGGGAGAGGCCAGGAAGGGGGATACAAGCACCTGGTCAGTGTGGTCTGCTCAGAGGGAGGCCCACAGCTAGTATCAAGTTTCTGAGAAATTTCATAGTGCTAATGTCTGATCATTTAATTGCCACTAAGTTGCCATGCCATTTATTATGCCCGTCTGGAATCACGGTTCTACCGTGGTGTTCATACATTGACCGTCACTGGGCAGAAGGCATAAGCCACAGTTACTGAGGTGTCTTTGTGTTTTGGTAGCACGGTGGTTTGCTGTGAGAAGAACCCTGTGAACCAGTAAGTGCTCTGAGCTTGTAGTAAAGGTCTGCTGCACATCCTAAGTTGAGTTCCCACGTGGCACTGGATGTGGGGTCCCTGCAGTTTCCCTTTGTGACTCGTGCCTGGTGGGAAGAATGTTGGTGCAGTTGAACCTGTCTGTGAGAAGGGCAGATGCCACCACCCTGTCCAATCGTATTTTCTTCTACCTGCATAGGTAAGCCTGCTGTTACCTTCAGACTAAATGCCTGAAGTTTTCTTTAGTGCTTTGTTTAGGAGAACATTTCCAAGGTGTCTGTCAAGTTTAAGAGCCTACATCTCTTAAAAGCCAGTGGGACTATGCTTAAGTGATTTGGTGGAGGCTTCTTCTTCACCGTACATTTGTTATGTATGGCCTTATTCTAAATAAGCCTTTTCTTAATTTGAGGAACATGGCATTTCCGGAAGAGGCTTAACGCTTCTGCTGTTGAGTGTTGAGCAAATGAGACACTTGTGTCCAGGCTTGCTGCCTGAAGGCTACAGTCTGAGCCTCGTCGATGGACATCTGCGCCTGCAGTAGCCTAACACCGATCAAGCAGCAGGTTCAGGAGGGCCTCTTCCTTAGATTGTTTTCTTGACTCTTAGAAGCTCTTCTTTCTCAAGAAAAGCTATGGTAATAGCTCTATCCAAACGTTTACTAAATGTTGTGGTTAATTTTTTTTATTCTGAGAGAGATATGTCACTAGTCTGTTGGGCTGGTACCACATGGAAGCTGGGTGGAACCCACCGAAAGAGGGGCTGGGACACCACCAAAATGCTGTGTCTTGGGAAAACTGAAGTCCTTAACTGACTACAGTTTTGTCCAGTGGAACTAGTGAAACAGTTTCCAGTGGACTTGGTTTCCCCGCTGACTCCACAACTGTATTCTATTTATGGCTGCAATGTCAGTTCATCCACTGGTATGCACACAAGTATCCACATAGGAAAATAAAAGGAAAATGCTTCTTTGACATTTTTCCCAGGATTGTATTATGGATTCTTTTTTTGTCTCCTAGGGAGTGTGCTCGACACAGCGCTCCCACATCCAGCAGGGACTGTCATAGGTTATCTCTTCCCTGTCTCATTCCTTGCTGTCGCACGGCACGTGGGATCTTTTTGTTTCTCCTGTCCCTCTGCTAAGCTGGGCTGAAACGGCTGACCTGTTCCCAAATGACTAAGCAGGGACACATAGAACATGTTCATGTGAACAGATAAATTCCTTGGATACCTTCTTACACTGTTTTGTGGGTATTCCCTCATAGGCTTCAAAGTCCTTGTAAATTTTTCCCACATGTATGATGAAATAATTGCTATTTATAATGTCAGATTTAACGTTCTTACCATGCTTACTCAGACTGAGAAGTAATTTAAATTTGATCTTCCTTTCCCAACAATCAAACTTACTGCTAACCATGAAGTTTTGGCATTAGATCAGACATTATTAATGTGGATCATAATGCAATGTTGGCAACATTTAGTACTGTTCTAAATCTCTCCAACTTATTTTTTATGCATATAAATTGGATATTTGTGTTTTTTCTAGGGCACACGTTTCCTCTGATGCCAGTTGCATGCGGTTTGTTATGCACCGGCCTTAATCCTAATCTGTGGTCCCTCACAGTTTCATAAAAAATGATGATAGTTCGTTTATACTCTATTTCTTAATTGGTTATCCACCTCTGTCCACACTGACATTTGAGGCTTTCGTGTGTACGTTATGTGCAGTCCTGTGGCATAGATCTGTGGAAATTACCCTGATATTAGGATATTAAAAAAACCCAAATTTTTTCAGATACTTCCCTCAGTGTACTACAGACAAACACTTTTTCTTCTTCTAATATTTTATTCTTTTAAAAATGCATTTAAATAGGTGGCTATTTAAATGTATTTAATTTAACCACAGTGCTGATTGTTTGGTCCCTGTGGTTTTAAGTTCTCCTTGGATCATATGGAAAGGTAGTGTGTTCTGCTGGTACGTTTTTCAGATACAGTAGTGGCCCCATTTCATCACGCAGTTGCGTGCTTTTGGGACAAAACCTGCTCTCAGAATGTAAGGGAGCCATTACACGTGCTCCGTCGGGCCATGGGGCTTGATGTTACTGGAAAAACAATGCGTTTAATTTGGATTTGATATGTCGTTTGCACACAGTGAGTAATTGTCACACTGCCTTGGTAACTGTCTTAGCTATTTGTGGGTAAATAGTTTTATGTATGAAATGGAACCAACCAAACTGAAAACCAAACCAACAAAACCAGAATAAAAGAGAGGTGAATCATCATGTTAATCTTTTGACAGTACTATTGGTGGGCTGTACTGTGCCACTTATAAAATAATATTGGAAGGGAAATAGTTGTTGAAAATGGAAGATTTATTCTGTATCATCGGTTGCAGGGAACAGGAATATCTGTTCTGTTGCTCCCTGTTACCAGACCCCAGGTATTCAGGTAGAGTCCAGACGAAGCAGATATATTGTTGCTTAGTATCTGAAGACTCTTTGTCACCTACAGAAGTTCCTGGTTTCTGTGAGAAAACAGGAGCCCAAGGTCTGGGGTTTGTTCCAGATCATGAGGCTGACAATGAGCAAACACCCAGGCCTCTGAAGACAGCTAGACATCTGCCTGGGATCCACAGTCTCAGCCTTACCCTACAGTTAAGTCCTTAAGCTGGGCTAATCCTTTCTTATTTTCTTTCTTTCCGTTCTTTCCACTCTGGTTTTTGTGTTTAATACTCTCATTTCAGAACTGCTGGAGCTTCATGTCCATTAGATGTGCCCCAGATGGGTAGCCTGGGAGAGGCAGAACACACAGTACTTCCTCTGGTCCTTGCTGAGCATCTCCTCGGAGCTGCCTCTCGCTGCCCGTAGCGCATGGCTTGCAGTAATCATCTGCAGAGCAGTGCTGGAGCTAAGATCTTCGTTAAAACTGAAGGTGAAAGGCATTGCAGCAACGTAATGATTGGCTGTTACGGTTCATTGTATCTCTCTTTAAAAAAGCCATCTGTCTTTTGAACTTCATTGCTCAGATAAGGGCCACCACAGATGTAAAAAGATGTTTTTGTGGCAAAATTAAGTAGTTGTTCTTCAGTTTTTCTTGTCATTTGTGTGTATGTCTGCATGCATATGTTTACTCAAAAAACTTAGTTGTTCTAGTCATTCATTGGCTAAAAATGCTGCAGAAAAAGAATTTTTACATGAAATGGGGTTGCATAAATAAATATGTACTACATAGAAACATTTGAAAAATCAGTACATCTTTTCTGCAGGCCCCTTTAGGTACTGAAAGGCTGTTAAAGGCATTTGTTAAAGTTAATTAAGGGTCAGTGAAGTTGAGCACAACAAGACCAGAGAAAGTGTAAAGCCACTGAGGTGTAGCTTAGTGATATGTGCTGCTATTTGGCTTCATTTTTCTCTAGAGCCTGAAAAAAACACCTTTTACTTGGTGTCACGTCGATCAATAATTGGTGTGGCAGCTGTTGGCAGAGCTGACAAAAACTCCAGAAGCTGGAGGCTGTCACAGCGTGGGTAACTGGGGATCTCGCTGGGTTTTTAGGAGGCAGCTCATGTTCCTAGAGGCAAAATAAGTTCCTTTTGGGGGTTGCTGAACAGTGTGGATTAACTACACAGCTGCACAGAGATTACCAGTGGCACCTTAAATGCATTAAAATTTTTAATGCCTTAAAAAACTTTCAGTGCCCTTACAGAACAGGGACCGTGGAAAGTAAAGTTTAACTAACTGAATAAAAATCCTTCCCCAGCTTTGAGGATGATGAAGATTATCCTCTCCTTCCCCTGCAGAGGGGACCTGTACCTTGTCTGCAGGGGAGATGGGTGAGACCTCCCCTGTGCAGGGCAGCTGCTCAGGGCAGGAGGACAGGAGAGCCTCACAGATGGGATGGATTCGTTCCCCATTCCCAGAGTTTCTCCTGCAGAAAAGGAGGCCAAGCGCAGAAGGAAATGTTTCTCTAGTGACAAGAATGAATATTTCTAGTTTAGTGGATCAGCGTAACGCATGTGTAGCCTACAATTTCTTGCTTGCACTGTTTTTCATCAGAGAAATTACTCAAAAGCATGAATTTACACATCAGTGTAAAAATGTAACATTTCATTATCCAGCTTTATTAAAACTCAGACTATGCTTTAGGTTTCATACACATGTGTCCTTACAAAACAAAGTAAAATACATGTATTATTTCTCAGCGGTAATAAATTGAGGAAGAGAGAGTATCTGCTCAAGATTGGCAATGGTTGAGGAGCACATCCCCTTCTCTTGAAAATGTGAATGCATAGCAGAGAGTTCTGAATACCAAATACATGTGCTGCTTTGAATATTTCATGCTGGCTTGTGGAGAATTGTGTGGAAGTGACATTGTGAATGAATCTTAATACTTGAACGATGTCTTGTGCCCATTGTAAGCAAATCACAGCAATGCTAACGCTTGCGGGAAAGTTCTTCTGACTTTCTCTGTACACTAATTTACACTATCTTCATGGCTGCAGAAGAGAGAGAAACTTTCTCACAGGAGGAGTTAAATTTGTTGACCCTTCTTTACAGAATAAAGCAACAGCAAAACTCAGGGTAGGAAACAGAAATTTGTAATTCAGCTAGCCTAACTATAAGGTTATGGTCGTACAAGAGCAGTAGATGAGAAACAGATTTTAAATGATTCTAAGTCATTTTATGAAGTGTTTTAAGTAGACTTGAAAGAATTCCAGAGGAAGTCTTTCAGTGGCCTGTCAAGAGTCACCTTCCCCACAAGGCAAAGCACTGACCTGGCAAGCCTAACGCTAATGAAATAGATTATTATGAAATCCTTCCACAGATACTGCATGGGTTGTTTAGGCTTTTTGACTGCGTATGTGCGTCAGTGTAATGAGAACTTGGCAGAGGGCCTTGGCTCTGTGACACCTTCAAGGATGTCATTGGAAAGCCCTGAGGTTTTGCATCTTCTTTGGAAACAAGGCTGTGGGAAGTCACTATCTACTCATCAGAGCAAAACTTATTCTTCAGCCATTGCACATGAACACTCAGGGTTTTGTTCCAGAGGTTTGTGTTTCAAGATACTGGGCGATTTACTGGTACATCATGGACATGTTTCCTTTGTGAACTTGCCTGGTGGCTGGAAAGCCAAGCCAGAACACTTGGTTTTCTCCCCGCCCTGCAGTTTCTTGTCAAGCTGTTATGACTAAAGGAGGTGTTACCGGCTCTCAATAGTCAAAATAACTAGTTCAGTTCGGAGAACAGCAAAACTACGGTCCTTGTCAGAAGGTTTGTGCCACTGTTGTTAGAGCATTGTGGTCAAAATCAATTTGGATGTGTCTTCCCGGTGCTGAGCATCCATGCACGTGACTGCAGATATTCATTACTATTGAACAGTTAGGCCATTATTTCAGGTGCTTAAGTCCAGACTTGAGGACATCTGGTTACTCATTGATGGAGTCACGATGCATCCGTGTCCTGCCTGCCAATGGAGAGAATAGAAATTGCCTGTTAGAGGGTGCGTTGCGAGATGTCTCACCCCAGGGTATGGCCTCTCCCGTGGCTTTCTTCCAGAGATGAAATACAGTTAAATGCTCCCAAAAGCCTGCTGGTCCTAAGTATTCTCTTGGTGTGTGCGGAAGGCAAAAAGACCGTTCAGCGTGTGGGGTGGCAAGCAGGGAAACAGCTGAAGAGTGTTTTGTGCCAACAGAGGTTACCAGGAGCAGAGCTCAGGTGCCTTGCAGGTGTCCCCCACCCCCTGCACCAGGATGGGGAGGACAAGGAGTTGGGCTCTGTGCAGCCTCTTGATCCCTCTCCTTCCTTGCAGCACCTGTGGGCCAGGGTTGTTGAGGGCCCTTATGGACGTTGGTGGGCACGCGCATTGTATGAGCTTGGGACCGCGTTCCTCCTCCCCAGGAGCGGAGGGGTCGGAGCGGCTCCGACCATACGTTGCTCTCCAGCCTGCTCTGAGGGCAGTGGCAGCCCCAGCCAACACCTGCTTGGTTCCCTTGTGTTTGAAGCATATCGAGATGCTCTGGTAGGAGGTCCTGCCAGCCTTCAGCGTTACTTGTTTTTCCAGCCTGCTGCTTGGGGTGGCATCCAAATAGCACGAACCCCCGTAGCACACGGGGCAGCGGGATCAGTTGGGAACGGTTAACCGACAGAAGCTCAGAAATGGGGGTGGGGGGTGTGGTTGCTTTTCTTTAAGTACTTCGCTTAAGGGACTTGGATCTATCTCCTTTCTCCTCATACACCAGCAGCGCTTTTCAGTCGTTGCCATCTTTGGAGCTGCATATACTTGGTCAGTGAGACTTGGCAATTATTTCATTTTTTTTTTATTTTGCCCCCTCCAGACAGCCATTCCTATGGATGGCCCCCAATGTCTGGGAGCTTCTGACCATCAGCTCACTGCTTGGCTGCTCTCGCCAGCGCGAGCCAGGCAAAGTCCTTTTGTCTGTGGGAGGATCGGAAGGAACCAGCTTAGGGCTTTGTTTCTGTGTTTGAACATTTTTAAATTACTGAGCGCCAGAAAAAAAATAGGCTCAATGCACTCAGAAATGCACCCACAGAGGCTCAGAAATGCCAGATCTAGGTGGTTTAGGAGAATAAAGAAGAAATAAGGGAAATATTTCTTCGGTTGCTAGGACGCCTTCTTATCACTGAGATCAGGGTGGTTTGGTGTTTTTATTTAGCTGTGTGACTTACTTGTTATGGTTAGAGCATTGTTACAGTGTATTCTGACAATGGATGTAAGTGAAGGAGACAGTTGGCTAGCACTTGGATGTGAAAATTAGGTCTGAAGTGTAGATTGGCCCAGTATTTTAATTTTTCTTCAAAGGAAAGATAATGCCGAGAGTTAGTGATAGGAATTTGTGGTTATTCTGTATTGAAAAATGCCTTAAGTGGCATTTACTAGGACATTTGTCCCCCAAATTTATTCTGTTTGCACAGAAATACTTTGCATCTCGTGCAGCTGAGAAAAAGGAGGGTGAATTCACGGCAGATATTTTCCTGGTAGCGTTACAGCCCCGGGTGGAGGTTTTGTCATTACGTGGGGAAATATATGTCTGGTTCTTTGTCTTCTGCTTCTTGTGACAAAGGAATTCCCATTTGAATTGCTGTGCTCCGTTCCAGCCCCGTCCGAGCCTCTGGGTTAGCAGCAGTCAGTCTTTGCAGTGTCCTGACGTCATCCAGTGTATGCATAAGCTCTGCTATTGTCTTACGGAGAGCAGGGGCTGGGGATTGCAGTGTCTGGTGGCTGCTACCTATTTGTGCCTGCCCGTGTCACGGAAGGGACGCTGGCCTGCCCTTATCTTTTGGATTTAAAACAGAAGCTCCTGCATTTTGCTTCCTGAAGAAGGACCCTTCCTGCGGTGGCGAGGAAAAGCTGTCTGCGGTGTGGAGCAGAGGAGGGGAGAGGAGAGAAGAGAGGAGAGTCTGGCAGCTTGGACAGCCCGGACTGCATTGTCTGGCTTCATGACCCCTGCTGTGTAGCACTCATCCCTGCTCTCATACACTCCCTCTGTCTTCCACTCTTTTTTCTTTTTTAAAATAGCAGCATCTGGGGCCAGCCATGTTTGGCACTGAATCTTCACGTAAGTAAATGCATCCCACTTACATCCTTTTTCTGTTGAGAACAGGGCTTGTGTGATCCTCGCTGTACCCTCCGTGCTTGCACTCCCTTCGCTGCAGGTCGCTGGCTAAAAGCTGCGGTCCTTGCCTGTTTACGAAGGAGCGAAAGATGCCGGAGGGGAAGCATCCACCTCCTAACTGTGGGTGCATCCTCGGTGCCGGCAGCAGGGCAGCGCAGGGCTGTCAGCGCTGCTGAATTCAGGCCACTGAAAGATGGGGAGAAAAAGGCAGTTTTGCTTGAATGCGTTAATTGATAAGATCGCGTCTGTAATGATCGGGAGCTGCAAACCCTCTAATGAACGTGCGACTCAGATGATATATTTGGGGACTGGGAATGCTGCAGCATTAGATGGGCGAGAGCTGGGGGAGAGTGGTTTAATGAGCAGGAAAAAACTGTCTCATTTGGTTCATTTTTGTTTCTGGGAAGAAGGAGACTTGCCTGGGATCCCTCCTGTAACTGGAGAATCCAAAATTAAATTAGGTGGAATTCTAAATATGAGGTGAAACATGTAAAATAATAGGATCATTTATTTGTTTCTTCCTAATTTTTGTGCTGGAAAATCCTAACTGAGGCGGTCTGCTGTATAATAGCAGTGCAGGCGCATGTCAGTGAAAGCAGGCAGCCTTTGCCTCAGCGGGAACAACAATTACCTGCCTGGCAAATCTGGCCGCGGAGGAAGGCTGGGGGTTTATGTATAAATAATGCTGCTGGTGGCAGTGGGGCTGTGTGGAGACCAGTCTGATCCAGTGATTATCGGGTGACTGAAAAATAGAAAACAGTGGGTTTGCACTGTATTTTGGGCACAAATAACTCTGTGTGTTGATGAGCTCTCTCATTTGAATATGAAGCAGTGGTTCATAAACCCCTAATTTTAGAGCATTATAACATGCAGCGTGGTGTAATGTCTCGGTGACGTGAGGCTGAGACCTGTTCTGCAGCTCGGCTCTTCATGGGAAGTGGGAAGAGCACTGGGATAGCTCCCGGCTGTCAGACCCCCACGCTCCTGAAGGGTTAATCGGTCCTGTTGCCTGGCTCTGGCAGCTCCCCGCCTCCTCTGCCAACACGTCTGGTCAAGGTCAGACAGCATAAAAAACAAAATTTGCTTTTGGATTCCTTTTGTTTAGGGAACCATTTTTCAGGCATGGCTGTAAACGTGTTTGCAGCTCCGGGTCAGTGGAGCGTGAGCGGAGATGCCGAATGCTGTAGCTGTGTCTGTTCATACCCTGGCCAGGTCTGTGAGCCCCAGCCTGTGTGTCTGGGGTCTGCCTCTGCAAAATGCGGATTGACCTGCTTGGAGATAAAATCACTCGCGTACCTGCCCTCTTGCGGAAAGTGTGTGCTGCGTACTCAGAAAGTCAAATTATTCAGCCTTATTCATTTTCATGGTCTTTTCTTGTTTTATGAGGTGCGTTAATAAGCGGCTTGCTTGTCACATCGGGCTCTTGGCTAAAGTCACTGGGTTGCACCACCCGCCGCTGTGGCTGCTTTTGTTTCCATGGTTCCCAGAATTTAGAAAAGGGTGACGGGAGCTTCGGTAACAGCCACTGCCCCTCTCCCAGAAAGGTCCAGTGGCGCTAGGTGCCTTCAAAAAAAGGGGTTAAACGCATGTTGCCGTCGATCCAAGCAGAGGTTGTGCCTGGTCGCTGCCTGCGCTCCACAGCGGGGCAGACGGAGGCAGCGCCATGGCCTCGCCTTTGTTCAGCCCCCCTGCCCTGCACCTCTGCCGCCAGCCAGCACCTCGCACCCCAGGGACCCCCCGGCACCCCAGAGATCCTCTGGTGATGCCCTTGTGTCACTAGCCCTGCCTGCACCGCACCACTGCTGGAGGGACAGCAGGTTTGCTTCAACAAAAGAAAATTGTATCAAAATGAGTTAAATTAAAATGCAGTCACAGCTTGGGGTTTGTGATCTTCCCTCTCCTCCTGTCTTCATATTCCCAAGCTGTCAAATGACGACGGTACGACTAATTTTTAATATTTCTGTCCGGTTAGAGCAGCGTTGGGTTAACTAGACAGACCTGCATAATGTTAAAATAAATTAATGAAATTCAGCATCATCTGGTCCCTGAAAACATGACATAAACCATTTCTGTTGCTGTCCAAAAAGCATGAAATGAGCAGATTACTTTTTTTTTTTTAATCCCACTGTTTACACTTAGTATCTGGGCTTTTATTTCTCTTTTCTCTGATTAAAAAAAAAACAACAAGAAAAATGATCAGAAGCAAATCTGGTTTAGAACCTTTTATTCTGTCACTTGGTATCAAAATATTTTAAATGTCAAATCCACTCTCATCCAGCAATCCTGGGTTTTCGTTTTGCTTTTAACAGCAGCCAGGAGGGCAGTAAAGGATAGTTCGGGGGCCATTGCAGAAACAGAGGCATCTGCTTATCGCCTCCTGGATGTAGGGAAAGACAAACAGCCGGCGACGGCGGCCTGTGAAGGGGGATAAGGCAGCAGGCAATGCACAAACAGCTGCTCACACTCCGGCGCGTGACGAGCGAGCGAAGAGTGTGCAAAGCAAAAACCCCGTGAAGTGTCCGTGGGAAGGGTAACGCTGTCGCGGGGTCCTTGCTGTGCGGTCATGCTCAGTATTTTCCATCGGTCACGTGTCCTCTTTATAATGCCCTCGGGAAATGTGTGCACCGGAGACCCTTCGTCTTCAGCGCTTTCGTGCTGATGCACTTGCAGCCGCGCTGCCCGGGGTGGTGTCGGGGGGCCGTGTGCGTGGGCGTGCAGCTCTCCATCCCACACCACCTCTCTGGCTGACCCGACAGATTTATCTGCTCGCCGTAATTGTTTCACATTCTGTAGGGGGTAGATGAAACTTGGTTTGATAAAGCATGGGGTTGAGAATGAAGCCTTTTTGGAGGTGATGTTGCGGTGTTGCACTGAAGTGGGGAAGCGTTGGGGCTCTGAACAAGTGAGGAGAACCCCAAGCCCGGGAATAAATAACTGGCAAACATCCCTCATCTGACTGGTAGTACTCGCAGTTGCAGGCCTGCAGGAGAGACAACGCAGGCACAAAGTAAACTGAAATGTGAGAGCAGCCGCAGTCGGTGGGGCTCAGTGGTGCTGGGGGGCTCGGGGCGACCTGGCTCCACCGAATCTCTCTGTGTGATGAGAAGAAATGGGGCAGGGTGCGGTTCGGAGCCTGTAAAGCCAGCAAAGAGGCACTCAGCCATTTCATGCGTGTCTGAGAACGTGCACCACGTGTGCTTTGGATACCCCAGCCAGAGTAACTCGGTAGAAAGCTGTGGGGGGGGAACCGCACACACGTGTACACCACTTGCACCACAACACTCTTGAAAGGACCCAGATGCATGGTGTGAAAGGCTGAGGTGATGTTCTCAGTACTGCTGTGTTTGTTCATGCCAGGGCATTTTAACCTAGCAGCCGTGAGGGTTATATGGTAGGTTGTCTGGGAGGTGCGCCTCCAGCCTGGGCTGTTCGGGGACATGGTCACGGTGGTCCCTGTCTGGTAGATCAGCAGCTGCCCTCTGGAAAGTGGAGAGACTCTGTACCAAAGGAGGGCTGACTAAAGCGCAGGACAAATGCAAAACCAAAGGGCAAGTGGAGCTTCCCTCCATCCCGAGGCTAATGCTGGAAGGCTGTTCTCCTCAGGGAGGCTGGGGGAACACTGTGGAGAAGGGGAAAGCCTGCCCACCTAAGCGTGCCAGGGAAGGCTGCTGTGCTTGTCCCAGGCTCACTGTACTGTCTTCTGCTCTGTCTGTTCAGAAAGTGCTTTTATTCTGGGCATTTCTTCCCCCCAAACTCTCTTCCAGCCAGAATGCAATAAATGGGAAAGGTTGCACCAAGATAATTGATTTTATGGCATCAGGGAAGTAGTCTTACAAACCCCTGCAAAACAGCAGCAGCCAACAATGGAGAAGCAAGAGACCTTAGCGTCAGATGTTAAGAGCAATTTCTACTACCTTACAAGAGGCAGTGTCTATGAAGTGGCTGGCCAAGTGCTACAGCGAAGCTGAAATCCTCATGCTGTGTTTCATTAGAGAGGGTGGTGCCCAGGATGCGGCTCTGCAGAGGTGCAGGATGATCCAATCCACACGGGTGCTGCGGTCCTGGGCCGGTGTGCCTGCCTCCTCCTCTCCCCTGCACTCATTCCCTAGCTGTGGGAGAGCTAGCCAAAACCTGACCACTTCTGCAGGTAGTCAGTTTGGAGCATGTTGGGTCCCCTGGCTGGTTCATTGGGGATTAAGATGAGCAGCAGCACAGGGGAGGGTGGAACATGGCTGTTTAAACATGGTGGGATGGCAGCCTTGGCAAGAGTGGGCTCCAGTGAACCAGCAGATGACCAAAATGCTCATTTCTTGAGCGTAAATCTCCCACTGCCATCCTGAATTGCCAAGACCAGTAATAATAGTAAGTACTCAGTAAGTAATCAGATGACAGCCACAATTTCACAATGATGTTATGCTGGTTTCTCAGGCAACTGTACATTGAAGAGAGGGTACAGGAAAGTACCAGAAGCTGTAGCTTTAACCCAGTGTATTTGGCTGCCGAGGTTCCCCCACTGTTCCCCACAGAGTCAGGATTGTTGAACGAACTGCAGAACCAGGTCAAAGAGAGGCTTGGCTGCAGCCACATCAAATGCCAGAGTAAGCCTGGATTATAAAAGGGATTGAGATTGCAGGAGCTGTAATAAACTAGACAAATTCAGCAGTGAAACTTCGAGATACTTGAAGGGAAAATACAGTCCCACCTTCTACTTTACGGTAGATTTTGAGGATTTACTGAGTGCTATTGTGATTTTGAAAATAAATGCATTTTTTAAAAATACAAGCATAAGAGAGGGCTCTGCCGTTTCTGTAAACTGCTTTGGCTGTATTATTTTGTTACATGCCTGAGGTGATGTCTCCAAGGGCTCGGCTGTATGTGGGCTCAGGAGAACCAGGGCTCGAAGCTCAGCTGTCCTCCTCAGACAGCACCAAGGGCAGCTTGAACTCGCTGTGCAGAGCTGTTTACGAGCAGGCAGCTGTTTGGAAAGGTTAAGTGCACCTTGCCCTTTCTTCCTCCCCAAAGAATGAGAGGCATCTCACAGCCTAGATCTGACTCATGCATTTGACAGTCTTCGGTGATTTGGCTCTTGCAGCCCTGGATCACTTTTCCTATCTCTTTGGTTTAGAGGTTGCAAGGATCTAATGCGAAGTTGCTGAATACCATCCCAGTCTTCAGTGCAGTTGTGTTCACATAGGAGCTTCTGGCAGGGGGAAGGAATCTCAAGGTGCAGGCAGTGAATAGGGTGACCTTTTTTTCAGATTGCCAAATTGCAGTTGATTCTTGCTACAGCTAAAAGCATAAGCTGTAATTAGTGGAGGGGCCTGAGACTGGTCAAACGTGACAAAAGATCTTTCAGATTTAAGACAAAAAACCATGGAATAATTTAGGTTGAAGGCACCAGCCCCTTCCTCAGAGCAGGACCAACTTCCCAAGTTAGAGCCAGTGAAAGATACCATCTCAATCCATCTGCATGTTTGCAAAATGGTATGAGAGCAAAACAAGTTTCAGCTTTGGCCAATTTAATTTACAGGACCAGAATTAGGAATAAATCTTAATGCCCGAGGACAGGTGAAAGATTGTTAGAGTCCTTTTGGGCTGTGTGACCCAGCACATGCAGTGAGGACTGTGTCATATTATTTGAGCGGGGATAGAAGCAGTAGAGTCTCCTGAAATTTGGGGGTAACTAATGGGTATCCCTAGCAAAAAACATATTCACAGAGCAATTTAAGTCGTCTCTTTTCATCTTAGCTACAATGCCCTGCTTGATCCCTGAAGCACCAGGAAAAGTGCTACAAAAAGAACGTGTGGGATTCAGGGAGACGAGTATTTCAGATTTTAAGATTAGTGGGTATATTTTCAGTTTGATGAAAATTCTGATGTAACATCACTGTTGGGATGCTTTCATATGGAGGTCACTAACTATAATGAGAGATTACAGGATCTTAAAGTGCCATTATGTTCCCTATTGTAAAGGAGAGGATGCGGAGGCTCTCTGATAGGGAAATAAGCTGTACAGCTACAGAGAAAAACACTTACTACTCAGAATCTGGGGTGGCTCAGTGGAAAATTGGCTGGCTTTGCTGTGTTTGATCAAGGCAAAGCTTATGCTGAGAGATCAATCTAAGATGCTCAGAAACCGGGAGTGCAAGTGAACCCATATTCTACCTAGACCAAGAACCTAGCATTAGATGGGAAATATTTTAGGAGTTCCTAGGGCTTTCTATGGATTTAATTTGGAAATGACATCTTCAGGTATATCAAATGTTTTGATCAGTACATGGGAAGTAGAAGGGAAATTCCTGTGAGACTCCAAGGCAGTGATACAAATTGAAGTCTGATATGTTTGACCTCCTTTGAGAAACCCGGTGGCTGAGAAGATCTTTCCTCAGTGCAGTGAAATGAAGGTTAGTGGGGTGACCCTCCAAGCATGCCAGATAGTGTTTCCGCCTAAAGCAGGAGCCTACAGGGAAAACAGTATGGTGGGGACTTTCCACATTTGGAGAGCCCTTACAACAGCTTTTGTCAAGGTTTGACTGAACAGGGAAGAAGGATGAGAGAGTGGTGGGAATGAGCTCTGGGCAAATGTGCCTTGTGCTGAAAAAGGTGTGTAGCTTAAGAAGCCGTGATCTTTTTGAAGATGGCAGTGGAAAGATTATCCACCTCCCTTGGCCTCTCATGTTGAACATGCCACTCATTAGCCCAGTGATTCTGCAATCTACAGTGACAATATGATTTCATATATGCCATCACTCCAGCAAATGCCAACTTATTTTTCTGCTTCTAGTAATGAGTCTTGGAACGTTGTTGTGAATTTGGATTTCCTGCTGTACTCAACCTGAGTGTGGAAGTACGTGTCTTGTGGTGCATCAAGGAGTTTTAAGAATTTGGTCTTGATGATGAGTTGTGGTTTTGCAAGTGCAGCAAAAGGAAAATGTACTCAATTACATATTTTAAAAGTTCCTGGATGGGAACAGAAAAAAGGACATCAGATATTTTTCACCTTATGTGTTTGCTGCATTTTTTAAAAATAGTAAGGGATTGCATGGTGAGGACACCATTAGAAAGCAAATTCTGAAGGAAAGGGTATATATTACAGCTCTGTGGAGCTCAGCAAATTGCAACTACTCCACTTGTAAGATCTCTGCTACAAGAAGAGGAAAAACTGCTCTAAGAAGATAGCACCCCAAGCAGAACCTGAACTGCACAAATCACTGGCTTACAGATACTTCTAACATCAGTCACACCGACTCTGAACTGACTTAGCACAAGGCAAATACTGCTGGTTACAATTTTTTTTTTTTTTAAAAAAAGGCATTGTAATTAGCCATATTGAAAGATGCTAAAAAGGTATATTTAACATTCAGGAAAAGAGCTGAATGTGGAAAATATTAGCACCACTAACCTTTTTTCTTGTCAGCTGCATTCATTACCGGCATTAGCAAGGTACCTGAGACTGTCGCAGCGGTAGTAAATTGTGCCACTGTATTTGCATAGAGGTAATAACCAGTCACTCAAACCATCCATCTGCTGGTAAAAAACTTACAAGCTTTGATTTAGATTATCAAAGAGAATACAATAGATCAGAAATGTCGAATTAGCTGGTAAAGAAACGTGTCGAGTTGTATGTGAAGATCCCATGCTGTGCCCTGTCATCCACAAGGACGTGAGTCCAAACAGTCCAACTGAAAAGCCCGGGAAATTTTGTAGGCAGTGAGCAGAGGCAAAGGTCTGCTAGAGGGTTAACTAAGGAAGGGAAGTGTTGCTGTGACTCAGAAACGTCTATCAGCCTGGTTCTTCTCTGTGTCCTCTGCTGCTTGTGTGGTCCACAATGATAACTCCAGATAAGCTGTTATTATTATGTACAGAGTGAAGAGGGTGATAATCAGGCTGCCTGTGCAGATGGATGGAGAAAAGCTCTGAATGGTGGAAAAGAGCAACCAGATAAAAAGCAGCAAGATCTGAGCTGTAAGCGTCGCATTCGAGGGGGAAAGTTCCTCCAAGAAACCAGCCAAGTGTGAGAGGCCTCATGCAGGCTGTATGGGAGGGCACGGTGTCCTTTGGCACGGGGCAGAAGAGAGGCTCTGTGGCTGTACAAGTGGGAGCAGATTCTTCTGTGACCGCTGTCCTGCTGGTCATGTCTTTCTGAGTCTTCAGCTGGAATCTTATGATAGCACAAGGAGATGGATAAAGGATTTCTCAAGTGTATCCTCTTTAATATCAGCTACACATGCTATAGTGGAACTACTGGGTGTTGCCCCAGCCCACGGGCTTACAGCAGCTACAACGACCAAGAGATTAAGTTGCCTACCCCAGATACAGCGCTGGTGGTCTGTCATAGCAGAGAGGGCTCACACAAAGAACGGGCATTCAAAGGCCTTTGTACAGGACCTTTTCTAGCGTTATCTTCGTAGATATAACTATTTTCACAACTGGGATCCTTGCTATGCTAGGATACGCCTCCACGCCACCTTGGTGGGTGGCATTGCGCATCACAGCCTGCAGTGACCTGTCTGGACGCAAACAGACACGAGCTCGGTCGCTCCGGGGCATTGCATATACGCTGGTGGCTTGGAGTCTCTGCAGGTGTTGGCTGCGTGTCAGAGAGGAACGAAGCTGTCGAGATCCCTTCCAGCCCAAGCCATTCTGTGTTTCTGTGCTGCGCTTCAGTGAACTGTGTGCCTGGCATTTAGTTAGGTTATGGCTTGTTTACGTGTCTATAGTGACATTCAATTAATTCTTCCATACAATATAGATAAATACACAAATGATGCAAAAATACAAGAATAAAAGGCTCATGTTTGGACTTGCCATCCTTAACAGTATCTCCTTAAGCACAGAGGCTTCCCTGAGGGAACAAAGCGATGTGACTCTCTGGTCTGGAACGTCACTGTAGAGCGAGGCACTGCGGGCAGCAGCTGCTGCCTGCAGTCTGGCAGTGAATGCGCAGTGTCTGCGTTTCCAGTTATTCTCCTCTGGTTTGCTGATTTGTCCGTACTCCAAATGTGTTTTGGTTTGCACTAGGAAGAAAGAGGTGTCTTTATAAAACTATGGATGAAGGAATAAAAAAAAAAAACTTCTGTTTTTTATTTATGTACGTAGTATGTGTGTATATATTTTATAATTTTTTTTCTACTTTGACAGCTGTTCTGAGTTAAAACTAGAACTGCCTTGTTTTTACTAGAGTTGTACAACAGACTAGATGACCAAAGTTAAAGCAGTTTTTTCCTAGTGAAGGAGGAGCCTGAAGCTGTCTCCCATATAGCGGCGATGCTGGTGTGAAGCTCTGGTCTTACTGCTTCTCCCCAGGAACTAAGTAGCGTGGCAGCCAGTAACTCCTGTTGTTCCTCTGTGTGGGAGTTTATATGCATCTGGAAATCGAGGTACCCTCTCATCTCCAGAAGCACTGAGGACGTACCGACAGAAGAGTGTGGAGGTACATTGCGGCCGCCGCGGGCAAGCCTGCATTGCCGCTGACTCGTGTGCTGCCTTATGTATAGGTAAGGGAGGACTGTGCTGCCAAGCTGGCTTCCAGAAACTGGAATTTCATCTCTGAAAATCAGCTACTGGAGGCTATTGATTGCTTTGTTGTTGATTTTTTTTTAATAGGCTAAAATCTGGCAATTAGTCCTGTCTTTATTTCAGAAGTTCAGTCTAGAAATACCTTTCAAAGGGAAAGATGTTCATCTATTAGCTCCTAAACTTGAGTCATAGCTGTTGGGCCATGCTTCTGCTTTCTAGCACCCGAACTCACAGAACTCGTCTGAATAAATAATTTTGGAGAAGAAAATAAGGACAGCCAGTCAAGTAATAGCAAAAATTGTCGGTGGATATAGTCAGAATGAAATTGAATCAAAATAAACTTGTGATCAGCAATCTGAAACACTAAACTATAAAATAAGTGGTAAATGAGATAATCATGATACGACAAGAAATATTTTAGAACATTTTTAAAAATCACCTTGTTTTCCCACATTTCATTTGCTTTTGTTCTTTTTAAGAGTGGAGTGCTAGCTAGGAGCAAATGTAGAGGTAACTTCCATTTTTCTTTCTAAAGGTGCTTTTTCCAGGGCCTCATACATGAGCTCAAGGCAAAACATGGCCTTCATGTACTGAGGTTTCATCTGATTGCCTCTGTGCAAGTGATTTCACACCAGCTACTGCGGGATGCGAACGCCCAGAACTAGGCCGACACAAGCAGTCGACTTCGTGCAGGAGTCACTGCAGCAGAGTTTGAGTATTGGCCACGTGCAGCTGGTCACCTTTTCTTTGCGAACAGCCTGTCAGGATGGTTTCAAGCAATGAAAGGCCTGTCCTAAACACGTATTGAAAACTGTTGTGCTGGGCTCTTAAGAGCTTAGGCTGATTGATGAGATCAGTCTTTTCTGTGATCACTGTTCTCAGAAATACTGCATTGTAGTGTCTTTCACAACACTTCTTGTAGTTTTCAGAAACTCAGAATGAAATATCTGCTTATTTGCTGTGCTCTCAGATTTCTCAATAAGCATGAATGACCTTTGATAAAGGGTTTGAAGTTCACATCTGCCGAAGATGAACTGCAGTTTCTAAGCACAACAAGTGAATAACTATTTTCTTTGGTCTTGGTGCCGTGCAGTCGGCCCTTTGGTGATGTTTTTGCAAAGCTGGTGATATATGTTTGGTGGATGCCAAGAAAATGGATACTAGGTAGTGTTAATTACCCTGCCCACAGATATGGCCGTGCTTCCCTGAGATGCTTGCTTGTAGGAAGGCCTAGAGACATTTCTATCGATCCACAGTGGCAGAGTATCAACAATTCTAAGAGCACGACATGAGAAAGGCCTTCTTAAATTTATGAGTGTTATCTGTAATAGTTCAGCACTTCAGCCACTGACCAAGGTGGTATAAAAGTCTTTACACCAAACAGACTACTGTTTATGTCCTGTTCTTGATCTAAATACTAAACTTGAGCTGTTTTTAAAACTTGGAAGATTCTGACAAAACCAGGAATCGAGTAAAAAATATATTTTGCAAGCTGTTGCAAAATTAGATACGGGCTAGATGGCTGATCTGTGGAGACTGAAATAATCTGAAGGGTAAGAACAGTTGGAAACCTGAAGAATAGATGGAAACCTGAAGGAGGAGGTCGTATCATCTTCATTCTTGAGCAAGAAGAAAATTGAGGAGGTGTGAGGGAGAAGGAAGTCTGCAACATGGAAGAGCCTGGAATAGTAAATTCTTGAATTGTGGGGGGTTTGGAAAGTGTGAGAGCTGAAATCTCACATGTCAAATAGGCAGCTGGACTATGTGTGGGTAAGAGACCGGGGAGGATGAAAGAAGCAGTAGGAGAGGAAGAACAGATCTGATGGTGGAATACTTAATCCTGCCCACCCTTCCTTCATGAAGACCTGCTGCCATTCCCATGAAGAAATCAAGAGATATCCTTAAGATGTAAAATGGAAATGGTGGAGAATGCTGGAAATGCTATTGAAGTGATTTGAGTAAATGAGGCCATTTTAGAAATGAAAATCAAGACATCAGTCTCCCTTTTCTCCAATATCTAGATGAGAAGGTGGAGAGTAGATAATTTGCCATACTCACTGTTATCATGCAGTCCTTGGCTGCTGTGTAAACAGGAGTTTATTGTGTCATGGAGCCAGTCCCCCTGCTCCTGCGTGGGGTGGGAAAATAGGGCAGCATCTCTAGTCTCGAGGACTGGGGTGGTGAAGCTGCGACAACCAAAGTGACCCAGGGTTGAGGGGATTGACACAAACCCTACTTTATTTCCACATCTTTTCAGAGTTTGGAGTGGAGGCAGGCTCCTTTTTCCTTCCTTCACTCACCGATGAGTGCTTTTGTGATTTTTCTCTAGGTCTGTCAATCCTGACTGTACCCTGCTTTACTGAAAGCACCAATTAAGTAGCCGAGCATTTGCTGTTCCTCCCAGATGGTTCCCTCTTCAATACGGGAAGCAATCTGTGCTGTAACAAAATGGGCAGGAGCCCAAGCTGTAATCTTGTACACAGATCGGTGCAGCCTGCCGTTTGAAACTGAATTAATAGCGGGATGTGATTTAACGGTGTAGTTAGCAAAGAGCAGAACTGGGGCGGGATGGGAGTGGGGGAGAGGAGAAACTGCCTGGTGCTGTTTTGTTTGAGCCTGGCTTGCTCCTAATCCCGCTAGCCATTCAGCCTTGGTGGTAGCAATAAGCCTGAGTACCAGCTGTGCCTTCCCATGGGCTGCTGTGTTATTTTCAGCTTCTGTGAAAATGAGACATTTCCATTTAATTTGCATCTTTTCCCCCCTTCTCTTTCTCTAATGAACAAGTGAGTACAGCAATTGCATTTATGCCCTCCTTAGTGATGCCTCCCCTCCTTTCAGCTGCGTCTACTGTAAGATCCCTTTCAGTCCATTGCTTTAGATCTAGCATCTTGTAGTTTGGAGAAAATAACTGAAAGTCTCCGCTTATTGATGAGATCTCCTGCAGCTTCCAGCTGCTCCACGGGCACTTTTGTTCAGAACTTGGGTATCTGAGCATAGGCCTATTCACCCGTTCAGCATCACCGGTGTGGCCCCATGGAGATTTTCCTGCTGGATAGTTTTTCCTCTATTCTGAAAAAATCTCGCATTTTCAGAATATGTATTGGGAACTTACTGGAAGAGCTACCTCAGTTTTCCTCCCTGTTTTCCAGAACCATGAAGATGACAGTGGAGAAGATCACTAAACATGCTGCTGTTTCATGTGCTATATGATCACTTCCAACAGTCAGTTTCAGGTTCTCCTGGGAAGCTTAGCCTTTACAGTCCTCAGCTGTAAAAACCACAATGCTCTCCTTTCTGTCACAGCCCCTACAGCATGCCAGATAGATTGCCTGAGCATAAAAAGGTACATTGAATGAATTTGGTAAATCTAAAAAAAGCCATTTCTCAGTCTGTGCTGGACAGACCAGGTTTAGAGAGCTCGGTCTGCTACAGAGGGGGCTTAGCTAGGTCTCTGGCATAAACAAGTTAAAGTGTCCAAAGTATAGGTAGCCAAAGATACGTATGTATTTTCAATGAATAGATAGGCATTGAGTATTTTGAAGGTGGATATAAATCTTTTCTGAAGCTGAAAGACTTACTCTTTTTTGATAGAATCCCTGAAACGGTAAGAAAGATAAGATGAAAACAAGCCTGTCCTCCTGCAGAAGGGAAGCAGACAGACATCTAGAGAAAATAGTTATTGTTATCTATGACATGGCCTTCAGCTATTTGGCCTGAAGCGGTCTCTCATATTTTTATCTTGAACCTGTCGCTTTTGTATTTGTTGCTAGCGGCTGACTCTCAGTACTGCCCACGGCTTGGCTGATGAGGTGCCCAGTGCACCTCAGGCACCAGAGTTACTCAGTTTGTCCACTACAAACACATCTGGCTCATCTTCAGGCTCCAGCCCTTGCTAAGGCCACTCTGTGGTTCGTGTCGTTACAGTACATGGCATTTTCTGGGGTACCGTTTGGTGGATTGTTGTGTTAAGCACCTAGTTTTGAGAAGCGGTTGTTTTCTGCTTGGCGGGACCTTCTGGTCGCTGAGTGGACTGACAGGGATTGCCTTTAACAGGTAAGGAAGAGAATTTGGCTCTTCAGCTACAGCTTCATTCCTGGAAGCACTTTCACCCCAATACATCTCTGCACAACGTGATGTTTCTTCCAGTTCCAGTCACTAATTCCATCTGCTTCGAACCAGATTTAAAAGTTGTTTAGCAACAAGCGCGTCTGGTGAGTGGAAGGTAGCTGAAGTGCTTGCAGGGCAGCGCTTGCTTGAAGCAATGGCAGAAGTTTGTTCTGTAGTTATTTATACCCCTACTTTTGCGTTCTCTGGTTGTGTTTGGGGCAGTTGCTGGGTGAAAGAGTAAGATCACATGTATGTTTGCATAATAAACAATCTATACCTTACCTTTTCCCGTTACATCCTGTGTGTAACACGCACAGTGCCTCAGGGAGAAGGTGAGCTGGCGGTTTGGGGGTTTCTGCTGTCAACTTTAGTGTTGGGGTACGAAGAGAGGAAGTGGTCAGGGCTATGAAATGTAGTAAATTTGGAACTGAAAACAGTGACCTTAAATGTGGTAATTTCCCAAGCAAAGACATTTTAGTCATATTCCAATCAAATTTTAGCACTGATCAGCCAGCGGATGTTTTCGTTGCTGAATTCTACTTTGATTCCTAGCGTCATTTCAGATTGAAGCAGAATAGTGGTTTTGTCATTAATTTTATCCTATTATTTGAAGTAAAAGAGCAAATTACAAAAGGAATCAGTTTCAAAATTGGCTGACTGTTTTAAATAATTACTGTTTAACAATTCTTTTTAATTCCTTAATATTTCAGCTGGGCATTAATGTGAAATCACTCCAGTTTGAGGTACTGCTTGTACACTTAGATTATAGTTTTTCATCACACCTTCAAGTTTATTCTATTACCATTAGATAGAATCCTGGAAAACATCGATGTCAGAGAGCCGAGCTAGGGAAAAAGACGTATCTGCTGAATAAGGGTAGTCAGCTGCCTCCTGAAAAGCCAGTAATGAGATAACAAACATCTATCAAAGCATTCGGATAATTATATCTTCTCCTGTGGGCTAGCAGTGCTGAGGGTGACCAACTAGATTTATCCTTGAAATAATGTTGCTGGTGTCGATGGCCCAGGCTGGGGTCATTTTGCTCCATTGGCCTATATGACCTATGGGCTTCTGCTGTTGCTGCATTGTCCTTCTCGAGCAGCAGGATGCTCTGGGGTAGGGACCTGACTACATGGAGTCTTGAAGTGTTATCCTTTAGCGTCTTCTGTCGTTTGCCCTAACCACACCTTTCTTTGGGCTTGAGCTTTGTGTTTACAAGACGATTCTGTTGGGTGAGAGTCTTCGCTATCTGCTTGTACACAGAAGGAATACTACGTCTTCAGTCTTGGTGATTTAAGATGTGCTTCCAAATGTACACACTGTATGTATTTGTACTTTGATGTAGGTGCTTTTTAATAGCAATACTAGCGAGAACGAGAAGGCAAGACCTGAAGGGTACATTTGAGGCTCGGGTCAGTTGCCTAAATGAGGCATCCACAGCCATTTCAGATGCCCTTGGACTTGTTTCACCTGGCCTCCAGCTGTAGGTCCCTGGGGGTATTCTGTCTGTGCCTTGTGTATCTGCTACCCTGTGCATGGATGCACATGCTTAGATGCACAGACATGCTTAGACAACTAAATCAAGCTCTTCTTGTCATCAGGGGTTGTCGTTGACGTAATCCTGAAGAGATCTGGCTGTGTTAAGTAATGTGGGAATCCCCGATTCCTGAGTAACTGCAGGGTTTTTCGGGGTTTTTTCGTTTTGTTTTGAGCAGTAGAGAGTAAAAGTCACAATGATGATGATAAACTTGGACTCTGGCAAGGCGCGCGTGTCAACTGTTGCTGTGATTAACACCGGCTGCTCAGCAGCACGGGCTCGGGGATCAGGGAACATGTTGTACTCGAATTATCTGGCTTAGAAATGCCCTCCGCTTGCCATTTGCAAGCAGGGACAGACAGAAGACAAACATTTCTTCCCCTAAATATGGGACTTGTTATAGCTTAGTTGCTTGGCAATCCACTTGACTGTAAAATAAGCAGACTATTAAGCAATGCTACTGGTTTCCTTCCTTCTATGGCTTTGCGGGGTATGCTGTGATCTTTGTACCGTTACAGCCTTTGCCACCGTCTGCTACACTGCAGTGGGAGATACGCACCGCTGCCACGGGTCTGTCTTCGGCGGAGAGAAAGTCACTGCGTTTTCAGGTGTCCCTCCCGTTGGTTTTCTCTATGTGACACTATTTCTATTCCTACCACTTCCCTTTCTCCTTTTAAGCTTATTGGCAACATCTGGTGCTGCTATCTATAATTACACTCAGTGCTGGGAGAAGGGGAGACGCTGAGCACAGCCGCTGCCTGCGCTCTCCCCGCAGGCATTCACAGCCGTGTGTTAGTATACTGACCCTTCGAGGCTCCGTCACCATTTACTCCCCCCTGATCCAAAACAAATTCTTCTCTCTCAACCCCATATGGGCTAAACCATAACTTTACCTCCCCTCTCAGTGGGGAAAAACAGAACCAGCTACTCTCATGAAAAAACATCAGTTTCCATATCGGATTATATTTAATAGCATATAATTGTTTTATTTATTTATATCAATTTATATTTATTTATGTGGCTCTCCTGTGGTTGAAGTAATGTCATCCACATGCAAAACCCTGACAATTCCCTGAAAGATGCAAGTATATTTTTGATCCCAAGTAGATAGCTGTACTTCCTGTGATCAAAAGAATAACAGTAATTATTAATAATTATTAATAGCTATTGCTACTAATAATAGTCCTGAATAATACTAATAAATATGAATAAAAGATTTCAGACTGTGAGCACGGTTTGCCTCAGGGCTGTTGGAAGAAAGCTCTCTTGCAAATCTGGGTTTGTGTTTGTAGAAATTACTTCAGGTTCTGATATAGAATCATAGAATCATAGAATGGTTTGGGTTGGAAGGGACCACAAGGCCCATCTAGTTCCAACTCCCCTGCCATGGGCAGGGACACCCTCCACTAGACCAGGCTGCCCAAAGCCCCATCCAGCCTGACCTTGAACACTACCAGGGATGGGGCCTCCACAGCTTCTCTGGGCAACCTGTGCCAGTGCCTCACCCCCCTCACAGGGAAGAATTTCTTCCTAATGTCCAATCTAAATCCCCCCTCTTTCAGTTTAAACCCATTACCCCTTGTCCTGTCACTGCACTCCCTGACAAACAGCCCCTCTCCAGCTTTCCTGTAGGCCCCTTTAGGTATTGAAAGGCCGTGATTAAGTCTCCCTGGAGCCTTCTCTTCTGCAGGCTGAACAAGCCCAACTCTCTCAGCCTGTCCTCATAGCAGAGGTGCTCCAGCCCTCTGATCAGCTTTGTGGCCTCCTCTGGACTCGCTCCAGCAGCTCCATGTCTTTCCTGTACTGGGGACCCCAGAGCTGGACGCAGTACTGCAGGTGGAGTCTCACAAGAGCGGAGTAGAGGGGCAGAATCACCTCCCTCGCCCTGCTGGCCACACTGTTTTTGATGCTTTGATACTTTACCTTGATCTGCCCTTTTCCTACTATTCAGTCTGGGAAGTGACCAGAACATAGTAATTTAACCAATAGCTGTAAAGAAACGTTATAGAATAGAAAGGATGATTTCTATATGTAGCTAACTATAGGATAAAGAATGACAGTCTTGTTTGGTGCCAGTTCAGAGTACGTTCTTGTATATTTGACGTTTAGCGTTGAAAACTTGTTTTAATCTTATTCTTTTCATATCGTGTCATTTGACTTTCCCAGCCAATGAGCCCTGAAATGTAATTACAGTCACCGCAGGAAGTGCTAAATGAAAAAGCATTCAAATATGGGAATTAGTACAACTGTGGTTAGCTAATGACTGCAATACACTTGCTAAGCAGGACATGCAAATTTGACTGGGGCAACATCTTGAATTTCTCACGTAGTATTGGGGAAAAACCCCAGTTCATCTTTCTTTGGTACTCAGCCTGCTGATGAGTACGCACAGAAATCCAGGCTGTCTGTAGGCTGATGTTCTGGTCCAGTGGTGGGTGGGAGCAGGCTGCAGTGGTTGCACTTCAGGACAGAAAGCTGACGAGCCTTGAAGGTGTAGATTGGGGGGGGTCTGAACAGCAAAGCACCTTTTCAGGTATTAAGCCAGCTCTGTGAAACCAGCAATAAGATAGACACTAATTAACTCCATTAAATACAAAATCCATATGATTCACACACACACATATATTGTATATGTATCACATACATTACATTTACATACAAAATTAGTATAATTTCTACTAGCTTCGATATGTTGCTCTTTAATACCAGAAACAGATTTACGGTCAGAAAAGAGGGAAAATATAGGCATGCTCACTGTCTACACATATAAAATGCACAGAGGGAGTCCTACATTAAACGGAATTATAGATACCACTTTTCAAAGAAACCCGACTTTAATGAAATCTGTCAGATGCCAATCGTACAAACACGCTTTGATGCCTTTAAAATGATAGATCATTATTTTTCCAGAGGGAAAAACTATATACAGAACACAAATTTTAATTATGCCTGAGAAGACTGAAAGATTTAACATTTCAAATAAATATGGATGCGACATTTTAGCTGGGTTCTTTTATGATTTTGGATCCAGGCCTCATTAGATTCAGCTGCTGCCTACAACATTCAGAATACGGCAGGATATTTAGCTCCAAAAAGCTGCAGACAGGAATTTAATATAAAGGTTGATGGGCAAAGTCAGCTAAGGTTTTCCTATGAAGAGCATGTGTGTATTGTGCGGTGGAGAGAGCAATATTGTTCTTTAGCATTGTGCTCCAGCTAATTAGTCTGTCAAGCTGAGGGTTTTAATAGGGTTTTACTGCTGTCTTGGATGAAAACGAGCATCTTCACATGGCTTTGTCCTGCGGCACCACGCAAGGATTCTGAAGCAGTAAGCAGTCATTTCAGGGTGCTCTGTAACACACCTTGCTGTAGCATTTAGATGTTCTCTCCATCTTTTATAGTGTCATGTTTGTTCAGATCCGTGCTAAATTTCTGTTGAAGAATTTTGCTGTTGTTATTGGAGAGGTTGTGTGATGATAGTTGATTTTTAGCTTTTCTTTTTCTACCAGTAAATGCCATTATTTGGGGACAGACTTTTTAGCTGGGCCTGTAGCGGCAGGACAAGTGGGAATGGTTTTAAACTAGAAGAAGGGGGATTTAGACTAGATATAAGGAAGAAATTTTTTACCATGAGGGTGGTGAAACACTGGAACAGGTTGCTGAGAGAGGGGGCAGATGCCCCATCCCTGGAAATGTTCAAGGTCAGGTTGGATGGGGCTCTGAGCGACCTGATCTAGTTGAAGATGTCCCTGCTCATTGCAGGGAATTGAACTAGATGGCCTTTACAGGTCCCTTCCAACCCAAACTGTTCTATGGTTCCATGACTCTGTGATTATTTTTAATTAAAAGAGATATAACCTTTATATTGGTTCAGTTAGGGCCAAGAAAGCCTCCAGATTTTTTCGTCTGTATCTCTCAGAGCCCTTCTACAAAGCATGTGGAAAACTAGGCCATTCTTAATAAGGTGAAATTTCTGTAAAGGAAAATAAACTTTACCAAACCCAGAAGCTCTGATCAGCCTAGAGAAGCGTTGTTGTATTTCTCAGGCGTCTCTTCCGAAGAAGGTGTGAGGGTGTTTGTGCTCCAGTCAGCCAGGCTGTTCTCCAGGAGGATGCAGGGAGACATGAAATTAAGTTCTGAAGGTGAAAAACAGTCTGGGGAAATAAAATGTGTGTCTAATCTATTTGTAGCACTAACCTCCCACGTAGAGACTGGGAGGAAGATTCTAGCTTGCAGTAAGTGGGAGATTGGAGGCAAATAGTGGGGGATAAACCTATCAGGTGTGGTTACAGCGCTGCAGGAGCAGGTCTTGGTAAAATAGATTTGTTAGAATTCTAAGTTTTTTTGCAAAAGCATCTTGATATATTGTTTTCCAGCATGTGCTACATCAAGCGACAGATAAATACAGAAATAAACAGATCTCAAGCTTTCTGCACTATAAAGGCCCCTCTCTCCTGCATGTCCATTAAAGATCCCATATCAGAGGACCCCTTTTCCCAGTTCCTTTGCTCAGGTAAAAGATGTCTAAGTGAGCTTCAACGCCTGACTGTAACTTCTGCAGCAGGCAGTCATCTGTCTCCCAAGGACTCTTCCTGACCCCCCAGCTAGGGTGGAGAGGGGCATTGCCATGGTGGCTTCACCACAAAACAAAGCTTCTGGGCTGCCCTGCGAGCCCTGAGACATTCGTGTGGGATGCTGGATTTGGACCTATATGGCTATCGAAATTGGATAAAGTGGGAAATTCCTGCCTTTTTGGCAGAACTGGGAGGGCTTGAAGCAATCTTAACACATCTTGGGCTTCACGTTCTTTATTGCTCTTAGACGAAAGTGAATCAACAAGGCTTTAGGTAGCATCAGGTATGAGGCTCCAGGATACGTAGTGAGGCAGGGAGCTTCTTGTTAGTTGTGAATCACTTGTAGATTCTTGCATACAAACGCAGTGAACAGCATGTGGTGCTTTCCGAATACGTTACAGAGAAGGTACGTGGATGACTGTACAGGATACCTGGGGTCATTTCCTACCAACCGTCCTTAGCCAGCAGCAAACATCAGAGTTGAAGAGGATGAATGTTTCATCCCCTGAGGATAAGAAGGGGAGCTAAGCAGCCCTCCATGGACTAAAGCATTACTGCAGGCAGTCAGTACCAAGAGACCCTCGTCCCCACTAGGTTGGACAACGTCAAGAAGGGAGATGATCAAAATGGAAGGCAAAGTGAAAATGATGGTCAAAGCTGTAAATAAAAAAACAAACCAGCCCCAAAACACACCCGAACAAATAAAGAAGGAACCTGTGGCTGTCCCATTTTTTCTGTCTCATTCCCTCCACTGAGACTTACATGTACACCTCAATCGTATTATAAAAATCTACATAAAAATTGCGTAGCAGTTGTACAGGAAAAAAAGAGTTCCCAAAGAAGAAAGAGGGAGCAGAAGAATGATCTTCTCATGGTGACACAAAAGGACTCTCTTTAAACAAGGAGCTCTCGTATCTCAGTAAGGTTCTTTGGAAAAGTCCCTGCAGTGGCTGGCTTGTTCCCAGTATCTGCAACGTGACAGATATCCAGGAAAGGCAGCAATACAGAGAACAGTAGTCAATCAAGCAAGTTATTTTTCTTTAACAACTATTTCATTAGTAAAAGATTCTTGTGAAGCAGAGTGTATTAACACCGAATGAAATGAACTGAGCAGATGTACAAAACAATGAAATCAAATCAGAAACAGATGGGTTTCGCCTATCAGGTCTGTCTTTCTGGGTGCTCTAAGATCATTATTGCCTGGAAATAGGGCCCAGATGATGCCCTTTTCTGTTTGGTGTATATGGCTGTTAATGGTAACCAAGGTGCAAGGGAAAAGGTATGGCCCGAGCAACGTGCGTTCTGCCGCAACCACTTCATTCAGCCCCTGCGTAGCTTCCTGCTGTAACGCTGGCAGCCTTCTGGAGCCAGAGGAGCAAAATGGCTTTACCTGCATGAGACTTCCGTGGAGTTGTTAACCCTAGCAGGGAAATGGCAACAGATAAGCTTCCAGGGGGTGAAATCCTGGTCCTGCTAATGTCAGTAGCAGAACTTCCCCTGGCTTCCGGGTGGGTAGATGGATTTCCCCTGTGATTCCCTTCGGAGATCAATCACTGACTCAGCGTTTGCAAGCGCTGCTCTGTGTCTTGAGTTTCCCCTTGTGAAATGTGAACGTTGCCCACTCTGTTTATCCATGCAGTTTGAGATCTGTGATGGAAAGGACACTGAAGTGCTAAAGTTGTTAGAAGGGATAATCTCCTCAAAACAATTGTTACAGTGGGGAAAAAAAAACAGATAAGCTTCCAGGCACACAAGCCTTTCTGAAGCAGATGTCGTGCCACTTATTCTGGCTCCTTTTTTCCTTTGAGTTATAGAGGCTTTCTTTTGGACATCCAATTCTGATATCTTCTAAGGTTGTGGTAGCAGAGCTTTTGTGGTTGTGGTGGCCTGAAGACAGAAATGAGGTCACGGTCTGGAAAGATTAGTAATCTTATGGGAGGATGGTGGAAAATACAGTAAGAGACCTGAAGTTAATTGGAAAAAAGCCATTTAGAAGAGATTGCAGTCACATCACTAATTCTTTACCAAATGTCATTCAGTCCATTCAGATACTGATCTCTTTAGAATTTTCTTGGATTTGTCCTTTTTACTTGGGCAAAATAACATACCAAGTACGGAAATATGATGGCAAATTGAAAATGGTTATAAATGTGTTTAGTATGAGCAAAATGAGTAATTAGGCAAACACTGGGAGATTTTGGTTGGCAAGAGCCAGTGAGTTCTATTCATTTCTTTCTATCCCTGCTTTTAGTCCTGTCTCATGATAGACACGCATGATCCACGTGCTGCAGATGGAGGCCACACACCTGCATGCTGTTCCATCATCAGCATTTCATGTTGTATTGTGAAGTGATGAAAAAAACAACTGGAGTGCTATGGCCATTCCCTGGAGTCCCAGATTTCCTTGCAAGGGACATGTTTCTGCACATGTGACTTCCTTAATGAAGTCCCTCTTATTAGATATCCAGAAGTTACTCTTCTATTAGTTTTGTATTAGAAAGCGCCATTATTATGCTATGCTCTAGCAGCTGCAATTAATCCCGCTTTAGAAATCAGCTTCAGACCAGATTAGAAATAAAGCATCAGGATGAACACAAAGAAAGGAGAACCAGAGTTTTGGGGCACACCTCTCAGTCCCTTTACCTCTGATCATGTCAGTTTGAAAATTTCATTTAGATTAGATATTAGGAAGAAACTCTTCACCATGAGGGTGGTGAGGCACTGGAACCGGTTGCCCAGAGAAGCTGTGGAGGCCCCATCCCTGGAAGTGTTCAAGGCCAGGTTGGATGGGGCTTTGGGCAACCTGGTCTAGTGTAGGGTGTCCCTGCCCATGGCAGGAGGGGCTGGAACTAGATGGTCTTTGAGGCCCCTTCCAACCCTACCCAGTCTATGATTCTATTCTATGATTCCATAATATTCAGCTGTTTTTTCAGGATTAGAAAGAATCTTAATTTCTGTTTGCTAGGGTACTTTGAGCATTGAGACAAAAGATGCAAGTGCAAAAGATTATGTTTATTGGCATTTTATAAAATCTTCCTAAAAATTATGATTAACCTCATTTGCGTCAGGTTTTCATAATGTTGTAACTTACAAATTGAAAACACTATCTATGTGAAAATGGATAACAGAAGTCTAGTTTATTGGAAGATTTCTTCTTTTATTACTGTGTGAAGGGCCAAAATAGAGAAAGTGTCTGGGTGAAGCACTCATCCAGAAGAGGTTCCAGGCAAACAGGCTGGGAACAAAATATAGCATCACTAAGATAGGTTATCTTCATTTAATATCAGAAGTTTTCAATGCAATCTTTTTCTGTTCACCAGGAGAAAAAAAAAAGAGTGCCTGTTAAGGAGTGATTTTATGTTGTCCC
Source organism: Psophia crepitans (assembly GCA_013399095.1). Taxonomy (NCBI): domain Eukaryota; kingdom Metazoa; phylum Chordata; class Aves; order Gruiformes; family Psophiidae; genus Psophia; species Psophia crepitans. Next base: position 44,166 of record VWZZ01002863.1, read on the forward strand.
TTTACCTTGAAAGAGGACTGTAAATTCTCCCATTTTTTGTGTACAGAAAAAGAGAGGGGTAAATGCTGCCCAAGGACCTGAGCCACCATTGAGCAGTCAATAACTTGCATGCATTACTGGATGTAGAGCTGCCCTGAAGGTTCTGCTACTGGAACAAACAGCTTTGGAGCAGCTCTTGAGCTGAATCAACCAATATCTAATGAAACCCCTCGGCTTAAATAAGAGTGTGGGTAAGTGCTTGATGCTACACACAAAGGCTTAGCTGCTGAGCTGCTGGTACTGTTAATTGGAGGTGGAAAGCTAAATCCCTGGGCTGGAAATCTGCTCCTTGGAGTCTGTCTTAAGCATAGGTTAGTGGGGAAACTGCCTGGAGAATCTGTGGCTCACCATCACATGGAAGTGAGAAGTGGGAGAAGGGGAAAGAGAGCTGGAGGAGGAATAAAAAAATACAAGAAGGGAATTTTGTTTTTTCTAATGCATATTCTAGCAGGTACTTTTTTTCTGGCATTAGAAGGTGGGTTATAATAAATCCTACTGTTTTACTCTTTGAATCATGAGTCAGAAATGAAGTTACATAAGGTGCAGCACGTGTGACGGTGACATGAACTCTCACTCTGCCGTTGGGTTTGCTCGGAGCGGTGAATACTGATACCTGCGGCTCTGGCACAGAGCACCTCTGTCCCCGGCAGACCCCCCCGAATGAAAGGCGCTGTGCCCGGAGCAAGGTACTGTGCGGCGTATGATAAGGAAGCAGAGTTAGACCTTGAGCCCTTCGGCACTGACCTGTTTTTAATCTCTTTCTTGGTTCTTCTTTCTAATGGAAGGAGCGCTGTGGCTCTCTGAGTCCCTGGTAGTGCACCAGAGGAGCTGAGTCTGGTGGGATGGGGTAGGAAATGGCAGTACCTGTTAGGAATTTAACACACATTTGGAAAAATCTAGGAAGAGTAGGCAAAAATAAGGCACGTGCCTTTTAAAACGTATGGAGAGAAGTGAAGGTAAACAGAAGGTAACCTAGGATTCCTGCCTCCACAGGATCTGGGGGCCAGGGCACCCTAACCCATCACCCCGAGGCAGGGCCCCCGACACCACTCCTGCTGCCGGCTGTGCCGCAGGGCAGCACGGCGCCTGTGAAAGCACCTTGTGCAGGCAGAGCCTGCGCTGCGCCTCGCCTGGGCCTGGCCATGCGCGGCAACTTTTCCCATTACTGATGAGTGAAATTAGTGATTTCAGCTTCTTGGAGCTCCCTTTCAGAGCAGGGTTTGGTTGTACAGAGTCAGCGCTCCCCCGAAGCGATGGGGGCAGCCACTGCTGCCTCCCCAGGTTGTGCTGGTGGACAGGCAGCCCTCCACGAGCCCCTGTGCCCTGACCCCTCCAGGCGGCACAGAAATCGGTCACGGACTTTATTCTTGCAATAGAGCGGTGGCAGTGACTCAGTCCTCTTTCCTTTAACAGGGTTAGTTTCCTTCAAAGTTAAAGGAACTTTTCATTCCTCTGTTAAATAAATAAGTAATTGTATTTCCTTATCATCCCCCCTACTTCAAATCTATTTGTTCATCAACCACTTCCCTGGAATCTCTTGCCTGCCTTTTCAGCTCACCTACAGAGAAATCTGATTTTAGGGAAGGCTTTGCAAAATGATTTACTGAGAAAAAAGAAGAATTTTTTCGGTGTCAGGGAGGACATTGACTAGAGTTTTTGCCCATCAGCGTTGATTATGCATTTGGCCCATCATTGTCTACAATATGATTAGATTGTGTAAGGAAAACTGGTTCTGCTGAACTCTTCAGAAACAGGTGGTGTTATCTATTCCTGGCAGAAAAGACATGAACAGAAGTTTTGCACTCTGGCTCCTTCTCCTTTCTGAAGCCATTCCCAATGCATAAAGATGGGACAGGATAGAATAGGATAGGGTACGATAGGAGGATAGATCTACTCTGCTTTTTTCAAATGACATTGCAAATTGAAACTAAATTAAGCTAGATGACAGCCAGACTGAATAATTTACACGTCGAAGAGGAAGGAGCTGCAATGGAGGCAGACAAGGGGATGCACGTCACAGAAATGAAGGCAAGAAGAGGTTTTAAAACTACTGCAGCATGAAACGCAGTTAAAATGGCCTTGTGAGCTGGAAGCTGGTGTGCTAGGGAAATGAACTTAAAAACTGCAGACCTGCCCTAAAGAGGTGGAGGCACAAATAATTCAGTCCTTCGGAGCCATGCGACTGCCTCGGCTGATCTGGTGTATGGAGAGCACTTTGGTTTCCACTGGTGCTGGCCTCGAGCAAAAAATCTTAATGAGCCCATCTGCTAGCCGAGCCTCTGTGCTTTCCCCGTCAGCTCTGTGGGGTGCTCCTGGTGAGAAGCATGTCAAAGAAAGGGAGTATAACCGTGGTGAAAAAATTTCTGCCTGCTCAGAGCAAACCAGAGAAGGAAAGAGTAGTCTACACTGAAAGAAAATGATACAGTTAATGACGGTCAATAAAGAATCCCAGGCTTGTTTCATCTTATTTCTTGATTTTGCTTTCTTTTTTCTGCTTATTCGATCTTGTCAGTCAGGATTTGGCAGAAATCGCTCGGTTCCGTATGAACTAAGTGTGAAACTGCAGGATAAAAATTCTGTTTCCCCTTGGCAGCCCAGCTGAAGGCAAGCTTGGCTCTTCGTGTCAGGGAGGTTCTCCAGCCTCTGAGAACACCCTGGGCCACTTCAGTGTGGCCAGCTTCTCCTTAAGCACTCCTCAGGGGCTTGTTTTCAAACACCCAGGCAGCGCGTTGGAACTCAGAAGGGTGTGCTTTAATTACTGTGCTACGTGTTTACTTGCGATTTCACCTCAGTGATGCTCATCTAGCGTTGCTGCTGCTGTAGTATTCGCCTGCGTTTCCCAAAACTTCAGTCCGGGAAAAACATCTGTGGCGTTTTGTGGCACTTCCATTCTCTTGACATATATTGACGTGGTTGACATTTTCCTGCAGCACTGACAGCAGTGACACTGGTAGATGGGGCAAGGAGAGCTTTGTTTTTCTAAACAGTGTCGTCTTGCGTGCCTTTTTGCTTTGCCTCATAGGAGCAATCAAGCATGGAATTAAAAATGTTTCCTTGTTTTTGAAAACCAAGGAGAGCAACATACTTAAAATGGCAGCAAAACCCACTACAAATTGTCTGCTTTGTGGATTTCTAGCTCTGGTTTGGGACTAACTAATCTCTGAAGGATTTACCTGTATGGCAGTGTTAAATTAACTTGGGAAAGCTGACAATGTTAAATTAACTTGGGAAAACTCCTACAGAAAAAAAAACACAACAAAACCAAACAGCTTTAGGGAAAAGATAATGACTCTGTGGCATTGAGTTAATTATCCAAATTATGAGGGTACTTCATGAGCAATGAACCTGGAGTAGTTTCCTCCGGAGTCTGACTCCTCAGCAAAAGGAAACCACCACTGTGGAGAAGTCTAAAAACCTGTTATAACATTTCCAATTCAAGAGGTGCATCTTTCCCACCAAGCCATGTTTGTAACTCCCAGGTAAAAGAAGACTGGATTTATTTATTTAATCTAAAAATTAAAGGTCTTCAAGGCAAAGGACATGTTAATGGGGAAAAAGAAAATCTGGGTTTTGAAAAACAGTTAAATACTTTTTTTAGTGTTATGCAAAAATTGTGAGTGCTTTTGGGAAAGGGTTAATGCAGTATTTCTTTATTGATGCATTCACACAGAAACAAACAAATTTTGCTGCGCTGCGTGTCAGCCAAATAAATTTTTTAATATGCTACAACTTGGTGTAACATCTCTTCATACTATTTCAAGCTCACAGACCTTTTGGCATCTCCTGCCTTTGGCTTCTGCTGCCAGTATCAACTCTGGGCTTGGCTTTGCTGGCAAGCTGTAGCATGTATTTGGGCGTCGCATGGTTTCCTTCAGGAGCAATGCCTTAGCAAGCTCAGATGGTTTTCCTTCGTTCCCCTGACCGAGGATGTTTCCTATTTTCAAGGTTTGGAATCTTTCTGCTCAGTGGCAGCTCTTCACCATGTGAAACAGTAATTGCGTAATATGAAAAAGAAGTCTTCAAGGGACCTGTTCCTTAATAGTGCTCATGTTGCTGGAGCTCAGAGGAACGTCCTTTGGGGAGCTATTTATCTTTTTTGAAAATATCAAAGAAAACAGGGGGATGGTAGTCAAACACGGGGAGACCCCAACCCAACACAGTAGGTTATATGTAGTCTTCACTTTTTCAGCAGTAGGGAGTTTTAAGGCTGCGAAGCTGTCTTAGTTTCTTGTTCTAATTACCTTTGGATAACCTCTCACGCTCTACTTCACCTCCCAACCCCTTTATATAACGAGAGCAGGTGAGTCTGGTTCTTGGACCTCTGTAGCTTAGACTACCATGCTATCCTTGGACAGGCTGGACCGAGATCAGGTCTGCTGGAAAGCACCAAATGAAATTACCTTTATCTGGATATAATCAGCTATCTTCTGTAATGCCTTTTCGGTTGGGAGGGTGATAGAATCAGAAACAACCCTTGGAGAAGGCCAGAACAATTCGCTTTGCTGGTGCCTTAGGATGTTACTACATGTAAGTGAAGAAACCAATGGGGGCTATAAATGTGTGCGAAGATCTCTGCTGCTTCTGCACACAAAATGTTACTTAGGTCTCTTCCAGAGCACAGGCAGGGATCCCAAGCCCCAAAGCACTGCGTTGAAAGACTCGCAGGCAAGCCAGCCGTGAAGCTGGGAAGCAGAAGCCAAACTCTATTGCAAATTCCATGTTGCTCCGGTATTATATATCCCTAAGTGCATCTCTCTAATGGGCACTTGTAGCCAGAAAGTCAGCTCCCCTTCTCTCCGTGGTATTTCGTGCTTTGAATAATGAGCAATAAGGGTTTTGCTGGTCATTTAAATGCCACAATTCCAAGCACTTAAACACACTTAGCAGGTTCCAAATCTCTCTGTTTCTGAGCCAAGTGGCATTTTGAAAAGCATTAAGTTAAGTAGTCCCCCACAATAATTTTGTGTTCCCTCTTTGAGCTTTCTGTACCAGAGCACGCTTTAAATGTATCGCGGTATTGATTTTGGGATTCTGCCATTCTCAAAGTTTTCTTCTGGATTTTTCTGCTGAAGCAGTTGCTCATTCAGATGCGTGTGTTCAGAGGGGAATCGGCTCCATGTGCCACACGCTTGGAGGTCACTTTCCTATTGCTCTTTCTCAAGGGCCAGATGGGAAGCTAGTTCCTAACCATGTGTTTAGGGAAACCTGGAGGGGATGTGAGGTCCACTGGTTGTTGAATCTTTTTGCTGAAATCCCCCTATCCCTACCCCCACAAAAAAATAAAAATCCAGAAACTTCTGCATTAAGAGAAAACATGGCAAGTTTTAGCTTCAAAGACAATTTTTTCAGGGTGGTCTGAGTAGGTTGACTTAAAGGACAGGGGAAGAAAATCCCGATGCAGTGATTATCGTAATTTCCCACCAGTATCTGAGGATTAGCATAGCCATGGTTACTAGTCCTAGATGTACTACTGTGAACAGAAAAGGAACAAGCAGATGCAAGAAAACCACAGCGCTTTGATGGGGTGTTTTTGCAGCGCGGCCTTCCCTGGTCACCGGGTGCAGTGGTGCAGTAGCATTCAGTCACGTTCAGGAATGAGTACAGGCAATGGTCACCAGGTTTGGTCAGTGCTCAGGTCCTACCAACCCTTGGAGAATGGAAAGTTGAGCTCCAGAGGTTTGTCTCCCCTCCGTGACTCACTGCCTGCCTGACTAAACTTTCAGAAACAGTTTCTGATTGCAGACATTTGATTTGAGCCATCTTGGCCTGATTTTTTAGGAACTCGGAGTTCCCATAGCTCAAGTTAAGGTCAAGGGGGGAACTTGCAAAAAGCATCTTCAGCTGTTACCTGCCCATTATGAGACCCCGATCGGCATGATGCAGTGGAAGGGAAGGGCAGCGTTGCTGACCGGCCGTGCTTCTGGCATGCCCTCCCTTTAGCACAGCACCTTTCTCACAGGGCAGTGCGCAAAACCCAGTGCAAAAACCAAGGCGCAGTCCGTTAATCACAAAGAGAAACGCTTTTTGGGGTTTTCTTTTTAAGCTGCTTTCTGCATCGTGATGTCTGCAGTCCAGCTGTCGTTTGATGCCGCGTGACATTTCCCGAGAGTTATTTACTGAAATGTGTGGGTACCCTCTTCAGCTCCTCGATGTCCACTTGGAGAGTTCAGACGGGTAAATGGGCATTTACTTTCGCAGATTCCAGGCTGGACTAAACGTGGGAGATTCCAAGCACAGCTTTGAGTTTTCAAGTTAGAGCCAATACAGTATGTGACTGGGTCAACAACAGGGGTGAGAACACAGGTTATAGTGCAAGTCCTGCGCAGGTGTTATTTCTCACGCAAACTTCTTGTCTATCAGGTACGCTACTTCTGGCTACTTTAGTCTTCCATTTTTCACTTCCTTCTCTACGCTGTTTGGCTTTAGAGGAAAAGACATGTGGCAGCCACTGGTGGGAAACACGGAGTGCTGGGGTTAGTGCGTGCGCACGGTGTTTCTGAGCAGCCTGTTCTGCCTGCAAGTCCTGCTGTGGACCAGTCCTTCAGCGGTCCCTCCAACCTCCGCCAGGAGACCCGCCTCTGAAAGGATTCACTAATTTTAATGGAGGAAAGGAAAATTAAAGAAGACGCTGTTGGACAGAATGCTATTTCACAGTTGTTTTCAGCCAGGTCAGCCACAGCTCATGTTTGGAATTAAAACCATCAAATATTCAGTAAGAAAAATAGTGGATGTCCTGCGCTGCCTTTTCTCCTGGGATTTCATCAAAGGCTAAATCAAACACGTTGTTAATGTTAATGAGATAGTCTAAGTGGTGTTTTATTTGCCTTCTCTTTTTATTTGTCTTCTCATAAAACCAAACAAGCTTTAAAACTATGGACAGGCCACTTCTGTCTAGCGGACACAGGAGACCTGTGGAGAAATTGCCCTGGAGAGAGAGGCACTCTGCCTGTAGGGACAGGAAGACCACCCTGGCCATAAGATGACCGCGTTTTAAGTCTGACTCCATGCTATAAGGCCGTGCGAGAGGGTCGCTCCCTCAGCCTTCACTGCACCATTTCCCGTGCATTTGGTTGGAAATTCTTTCTCTGGAGCTCACTCTATTGAAAATCTTTATTATGCAAAATTCTCCCCCAAAGTTTGTCTCCGCCTCGGTCAGGTCCTGAATGCAGATTGCAGTTCTGTCTGTGGAGTTACTGCGGAGCCTTTTCCATTTTAATAAGTTTTGGGTGTCCTGAGAGACTGCTGGACAATGGAAATTATACGGTCTGTGTCAAACCTGCTGCTGTGCTTTCTTTGAAATACCCCAAAATGGAGGCAAGGAGGTAAAAGTTTTCTACTTAACTTGTCTCTTGTCTTCTTTTCCATTTGGTACAATTACTGTGTGAGTCACTCAGCTTTAAGAATGGTTTGAAGGGGAAAGATTATTAGATACATAAGAAAAATGAATCATGCTCGATGGAAAATTAATTTTTCCCTTCTTTTTGTGCCACATTACCCAGACCATCAATTACTGGAAAAAAAATCCCTGCTGCATATAGAAATTTATCATAAGTAGAAATTTCTCATAGGAAAAGAATAGCATGAACACCCTATTGATTTTGTAAGTAGGAAGCATAGAGGATTTTTCAGTGACAGGATAATGATATTAGCTATTGTAGATCTCCAGGGAGTTTTCATGAGGTTGATGGCTCTAATTACGAAAATGTTTTCAAGTCACCTCTGTTCCAAGAAGCACCTTGCAATCTCTTGTCTGCGAAGAGATCAGCATCTTAGAGACTTTCAAAATAGATGTGCTATATAGAGTAAGGCTATCAAGGTTAGAACAGAATTGTTGGAATAGAATAATTCTCCAGAATTAAAAAAAAAAAAAAGATATCTGAACAATAGTCAAAGTTTTAGCCAAGATGCAAATTTCAGCCATGTTTTCTGAATTTTCTTCATTGCCACGATAATTTTTTTGGATGCACAAAACTTGATGATCCTCGTCTTTGTATGCTGATGAATGCAACACACCAAGCAAGGATGGAAGATGTAGGACTGCTCATATCTGTAGGTTTTAGTGCTCGTATCAAATTCTGCCTGGAACAAAAGGAGGCACAAAAGGAGGCTGCAGGGCGGCCGAGGGTGCTTTGTCCATGCGCCTCTTTTTGTCTTAGCATGGGAATAACTCTTCTGACAGAGATTTCCGGATAATGGGAACCCATGGGATATTTTCTCTTTTGTGGAATGTCAGGAATGGGTGGTGAAAACTCTTTGCATGATTTGTCTCTCCAGAGTAGATTAGCCTTTGTTATCTGTGGCATTGGAATTAATCACTGTGGCAAACTTCTATTTTAGGGTATTCTTTAGACAGCTAATGAACCAAAGCCAAAAAGATTTAATGGAGCTGTTACCTCCCTAAGTGTGGCATGAAAGAAGAGCACAAAACTTACCCTGTTCCATTGAGAGAACTGTGCTGATCTGGCACTTGGAACAAAAGCCATTAATTGTCTTAAATGACTCCAGATAATGAGGTTTAGTAATTGGCTTTTGTTTTAATACAGCTTTGAAAGGCTAAACCACGTAAATCCATGTAATGCCTCAGAATAAGCAACTGTTAAGGTAACAGGTAGGTTTGACTTCCCAAACAGTGCCTGTCCAAACTGGATAAAGCTGTATCAGTTCAGTTACACGAATGATTTGTTGATGTTAAGAATAATTTTAAAATACGGATTTGTTTGAACACTTTGGGGTGCAGAGTGGACAATGAGGTCATTCTGTTGCAGTGCTTAGGTACATTTTTGCAATGAAGTACATTGCTATTGATTTTCATTTGAACCCAGTTGTCTAAAATTGAAGACGTAAAGTCTTAAAATCATGTACCTGATAAACTGTGCAACAGCTGTACTCTGAAGAGTTCAGTATACTCCCGCTTTCTCTTACAAGTGTGCATCTGAAAGAAGGCAGAAGATGTCCATACGCAGTGATACGCTGCAGTCACATCAGGGAATGCATCCTCCTTTGACTGTAGCGTCACATTAGGATTTCCCCTGCTTTCGTGTTGGGGAAATTGCCGGTAGACACACATGCTGATGATATAAGTGTGATTAGAAAAGCAAACCACAAGCTAACTGTGAAGGTGCCTTCTCTGGTATCTGGGCTGCTTCTGCCTACAAAGACACTCTGTAATATTGCACACTGAAGGAAATCCCCCATTACGAATCTGAGAGAGCACTTTGTCATGCAGTGCAACACTGAATAAAAATTAAGACAAGGATTCATATGTTTCTTGAAGCTTTAAACTCTGCAGGGGAGACATGTAAAATGACAGCATTTCAAATCAATTTGCAAGCAACCTGATTTCAGAAGAGTTGAAGTTGGAAGTGTTGCAAGAGAATTTGACCAAGAACCAAGCAACAACCCAATTTTACACATCCACATCTGTAAAAATCCAAATATTAGTATCTCTACTCAATACGTCACTGCGCATCTTTCATGCCCTTATTTGGCCCAGATCCTTTCTTCCACCTGTACGTTATTAATACCAGGAGTCTGCTTTTAGCGTTAGGACACTGTGATGAGCGCTAAAAAAATGCACAGTAGTTCAACCCCTGGCAGCTAAGGGCTGTACGGTCCAGGAAATGGTTTCTCCCTCATTTTCTTTAAATGGATATTCTCAAGGGTTTGGGGTTTTTTTCTGTTTCATTTTTGTGTGTGTGTGTGGTTTGTGTTGTTTTTGGTTTTGTTTTTTTTTTAACAGGGTTTTTGCTGCCAATCTATTAGCAAATCTTGATGTTCCTGCAGCATGCTCTGCAATTAACAGGAGCTGCGTAATTAACTCATGTCACCACTGCATTGTGAAAGCGAGAGGAAACGGCCCTGTCCCTTGGCAGGGGCAACTATATGGCAGCAAATTTGCATTATAATGGCTGCTTTATGGGGGAAAGTTGATCTATTTTTCTCCATACTTTTATTCTCCCCACATCCACAAGGCAGGGAGTTCCTGATCTCAGACGAATGGAATAGCGAAATACTGTGCTTGATTTGGCTATCCTGAGCTGGTTTGGGTTTTTAAATTCACAGGAGAGAATGTTTTTCTTGGGGTGTGTATAATGCATCCTGTGCCGGTACGTCCAGCCTGTCTGTTCCTGGGGGAAAGAGTAGCAGCTGACCTTAGCAGGACATGATGAGAAAATGTAGTCGGGAATGGGAATCTTCAGTAGCATCTTGCCTTAAGTGCCTTAGTGTGTGAGTCAAGGCTTTGGGGGTGTATTTGATACCAAGGAATAACTTGTTGACAGTCTCTCTTCCTAAGTGACCAAAGCTGTTCGTGTTGGCAGTCTTATTTCTCCCAGTGAAAAGATACTTCTGAATGGCAAACCATCTTTTCCTAAAGTAAAAATAGCCCTTATTTACATTCATGTTGCATGTGTCATTTCTTGTGTGTCTTCTTTGCTTGTGCTGTTCTTGTCTCTATCTGCCTCTTTCTACGCATGTTAATTTTTATCACTGTTCCATTTTCTAATTTTCTTTTAACTCACCTCTGTGTTATACTTGTCTATCTCGAATTGGGTTTTCGTTTCTTTTCCCAAGTCACAGCAGCGTTTACGTGGCCTTTTGTCTTCCAGATCTGGTTTCCTTGATTCACCTGTATGTCCTTCTGCCCTCAGTTCTGTGACAGCTCTTGTCTCTTATCGGATACATTTCCCTGTACATTATTCTCAGTGGGGACAAGCAATCTGGATGTCTAACATCCTGAATGGTTAATGCACTCTGAAGGGCACAGTGTATTCATACAAGTCCCAAAAGCTCCATAGCCAGCACAGGCTAACTCCTGCTAGGACTGAGACAGAATTCTGACCGATCCGATAACTTTTGGATGTTGTGTTGGAAAGCAGGCCAGCACTGATCATTGTGTCACTTTGGTTTTCAAATATTTAGTGCATTAAAATGTGGAGGAGAAGGACTAAATTGAATTTGTTAGCAATGCTCAGGCAGGGTTGCCTGGGAAAAGATGGACTGAATTTGCTAAGATTTGTTTCAGTTTTCTGTGCTGGACATAATTTGCTTAGTGGGGCACTGTGTCACAAAGTGGAGAGAACATTATTGCCATCATCTGCAACCTTCAAAATTCTTTATTTTTCAGTTATAAGTAAATAAGCTTGAATGTTTTTGACCTGGAACTGGTGCTGTATTATTGCCTTCCGCTCTTTCTTCTCTTCGGGCTGTGCTTCGCGGCTGAAAGCTCTCCTGTGATATCCAGCTTCTCTCCAGAATAGACCATCCCTACTCACTGTCCCTTGTTATTGTGGTAAAGGTATTCTGTCGAAAGGGAAAACTACCTTTAGGATGTGGAAACATGGAAAACAGAGTGTGGTGGTCTCCAGTCTGGAAAGTTTTATTTTACTACTTAGAACTATGTGTAAGGGCAGAATTTTGCTTGTGCGCCACTGTATAGTTAATCAGAGCTCGTTATTTATCTGAAGTAATAGGTAGCTTTTGGCATATCACCGTTTTCTCTCGCCTGGGCTCTGATCCAGCATTTGCTGAGAGCAATAGCTTCACTGGCCATTAGCTTAGGCTGCAGACATCTGAATGTGGCTCTCATTCAGCCTCGTGCCTTCTGGACAGAGTAGGTGGTTGAACAAAGTGAGTAGGCATCTGGATTCCTTTGAGCACAGCACGGAGACACCGGCTGTTTCTGCCTGGAATGGCCACGTGTTTCTGTCTGGGTGACCACTTTTCTTCAGGTTTTGAAAACAGATCTACACAGAGGCCTTACAGAAGGAAGTTCCGTAACGTTTGCCACAAGTAAAAATGAAACTCACTCTGCAGCATTCTTAAACTTTTGAATGCTTACTTCTCCTTCAGGAATTTCTTCAAGAAGTTATGAAGAAGTTAAAAAAAATCTTGGTAGCTTCCCAGGGAAAATCCTGATGAATGGTAAAAGGTATTTGTTTCTGAGACAATACCCGGTACAAGCTTTAAATCTGGTGGAGTTTGTATTTATACTGAGCTGAAGGCCATCACAGTATATAATCCATAAGCAGCCTGTTTTCCCAAAAGTGTATTGTTAACATTCTTACAAGGAATGGGTTGAGGGTTCAAAAAGGTTATGTATAAATAGTTCTGTTGAAGTCAAGAGTATGCAGGGCTTTGGACGCAGAGAGGGGAACGTTACACATTTATTAAAAGGAGTTTATTGAACTTTGTTTTGCCCTCCTTGCTGACGGTTTGGTAGAGGAGTTCCTCGCTGTGGCACCAACTTTGAACCAGGGGCTGCATTAATCCATGCTGAGGCCCCCACGAAATAAGCCAGTCACTGCCCCGTACTCTGGCTGGTGTTTGGACACCAGCTTGAATGGATGGTTGCAGTGAAAAGCAGTTGAATTGCTGTGTCAGAGGTCCTCAGTGACAGGTTTCTTAGCTTGTCGCCTGCCTAAAGGATTCGGGCTCTGGGCTCTGGTGCGGTAAGAATTGACGTTGGTCTGCATACCAAAAGGATATTCTGGAGGGTGACAACAGAAAGTGCAGTGACATTTCTTAGTGACACAGATGTTACAGCCATGATGACTTAAGGACCAGCAATGCACAAGAATTGCTCGGTGACTATAAGCTTCTCTGTGCTTTCTGGCTATTCGTTCTCATAAAAGTTACTACTGTACTCAGAAACCCTGTCTCACCGAGGAGCAGAGAGGTACTGGCACAAATAGAGCTGTGCCTTCGTGTGTATTTCAATGTATTTGGATTGTTTCATCTTTAATTCTGGGTCTGTAATGCATCTTTTCATTTATACTAAGTTATTGGTATATATTTAAGTTTATGTTTATTTTAAGATAACATTATTTTGGGGAAATTATTTTTCCTCTTAGAAGTGCCATAAATGATGCAATCCTGTCTTTGTATAATCCGTTTGTGTATGTTATTTAGGTAACACTGCTATTAGATTTTTATTTGCACCTTACTGCGCAGGCTACATAGCCTCACATTCAGAAGTAGGTAATGGGGCTGTAATTCAGTAGATCCACACATGAGAATAGCAGGTAGTTTGCAATGCTCCCTCCCCTTATGATCTTCTAATGTAATTAACTGAGAGAGCAGCATGGTGGTGCTTTGAGCAGTTTAACCCCAGTGTTTCCCTCCTACTGTGGTTCCTCGCAAGCTTGAAATCTGAATACCTCAACTCCTTGAAGGAATTTGTAAAGCAACGTAGTGCTTTATCACCTTGAGTGATACATTTTACATGATTCGAGGGTTTTGTCGCTTGAAAAATACCTGGATTTTCCTCTCTCGTTTATTCCCATGTGCAGAATGAATCACGAGCGTGGGCGATGAATAACATATATAACAGGAATGCAACAGCATCAGCTTCAAGAACATTTCAATCGCCTCTTTTGATTAGCCTCAACAGGGAACATTAGATACGACTTGTGTGCGTTTTTAGCTTATCCGGCATGAATTGAATTGGATGTAAATTCATCTCCGTGAGCATGCACAGCTAACAGTGAGATGACAGTCTTTCCTTAGGTGTTACACAATAGGATGGAATGATTTACCAATGCAACGTAGGCACATTTGGAAATGTAAACAGTGCCTTATTCTGGATGATTCAAGCATGATGAAAATGAAAGCAATAAAGAGAAGGGAAGAAAAGGGGGTGGGTATTTGTAAGGCCAGGAGCCTCTCACAAGCAGACGTTCTTGGCTTATTTAGACAGCGTTTATAGGTCATGCTGGTTTTCTTTAAAAAAAAAAAAAGGCTGTACTGTGTTCCATCATCTCCACTAACACACCTAAAATAAATCACTCATCGTCAAAAGCCTATGGAAATAACTGGGATTTAACAGTAATCAAATGAGTAGGCACTGTAGGAACATCAGGCAAGTTTCTTTCTCTAGGTACTCTTTGGATGCCCCTTTTAAGCCCTACCAAGTTACAGACAAGAGGTGATACTCCATGCTGAATAACTCACTATCTTCCCTTTCTGGACAGAAATAATTAGGCATACTCTGGCATGTTATGAATTCAGAAGAAAGGACATACAGTACCACCTTTCACTGGTGATTCTACTTGGGCTTCTTTATTCTGCAGTCATCTTCTGCCAGTATCTTCAACTCCTATTTCTCAGAAATCTCTCTTTGCTCCTCGATCCTGCTATTTCATCAAATTGAAATAGAGAAGAAAAATACTGCTATCCAAATCTAGGCAGATGGACACCCAGCATTATCTAATGGCACCAGTTCACTGCACCACCCTGAGGGAAACCTGCATACACTACAGGATGTAGATACTGGATATGATAGCGATTTCTCCAGTGTCAGAACACAGACTGTAACGAAATACTCATTTTTGGATAATGATACATATCAGATAACCCCAAAGTGAGCTGATTTTTACTTTGGGGATTAATAATACAAGAACTGGGCCTTGTTGTAGTTTCCACTGAAACAATGACTGAATTCTCATTGACTTCAGAAGAAAAATAGGCTGACCACAGATCCTCCAGTGCTTAGTTTTACTGTTTTGGAGATATGTTTCTTATTAGAAAATGTTTGGTTTTGTTAATAATACTCGTGGAGACAAAGGGAGGGTAGTTAATAATTGGCAGAAGTTGATAGTTTTCATAATGGAACAGAAGATTCTTATATTTATTGAGTAGCTGAGTGCAACTGCAGCAAATCTATATTCCAGTTAGCTGCGGGTCTGGCCCGTGCAATCTGAACGCACCCAGTGCTGTACCTGTTCACCTCGCCACTTCCCATGTCTAAGCTGTAGAAGTGAAGAGTTGTAGCAGCCTATAGTAAAGAGCGCAAAGGAGCACCAGTATACCGGCAAGCGAAGGAGAAAGCAGTAACGCTGATGCAAATGACAGATACAGAAAATCCTGTCTCCATTCAGTCTGAGGGTTTGTCTATAAATCAGTATACAGTGCTTGTAACAGAGTAGCGACAGAGAAAAGCCAACAGCATCCCTTAAGAGCCTCATTCATTCTACTCCATTGATGAGCTGCATGGAGCTAATTTGTTGAGAGGGCTCTTCCAAATGGGAATACGTTTTATTGACGGCAGTCAGTAATGATGAGTATCTCATCATTGCTTAAGAAACTTTGTTCTCTTTGCAGCATTTCTTAGAGAAACAGGCAATAGGAATTTAAAGCAAATTGACTGTATCCTTATCAATGGATATCCTCGTGGAATCTTCTAAACCTAGGAACAGGAATCTTCCTTTGTGCTACAACACAGGACGCTTGGGTGTCTTTACAGCTTTGGAAATCAAATTTCCTTCAGGTTAATGTGAAAATTTTTCCAGTTTAATAGGAAAAATTCCAGCATTCCACGAGCTGTGAAGCTGTGGTGGAGGAACGGAAGAGAAAGCATCTCTGTAAAGGCTCCTGCTGCCTGGCTTCTCATGTTATTGTTGGCACTGCAGCAACACTGTGCTACGTGGGGGACATGAGCATCTATATCCCATCATAGCATATTTTCTCTCAGGAATATCCTGACCTAAGCAGAGGAAGTAATTTCACTGGCAGTCTGAAATCTCCCCAGTGACACAGTTTGATTATGTCTCTGGCTTACATTTGCATTCCAGAATGAGGAATGTTTCTTCTAAAGGACTCACGGGTGGTTTGTAGAGTCAAAGCTATTTCTGTCTCTCCATTCCATGTCCTTCTTAGCAGGTACTGGGGCTGGAGAAAGCAGGGACTACTATTTCAAAGTCAGCTTGTATTAGACATTTAAAAGAAAAAAAGGAAAGGAAGAATGGGAACAGGAAAAAAAAGAAATAAGATGTGGGAAAATCCCAACTACTGAGCCAGGGCCAGCATAAATCAGTGTAGCTGTGTTGCCCCCAGTAAAATTGGGGATGTTATGTTGGTTTATGCTAGCTGAGAACCTGGCATCCAGCTCATTTGTGAAAGAAAATGTACGATGGAATTAAAAACCCACCAAAATAGTTCTTTATTAGATCAGCTTGGTGCTTCATGCCACTTCAGTGGAGCAGAAAATGACACTTCCATTTTAACAGTTTATGGCTTTTTCAAGAAAAAAAATACAGAAAACATGCAGCCAAAACCCAAACAAAGCAGCTGAATTGCAGGACTTCAATCTCTTTTAGTGATGCATTTCTGGAAAACAATTTTCTGTTTTACTAGTCACGGAAAATTAATCATATGTTTGATGATTTGTATCCTGCTGTTATTGTCTTCTCTTAATTTTTTTGGCTCCATATTATTTAATTTCAGTAAGTGTAATTTCTGGAGAGAACAGAATGAACTGAGGACCTCTTACCTACATATCCAGGTGTTTTACCACTGTTTTTAGTGACTGTTTGGTAGTCTGCTACAAGCCTTTTAAATGTACTTGCTAACTATTGTCAGTTCCCTCTTCAGTTGTGGATGCATGTATACATACAAATACATATGTTTATATATACCTATATGTATATATGTATGAGAAATACTTTGTCAGTGGTTAGGGATGAGACCAATAGGGTTTTTTACAGAAGATTTTCTAACCCTCCATGTAGTTTAGTAGAGAATGTTTTCATTTGTGAAAGACGGAGGTGATGGGAGGTGAGGGTTTTCTTCACATATCTAGAATGTAGTAGAAGAGCTCCAGTTCTCTCTAGTAGCTTCTGTAGAGTGATCCAAAACCTATTAAAAGATGATTTTATTCTCTTAAGGCCACAGAGATTTTCTAGGGGAGCCTGAGCACAACTACCTGATGATTCTCTCAGCAGCTTTCAAAATGTGATATAACTAGAAAAACCCGTACAGATGGAATCACCATTCCCTGCAACTTGTCTGGCTTTGCTTCTGCCCTGGATTCCAGATAATCCGGACAGCTATCATGATTGTCATCCCTCATTATCAGAAAGTCAGTTAGTTCTTTTCCTAATCTGTTTTATGCATTTATTCACTGTTGTGATACTGAGTGGTTCACCAACTTTAATGCAGCGGAATGAGTTAGGGAAATGTTATGTCCTGCTTTATGAGTGAGGAACTCAGGTAATGAGAAGTAAAAGACATTTAAAACTTTGTGCATGTAGTTTCACCGAGATCACACAGGATGTTGAGACAATGTTGAATGCGGCACATTGAGATCAAGATTTCTAACTGGCATGGAGCAGCAAAGCAGAAAATAAAATGTCTTGCATATATCATGGGGAACCCAGAACTCGGCGTCTGTGGCGCGCGGACTGGAATAGGAAAAACCCAAACGTGTGTGCAACTGTTTTCCAGTGCTTTGTGACTGACTCTGTTGTGAAAACAAAATTCTGCTTGTGGCAGTCTAATGTTCTGCTTTATCACATGTTAGGTAGATGGACAGGATGTTCCTTAAATTCTCTTTTTAATCGGAATTAAGGTAATAACTTATCTGAAGTTGGGAAGCAGTTGGGAGGAGGAGGGGACACGTGTGGAGAACATGTCGTGCTTTTGTACTCATGGTTGCCTCTCTCTTTCTTTTTCAGTGAGTATGTTTTTGAACACATTAACCCCCAAGTTCTATGTTGCCCTGACAGGCACGTCCTCATTAATCTCGGGACTTATTTTGGTAAGTACTAAATATATTAATACCACTTTACAAATTGATTTCATTATCCATAACGGGATTTCAGACTTTATCCAGATTAATAGGTGTATTTTTTTTCCTTAAACTTACATTTCTGCAGCACATAAAATTTGTATTTATTCATTTGTATTTATTTTTCTGTGGGAACAGGAAAAAAAAAGTTTCAGTGCTATGTGTCTTTGAACAAAAAACATCTTGAAGAAAAACTAACAGTTCTGTAGGAATTCATAACAAGTGTTTGCACATTAAGTGTATCCATCAGCAAGTATCACAGAAAAAAAAAGGGTGGTAAAAAGGAGAGGAGGAGAGGTACCAACTGTCTCAGCTTAGCATGGTCCTCTTACAAAGTTGTGGCAGGACTACTAAAGAAACAGCCACCAGGATATTAGCAGTGAAGACAGTTCTGGTGCCAAGATTGCAAGGGATAATTATTTCAGATCTTCACTTTTAAAATCTTTCTTAGTACATACCTGTCTATTCGCTTTAAAGTCTGAAGAGTATTTTTAAACCATTTAAAAACCCCTCCTCCCATACGTAATCCCTGAGGGCTTCGTTGTGCAAGTTGATGCAGTGGGGTGAATCATAATAGCATCACAGTGCAGAATCCAAAGCAGAGCATTTGCTCTGAATTTTATTCACTGTCTTCACAGAAACAAATGTAGGTAAAGAAATCTAAGAATCTGCATGGCATACTTAGGATGTTATGCTTACATTGGGCTCTTCTCTTTCCTCACTGCTGAGAGCTGGCTTTCAATAGAATAGAATAGAATAGAATAGAACAGAACAGAACAGAACAGAACAGAACAGAACAGAGAACTATTTTCAGTTGGAAGGAACCTACAATGATCATCTAGTCCACCTGCCTGGCCACTTCAGGGCTGACGAAAAGTTAAAGCATGTCATTAAGGACATTGTCCAAATGCCTCTTAAACACTGACAGGCTTGGGGCATCGATCACCTCTCTTGGAAGCCTGTTCCAGTGTTTGACCACCCTCTCAGTAAAGAAATGCTCATGTCCAGTCTAAACCTCCCCTGGTGCAGCTTTGAACCATTCCCCCGTGTCTTGTCACTGGATACCAGGGAAAAGAGCTCAGCACCTCCCTCCCCATTTTCCCTTTTCAGGGGAAGGCTGTCTTTGGTTTACTCGTTTGTTCAATCAGTCTTAGGTCCTTTGTCTAAAAACAAGTTGAATGCTTCTGAAAGCTGCTGGATACAAGCTGTAGACCCTCCCTCACCATACCAAACTAGGCATGTAATTGGGAGACCAGTGAGACCAAGTTTAGGAGTGTAGTTACCATAGTGGCAAGTAGAGACGAACGTGGTTAGGGGCTGGTTCACATCACCTCAGGTCTCCTGACCTCAGGGAAACCTGAAAGCAGTCAGGATTCTAACTAAACTGTATCAGTTTGGGGTGGGAAATCCACATCTCTTGCTTCCACGTTGCCTGTAACTGCTGTAGATAAAGAAATGGCATCCTTGACTCCTGAATGCCTGTGAGACTCTCATCACTTAGATGATTTCAGGTATAAAGCATCAGGTGCACTGCTGCTGTGCCTTGCTCTGGGGTTTCCTTGTAGCAGAAGGCAATTACTTGATGTCTGCACCTTGGGCATTCATCATCCTTGTATGGATTAAGCCCCAAAGCACAGGACAGAGCTCCAGAGACATCAGCAGATCTTTCAGAATATGAACAGGGGCCAGACCTGTAAGACTTGGATTCAGTTCAGCACAACTCACTTAGCTGCATGGGAGGAAAATACTGGATGTTACATTCCGTACACTCACTCAGAAAGAAGAAACCTTCAAAAGGCCAGGCCCCACCACCACGATGCGAAGGCATGAGAGAAATAGCATGGGTTCCACAGGCACAATTTCATATTGTTGGAGAGTGAAGACAGCGGGAGGAGGTGGCAAGAAAAAGACAGTATGAGCCCTACGGAAATACCTTACAGAATCAAACAGGAACAAAAACCCTAAAGAGAGACTAAATTACCTGTAACTAAATTCTGTGCATGATTGCAAATGTAGGTACATTTTGTACTGTAGTCCTAAAGGTAATTTCTGAGGAATGAGCTCAGTAGGAGACTTGCAAGCAAGAAATCTCTAAGTGCTGTACTTTGATGGAAAGCACAAGAAGAAGGTGGTAAACAGTATTCAAGACTCTGATATGAAGAAGGGAGAAGAGGGCATAGACAGAAGCCTTCTAAGAAGAGCTTAGATCGAGTGAGCCTTAACCAAAGAAATTCACTAAATGCTGTATGACAGAGTCCATTATGAACAAGTTGAAGGAACAGTGAGGTGATGGAGGTGTAGACACAGACTGAAAGAAGATTGAAAGCCTTTTTTGTGGACCTTCGCTACTGCTATCAGTTGTTGTCTGCTGTTCATATGCCACCATCCTAAATGTGCAAAAGTTACATAGGCCAGGCAGGTAACGGCAGGAACCCTAGATTGTATGGGCTGGTGTCTGTGCTGAGATGAGCGTGTGGTCTGTAAACTGCATGATGGAAAAAGAACTCAGCAGACATGGTCATGGAAAGAAGAAACTGCAAGCTGAACAGACCATGCATCAGGAAAGACTGCTGAATAAGTTCGAGTGAGGTAGTGCTAGCCAGTCACTAGCCCAGTTATGCTTCGGATTAATTATTTCTTAATAATCTTGCTGTTTACCAGTGGCCCTGTGACATGCTGAACTGCCTGCATTATCACCCACTTATCTGTCTACTACACAGCATCTGGAGTTCTAAAGGATTCTTAATCCTACTAATGATATTAAGTAAAACTCTTATAAAATAAAACTTCTTTTGTCAAATCTACATCACTGGGGTATTTTTCAGACTAGATGTACTAATATTCCTTGGAATTTTCCACCATATGGTCTGGCAGATTTCTTTCCATTATCAGTTGGCTGCAGTTCCTAATCAGGAGGAGAAATCACAGCACTGCAGGTTATGAAATGATGGAAAATTCCATCATTTCAGAAGTGTGGTAACTGACAAGAAAGTGAATGCTTTTCCTATTTCATGTTTGGGTCATGAAACAATGACTCTGTGGAGTTCAGCTTTGGGCAACTGCATGGTATGTGACTCCCCTGAAAAACACTATTCTCCAGTCTTATTTTGTCTCTTACTTGTTTTCATTCTTTAGGTAAAATTCTGGCCTTGCTGTAGGCAATGTGACTTAAATGAAACAAGGATTTCAGGCCTTTTTTCTTTTCTGGATAGTTCAGAACCTTACTTTTCCATCTCAAGCATTCTCCTTAATTACTTGACTACAGCACATAGTTTAACAAGTTATATTCAATTCATCCCCGCACTATTTTAGGCATCAAAAATAGGAACCAAATTAAATCCCAGGCTGCATTGAAATACTGTATTGGAAACTTGGTTCCACCACAGTTACTTTTAATCCAGTAAAAAACAGGGTTCTGTCTGACGGAATACAATGAGCTGTATTGTATTCGGTATCTGAGAGGCCAAGGTTTTCCACAGGTAGGGTAATAAAACTGTCATGAAGCACAGCTGACATCCAGTAAATGCTGTGAACTGGAACTACGTAAATGCCACGGAGATTTCTAAGCAAGGCCACGTATTTAACATAGTTATCACCAGAGTGAAAGTTGTTTAGCAAATGCAGGTGGCATTTGCACTGCAAACTGATGGAGTCTCAGTTGTAACAAAGCACAGGCAGAAGTGAACCCCAGCCTTGAATCTCCACCAAGGATGTCTTGCTACTATACCTCAGAGTTTTCTGCTACACAGTGAAAAACATTCCACAATGCACAAACGCCAGGTCTTTCAGAGATAAGAATTAGAAAGTCAGCCTACAGAGGCAGCGCGTGAGGGGTGAGTCTACACACCGGCTAGCACTGAGCAGCTGGGCTGTCTGCTACTACCCGAGTATGTGTTCAGGACATGAGAGTCCCAGCCTCTTGTAGCCAATGGTGCTACTGAAGGAAGGCTGAGAGAGAATGTGAGTAACACAGAAGGGACCTGTCTTATTTTTTCTGTAGATATTAATTGTCCTTCTGCTTGTTTCATTACCTCTGTGTAGTTTGCTGCAGAGGGGCAGAGAGGTGACCGCGTTCTGGGTGTTCCACAGACTCCAGGAAAGTCTGACAATTGTGCAGGGACAATCTTTGGCGGCTGAAAAGCGATACTTGGTAATTGTTCAAAGCTTCTGCACTTCTCAGCGGAGGCTGACAGGTCAGGGAGGGCAGAATCATTGTAGGGAGTTCCTAAGAAACAGGAAACACTTGGAAGGAGCAGATGAGAGAGGAAGGGTCTGTAGGAAGGCAGGCTGTATAACCCAGTACACAGACAAGAGAAAGGTATCGTAAGTAGCTGGGGCCTACCCAATGTTGAGAGAAGTACTATAGTTAGTCCAGGCAATATATTTTCTTTCCCATTTCTGTATCTTCAGAGGTAGATGAAGTGTAAGTAAATAGCTATTTATTTTGAATAAGCTGCTCGTTAGCACTGCATGTATCTTCTCATGCTGACTCCTTGAGATAAGACAAATGGGGGTTCTGAAACCAGGAGCAGAGTCTAAAGGATGCTAAACGGGTGTATTTCATCCACAAGGAATGGGGCCACATCGCCTTCAAGACTGATACATTGAGAGCATGGTCAGAGGCATACTGTTACCTAGAACCAAATGGGGCGGGACAGGAGGATCTGTGTGAGTCACTGGCTACCCCTAACAGATACATAAAACAGACCAGGGGCTTGCTTTGTCCAAAGGCAAGTGGCATTGTATAGTCATATCCATATGGATAAAGGCTGTTGCCTCCACAACCAGGATGATCTTTTCCAATACTGTCTACGGGAAACAGCCCCTGGGCTGTGATGTCTCTAGAACATGTCCAGTCATTACCTGGGAGGGTTGGCACAGGCCAGGCAGGGTGCTAGTGAACAAACAGCACAGATGACTGAGCCAGCCAAACCTGTCCTGCGGTCCTGTTTTATTAATCAAATAGGCTTAACCATGGAATCAAGTTCTGCTATTGTTATCCTGTTCCTCAAGAGAGTAAGTTTCATTTAAATTCATTAGATTGGTTGCTACCACCCCTCGTATTACTCCAAATCTTACTCCTCTGACACCTGGAAGCATCATTACAAGGCTGAATGAGAACTCCAAGCTGTGGAAGTAGCCAGCAAACAAAATCCTTTGGTGCTTCTGCTGAAGACTCAATACACGTACGCTAGGAGAGGACGACAGAGAATGTTCGCTGTCAGAGAGGGTGCCTGTCGCGGATATGATAAACAGGAAAGCATAATACGAATTGCTGATAGATATCACTACTTGGTCCAGTGAGAACCACCATCAAAACCATCCCTTGTGAATGGATGCATTTATGATGAAGTATCTGTTCCGAAAAACCAGGCAGGAATATCAGATATCCAAGTGATGCAGAATAGATATGTTGCTACGCAGAGAAATAAAATGACCTGGGATTGTCTGTATGCGAGAGCAGAGATAGAAAGAGGATGACTGTAATGTTTTCATTTCTCAGGGCAAGAGAAGTACCTGCACAGAGGAGCACAAGCAAAAAATGTCCAAAGTATCTGAAATGCATTAAAAGGAGTTATGAGTGATTAACCAGCTCCTACTTAATCCAAATATATTTGTCACCTATGAGTTGTTTTTCCATAGCCATGCATTTGTAGAAATCAATAATAAGGGTTTTCCAAAATCAAGTACTCTTACATTAACCATTACCTCTACCAGATTTAAAAAATAAAAATTATCTATCTGGATTTCTAAACATACAAAGCTGGAAATGTTCAGAACAGGGTTTTAACTTGGCCTTTGTGAACATAATGGTTTCAATGATCCCTTGGGCATTTGGAGATGTTCGGCGCTGTTCAGATTTGAAAGCACAGGCACCAAATAGAAAGAACCCACGGAAGTTTGCCACTGCAGTGAAGGGGACAAGTTCTGTGAGGACGAGCTCCTCTCCTACTGTATGCATATAACAGAAATGAGGTGGCCTTTTCTTTCAGAAGTGCTGCAGAAATTATCTTTTGCCTTAATTTCCTCTCCGAACCAGATCTCTTTCAATGAATAATTAATCCTTATAGTCAGCTATTACTCTGCCAGATGATCTCTCCTCTGCTGAACTGTCAAAAGCCTGTTGACCTCACATTGCTTTCAAACTGGCTGGTACAGTTAGAAATCAAATTTGATTTATAGAAGTCAGGTTTCAAAACAGCTGACACTGTCTGAAAAAAGTGCAAAAATTGTGTGAAGAGAATCTATTGTTTTAACTTCAGTATCGGATTACAGATTACCTTCTCATACACCCTGAACACTCCAAGCAAAGGGTTGTTATGATGATGATTTATGGCTTTAATTTCTAAGAAACTGTATGCACTGAGATCTGGCTGATGTTTCCTGGCACTAGATTCACTCAACATTGCAAATACTCTTCACAGCTGCCTTAACTGATGAGCTTTTATGCCATTTTTAAAAGTAATTAATGTATTTGTGAGTCTAGGGAGGCATGTTCCTGTCACTCAGCTGAACTGTAGTAGTGACCACATATATATACATTCTTTCTGCTTCTACCCTCAATTTCACTGAAATTCGGAGTGACAGTTTTCCAGCTGGTACATATTTCTGCAGGGCAAGTGGGCTCAAGCATGCTCTTGTGCTGCTCACTCTCACGCTCTGGGTTTTACTGACTCTATCTAAAAGCTGATGATGATCAAAATAATAAGCACGAATTTATTAGCACATTTTGAAAAATCTGTGGTTTTTTCTTCTCTTAAAGAAAGTACGAAGCTTGTTAGATACAGTCTGTAACTGCCAAGGGTTTTGAACGGCCAGTCTGGCTGCTGTACCTCAGTCCCTGACTTATGTAACCGTGATACTCTTACCAAGTGTCCCTTGCCTCGGTACAGGACTTACAATCTTTCATGCCTAACAGCCACTCCCTCCGAGGCCTTGGAAAGGCAGAGCCGCGCGGCTTGTGTGCACTGATTTCTTCAAGCTTCAGAGTTTCCAAAGATGAAAACAGAAACATGGTCACAGCAGATCTGTGACTGTTATCTCATGGCACAGCTTTTCTCATGGTTGGCCACACATCGCCTGCTTAAGTTATGATGCTCTCTTACATCGTAAGATTTAAATTCTCGCACCATCTCCAGCATTTAGAGGCAGTGGTGGGTGCCGGGGGAAGTGTTTCAGCACAGAACAAGCATTCAGTGATACTCCTCAGCATTCTGTCCCTGGCTCCCGGGATTCCCCCCTGGGCGCTGCTGGAATGGGTACAGTGACAAACACCCTGTGGAGCCTGTGTAAGGAGGAACTGTCCGGGCTCTGTGGGTTTTTGGGGATTTGCCTGGGAGGTAGAGTTGACAGAGATCTGGGCGTGTTTACGTCTGGTTTGTCTGCAACTATCTGTTTATCTCCCCAAGTGGTTGTGACCTTTATGTGTTCACATGGCCCTTCTGTCTTCTCCTCCTCCGACTGCTCCATTCTTCTGTGTTGTCTCCTAGAAGAGCCATTAGATTGCTTTGGGGACGGAGTGATCTCCAGGGCTGCCACACATCCTTTGTGTGAACTTCTCTCGAGTGGCCACCAGCTACATTCCCACTCCACCCCAGTGCAGCTAGGGTCGGCTTCCTCTGTGTGAATGCTCTAGATGCTTTAATGACACAGCTCAACTTAGGGGAAGCCCCAGTGCAGAATGCATTGGAGTATCCCTTGGAAAGAACGTTTTCTTACTATACCAAAAGGTTTATCTTCTGTTTTTCCCCTACTGAATGGTTTAAAGCTTGGGGGGGTGGGGAGGAAAAAAAATATGTCTTGCCTACAGACAATCCCGTGGAGACAGAAGTCAGTTCAATTATGGAAAGAGCTCAAGGGAACTTAAAAATGAAAAAATATTGTGGGAGGGAGAGTGTGGGAGCCCAGGCTGAACCTCTCTGCAGCAGGTAGACTCCTAAGTGACCTTCCAGAGCCAGCTGGCTCCTGGCTGGCCCACCAGAACCTGCTCGACAGCGCGCTGATGATGTCAAAGATATGCACACAATCCTTTCACTCACTGCTGACTGTGCCTAGCTGTAGTGAGAATTAATAATTAACCTTTTGTTTTTTCTGTAGAGACTTTGTAAAGGCTTTCACCGCTGGTATAAAACATGGAGACACAGTAATATAGAAAGGGCAAAGATCGTTCATTCACGGTTTCTGGTGCAATCAATATTACAAAGTACTGCCAAATTTTTCAAAACGCTTTGGACTGGCTTTTGTTTCAGCTGGTATATAGATATTTGGGTGATGGTTCAAGTGCAACTGCAAAAGACATTCATTTTACATACTCATTATAAGCATGTGTGCCTTTACAATTTTTACAGTCAAAACTTTTTCTCTATTTATATGAAATAGTCTTTATTTCCAGGTTTGTGTGATCTTCTGAAATACACGTTTTCTTACCAAGAATATAATTTCTTGATGAAAATACCACACATATATATTTATGCATATAATTTCAATTATAAGGGGTTCTTTTAGGCTGTGGAATGATTTTCCAAGTGGAGCTCTGTAAATAATAATTTTTTTCTGGTTTGCTAGATGAACCAAAAGCCTGAAAATAAAATTATTTTGGATTCAACCGAAGTCAGTCAAACAAAATAAAACACAGTTCAGTTGGGGGGAAAAATCTTAAAAGGATAGAGTTCACCTTCCTCGAGTTTGTTTGGTATTTTTAGCATTTTTAAAATTAAACTCAATTCCTTTGGAAGCATTACTGGGAAAACAAGCAAACCTGCTTTTCCTCACTTTCCCTTGACTGCAGAGGGAGCCGGTGAAAGATAAGGAGTGAGTCCTGACCCCCCGCACTGCATTTACATGGCTGATCTCAGACAGGAAGGAGCTGGGCTCCTGTTTTTTTAGCAGAAGTCAATTTAAAGGAATCATAGAATCCTAGAATGGTTTGGATTGGAGGGGACCTCAAAGACCATCTAGTTCCACCCCCCCTGCCATGGGCAGGGACACCCTCCACTAGACCAGGCTGCCCAAAGCCCCATCCAGCCTGGCCTTGAACACTGCCAGGGAGGGGGCATCCACAGCTTCTCTGGGCAACCTGTTCCAGTGCCTCACCACCCTCATAAGAAAGAATTTCTTCCTAATATCTAATCTAAATCTCCCCTCTTTTAGTTTAAAGCCATTCCCCCTTGTTCTGTCACTGCACTGCCTAACAAACAGCCCCTCGCCAGCTTTCCTGTAGCCCCTTTAGGTACTGGAAGGCCGCAGTCAGGTCTCCCCAGAGACCCCTCTCTCCAGGCTGAACAACCTCAACTCCCTCAGCCTGAGGACAGGCTGCTCCCAGCAAATTTAAATGCCTTTAAAAGAATAATTTGACATAAGGTTCTTTGGACTTAGAATAAAACAAAAAAAAAAACCCAAATCCAGAAACACTACCCCCA
>VWZZ01002863.1:71707-153521 GCA_013399095.1 Psophia crepitans
GTTCCCGCGCCCTCGGTCACTCGGCGCGGTGGAAAACGCTGTTCATGTGGAGGCACATAACGGGCTGTTCCCGCTGCCGGGCGGGCGGGCGGTTCGTTGGTTGGTGAGCCGTGACTGGGCGCAGGACCAAGCTGCCGGGCGGTGGGTGAGCCTGGAACAGCCGCTGTGGGTGGTCACCCCCCTGCCCAGAAACACCCCACATTTACCTCACCAAAGGTGCCACGCTTGACTTTCGCCCAGGACTGTCCTGGCGCTGTGCCGTAGGCCCGCGGTACAAACACCATCTCACGCTGAGCCGAGAGACCACATTAGGCTTCCCTTAAACTTGTTTTGTTGTCAAATGAAAGGCAGAGCTGCTTCATTAATTGCTCTGGCTAATTATGTCTTTCCAAATTCATACAGTGATTACTGCTCAGGCTGCGTTGCCGATACGTTCGTTTCGCCCTCGTTCTGCAAGCCTTGCTAAATCGCACGTGCTCTTCCTGCAATACTAAAGTTGCTAAAGACAGGCAGTATTTTATTTAAATTGTTCTGAATAATAACAAAGCTGTAAAAAAAAGAATCAGAAAAAGATGCCGGGAATGCCCGTCTGCTTTTGCATCACCTTGGTTTTTAGATCATGCCAGCGGTATGGAAACCACATTTGGATTTCACTTGAGTAAGCAGCAGCAGAGCAGCTTTTAATAGCTTAAGGGCTTGTTCTGTTCCTGGCTCTGCTGCCAATGTGATTTGTGACTTCGGGCGAGTCATAGCACAGTCAGGTTTTTTAGAAAGGCCTCCGGTTTAGGGGGCCTGATTTCAGGCATTGGGACTCGATTTTCCTGAGCTTCCAGGCATTCGCAGCCCCTCTGGGTTTCAGTGCGAGGAGTAGGTGCTGCACGTCAGGCAGAAGGTGTCTGACTCAAAGCCATTCAAGCCTTTAAAGCTCACCTTGACACTTAGGCTTTTTTCCTAGTGCATATGATTACTCTGAATGAGCATATGATTGAGGAGGTGTTTTGAGAGCCTTACATGAGCAGTATGAATTGTAATTTTTATTATGTGTTTATATATTACTATAATGAACACAAATTTATTTGCTCTGGTGA
The DNA here is from genome assembly GCA_013399095.1 of Psophia crepitans. Taxonomy (NCBI): domain Eukaryota; kingdom Metazoa; phylum Chordata; class Aves; order Gruiformes; family Psophiidae; genus Psophia; species Psophia crepitans. The sequence continues at coordinate 72,796 of VWZZ01002863.1, forward strand.
AAAAGACAATGTTAAATCGGAAGAAATCAGCTCTTAAATGATGGAGGGGAGGATGTCAGTTTTGAACTGAGGCAGCTTGAGTCCTGTCACAGCTCTGCTGCAGGAGGACGATCCCTGCCGGTCACTTCATTCACGTCACAGGGTTTGGGATTCTGCTGAGGCACTTCGAGTCGGGTGCCTGACTGCCCGGGGATGGTTCCTCTGAGAGTCAGGCCAGCCTGCCTAAAATTAATCAGCTCCCCCAAGCACTGACCTTTGCAGACTGAAGAGGAGTCCCAAGGAAACTCATCTCCCTGCTTGGGTGACTCACCTACCTCGGGGGTGGGGTTGAATGGAAAACTTACCCATGAGCGATGAAGATGCTGAAATACTGTTGCTTCTGGCTTGAGTTGGAGATACTCACTGTTAAAGAAAGTCAGGGTAGGAACATCTCAGCTTGTGTTCTTCATCTGTAAAACGAAGCTTACCTGTTTCAGCCCTAACTTGGCATACAGGCCATAATCTTAATATTGGAAGTTGTTTCAGTTTTCAATAGGGTTGTGTCCCTAGAATCAATTATGGATTCATTACATTTATTTCCTCTGCAGGCTTTTAAAATGTATAAGAATTAACAAGTGAGGAAAAGGGAATGGGAAAAACCCAATAAATTCAGTTAGGGAGAAAAAATTCTTCTTTAGCAGCTGAGGTGTCTATGTCTGTACCTGGCAAATTTTATTTCTGTTCTTCACTGTTCATGAAAACAAGCAAATAAAATTTAGCTTTGAACTCACAAGTTAAATAAAATAAGTGGCCTCTAAAACCCTTGCTCTCTACTGAGTATTTCTACTTAGGGAAGCCTTCATATAGCACAGCAAATTCGGCTGTTACCATTGCCATCTGAGGAGAGGCTGTGAATAGCAGCACTGCATGGTCCGGGCTATTAGATTTGGGTGAACTGGTAGAAAGCATGGGATGGCTTGGAAACACCTGTGTGCGCTCATCAGTGCACTCAGTCACACTTCTGCAGCTCTGAAATAGCTCCCATGGTTTTAAAGCAGAAGGCACAGTATTTTGACTAGTGAGTTTCAACCAAGTGTCTTGACTTTTCTGAGGTAAAGGAATAGTCAAGGAGTGTGTTTGCTTTCAGTGCGTTGGCACGCAAGTCTGAGTTGGGACTATCACTGTGGCTGTACAGATAGCCTCTTATTCGTGCATTCAGAAAGATATCAGTGCTCAAAACGTGATCATTGAACAAGGATCTGAAAGATAAATCTTCAATAAATCCTAGCAGCTTTTATAAAATAAGGACATAGTTATATTATTAGTCTGTAATGTAACAGAAAAAGCAACCTTTTCAGTTTACTGTCACTGGGATGTTTCACTACTCACCAAGGTGAAGATGGCTTTTTCACTTGCCTAACCATGTTTTCCTATGCAGATGTTTGTCTGTGGTAGAATACTGCAGTAGATGTTTTTGTCTTCAGAAAGGCCAGAAGAATGTTGTTGTACCGAGACCACGGTATCAGCAGATACCAAGACAAAAGGAACAAAGAGCCTGTCATGTTTAACTAGCCAGACAGAAGCCAAAATACCTCCAAGACAGGAGGAAGTAATAAAATCCCTTCCTCACCTCCTTTTTTGTTCCCAGTGCTACCTTTCCCTGTTACAGGGCTGAAGTACAGCATACTACGGATAGCCAGTTAAATATAATTAAGATGAGCAAAAAAACCAGTGTCACTGTGATCAAATAGTTGCTGCCTAATCTTGCTGATTGCAAATAGAGTAAGCTGAGCTATTGAATTGTACCTCTGGAACTGAGAAGGCTGATGTTGATTTAGTATTTGTGGTGATTTGAAAGTCATATTATGTAAAAACTGTCAGATTGAAGCTTGTCAAACAACTGTGCCCTCCGGCTACACAACAGAATGGCTGAATGTCAATCGAGCTCTTCTGAGTAAACCAGAGGAGCTTTCTAGTATTAGCTACCTGATGAAGTGGTTAGCTGAAAGATGTAGATATATAATCAATGCACTCGCTTTTCCCAAACATTTTCCTCTTTCCATGTCTCTGTTTCATGCACATGCTAGAATAGAATAGAATAGAATAGAATCATTAAGGCTGGAAGAGACCTCAAGGATCATCCAGTCCAACCATCCCCCCCCCCCTATTACCCACTAAACCATGTTCCTAAGTACCATATCTACCCTTTCCTTAAACACCCGCAGGGACGGTGACTCCACCATCTCCCTGGGCAACCCGTTCCAGTGCCCGATCACCCTTTCCGAGAAGAAATTTCTCCTCATCTCTAACCTAAACCTCCCCTGGGTGACTTGCAGCCGTTCCCTCTTGTCCTGTCACTAGTTATCTGCGAGAAGAGGCCAACCCCCAGCTCACCACAGCTCCCTTTCAGGTAGTTGTAGAGGGCAATAAGGTCTCCCCTGAGCCTCCTCTTCTCCAGACTAAACAAGCCCAGTTCCTTCAGCCGCTCCTCATAAGACCTGTGCTCCAGCCCCTTCACCAGTTTCGTTGCCCTTCTCTGGACACGCTCCAGGGCCTCGATGTCTTTCTTGTGGTGAGTGGCCCAAAACTGGACACAGTACTCGAGGTGTGGCCTCACCAGGGCTGAGTACAGGGGGATGATCACCTCCCTGCTTCTGACTACACTATTCCTGATACAGGCCAGGATGCTGTAATCTCTTAGAAATGGTGTCACAAAATTTCATAGGGAAAAGTGTAGAGGTTGACTTTCAGTGGTGGGAAGCAGCTCGTGAAATGCTGCAGGGTCAATGCTACTGATGAGGTTTTGAAGAGCACCACGTGAGGGGTCATCCAGTAGCAGATCTGTGGTGGAATGACATGCTGCCTCTCAGTGAGTCCTGGTGCAAATATGGGGTTTGATTCTGGTCTCACCTTCACTGGAGTGAGTTGTCTTTGTTGAAATGAAGAGAACAAGTCTGGTGTTAAACTAAAGGAAGAAAAGCCAGAATCAAGACCTCACCTTCCAAAATCTAGAAAAATCGATTTTTTTAATTTTTTTTTTTTTTAGTTCTGTTTTAAATTACGTTGTTCTGGATTTTCTTATCTCTTCCTACATGTAGTGTGAAGACTTTGGAATTCTCCCCCACCCCCCCAAAGAAATGTATGAAATACTTATAGTGTTCCCAGATCTTTGTAATGCGATGAACCTTTCTCTGCTAATCAACTTCAGCATCCTTTGTCAACCCTGGGATGCTTGTAACTTAAATAAGGTCAGCTGATGTTGCCATGGATTTTTTACTTCGCAAGCTAAGGAGGAATTAAATTTGGCAGCTGTAGCTGCGATTCTCAATGATTCTCAGTATTAACTGGACAGCGAAGTTTTTCTGTAGAAGTAACAAGTCCGTAGGGACTGAGTTAATTGCTGTTTTTCAGTGTAATAACCCAGTGTGATCCCTCTTCAGTTCTGCATTATGGTAAATGTGAGTCCTGGCACTAATCAGTGTTATCTTTTCATCTGGCGTTTGGAGCTTTGTTAGTGGTTATTTGTCTGGAATGATTACATTTGTTGACACTAATTTATAATGAAATTATTATTTAAAAAGGGAAGAACAGTCTGGTTACCTGCATCTCTATGCTCTTCAGTTGTTTTTTTCTTTTCCATTGGACATATGAAAAATGAAAGTAATTTGATAAGGCTTATTAGAAGGTAACTGATGTTTCTGATAAACTTCAAGTATCATTGTAATTTGGGAGAGATTCATTACTGTGTGTTTCTGTTTGTGACAGAATGCAAAGTCTGGCGAAATCCTTTAAATCTGTTCAGAGGAGCTGAATATAATCGGTAAGTGTTATGATGTTACAGTTCCAGGCACAGTACTGGGTTAAGGACCTTAGCTGTGCTTTCCCATTAACATAACTCAGAGATGGAAGAACAAAAACGACTGTGAACATGTGCTTCATGCCAGGTTTTTCTGCCATTTGTAAAATCTTTCTGAATGAAAAGGAATTTAGATTCATGTCCATGCGCTTGCTATTTGTGCATTTTCGGTGACATTGTAAAAAAATGAAAAAACCTGAGTGTGGTGTACCTGGTACTGTTAATACAGTAATTCTGTTCAAATCAGTTACAGGAAACAACCAAATAAATTATGTCTAGGTTTCATGTAGTCTTAATGTTCCAATATATATGTTACGATTTCCAGGGTGTACTTTCCAACATCCTCATTAGCTTAGGTTCAGCTACTGTTGCTCCGTCACAGTACAGGGAAATGGGATGGATGTTGATTAGGAGATTGGCTGGATGAACTTAGTAGGCTACACCCATCCCTAACGTCTGGGATTCTTTTCTAGATTCGTTCTGCTGAATGTGGCCTCATTAACCAAAATGTCTCTTTGTTGGCATGTTTGCAGGTATACATGGGTAACAGGGAGAGAACCTTTGACTTACTACGATATGAATCTTTCAGCGCAGGACCATCAGACATTCTTTACATGCGACACAGATCATTTACGGCCTGCAGATGCTAGTAAGAGACCTTGTGAACAACCGTTTTTGCTAATAGCTTAATGATTGTTTTAAACTGATGCAAGAAAAATGCAGTCAGACATCAATTCTCTTGCATAGATAAGGAAAGACAAAAGTTTGACTGTGCCTGGAAAGGCATTGCTGTTGGATTCCTGGTACTCCAGATCTGAACAAATATCTATACAGGTATAAGCTATCTAATTTGTGTCCCTATTTTTTTCTGCTTTCTTGCTGAAGTCATTCAAGGTACCATTTGCAAGTGTACTTGTTTTTTTCCTCCTGTTCCTTGCAGTGGCTGGAAACGTGTATAGCTTTATTTGCCTCCAGCTGTGATGTAGTATGTTCAGTTACATTATCCAGGTCCCATTTGGTCTATGCCGACAGAAGAGAGCGAGCTTATGTAAAACTTGAGTCCCTGATGCAGTTAGAAGCTCTGTAAAAAATGGGAATAACACATTTACAACTGAATTTGATATAAGCAGCTTTAGTTGTGTTAAGCCTTTACTGTTAAGGCCATGTGCGGACTTTGGTTCTGCTACAAATGTACAGCAATTATTTTGATTGGCAGGATTTGCCTCTGGAGAGACAAATCTTTGTCCGTTAGGAAAGGAGAGATACTGACAATTGGGTGCTCTAATCTGAGAGCATAATTACAGACGATGACATACGATGCTTTTTTGACACATGATAAACATGAGTCACGTTTTCTGAACTTGATGGGCTAATTATGAGGTGTTCTGATTGTGGTTTCCAATCAGGCTGGATGTCGTTTCCATTTAACATTCAGCTGAAGGAACAGCACAATAAGGAACTAGAATAAGAATCCCAACTATCTTTGTATTCTTTTGTGCCCTGTGGAATCTACTACCCCAAGAGGAAAAAGCTGCTTGTCACTTCTGTACGTGACAGTGCAGATGTTGTGATCTCTCTGCCAGATTTTCCTATGGAAAAAAGTTTAATTAAATGAAAGAATAAAGCTGAGTATTTGGGACAAAAGCTTGTGTTGATTGTGTATCTTTTGAGTGATCATTGAGCTCTTTGAAATGCTCTGAAGTGTGTCAGGTTGAGAGCAGTAAATTCTGTTGTTACAATACAGTAGATTCTCCTTGTTAATACAGTAATGACTGATATGCCCCCGTTCTGCTTTGTTTATTAAATAGTAATGCAAAAAGCCTGGAGAGAGAGAAACCCCCAAGCCCGAATTTCTGCAGCACATGAAGCTTTGGAATTGAATGAGTGAGTGACAACAACATTAACATTTATTTTCTGTCATTTAAAAATCTGTTTGGTGATAGCTTAAGGCAGGGGTTTTGCTACAGTAATTTTAAACCATGATTACAGGCCTGTCACAGGAAGGCCTGCAATGGGAGGAAAAAAGCACAGCTGCATGTTGTGCATGTTGTGCTAGGCACCCAGAAGATCCTTAGGGCAGTGATGACAATGGGAGTCTTCCCATTGATGTCACTGGGCTTTGGATCCGCATAGCAAAGTGTTAATTAAGTTGCCTCCTGATGCACATATGAAATATGCATTTATGGGATGGAGAGTTCCCTTTTGGATTTCTCAGTCATCCTGAACAGAGGCAAGAAAGAAGGGACTCGTAAACACCTTCTGAAATATTCATTTCATAGTGTGAGAGAATATGATGTAATTTTCTGAGACATTCAGTCTTTGAGTCCACTATTTATTTTCTCAATGAGAAGTGTAGTATTCTGAGATCCCACAATAAACTCAGTGCTATGATGCTTTACTGGCATGGCAAACTGTATAAATGTTGCCAAAGTGCATAAGGCGGAGAGAGTCCCTTAGGTTGCTGTCAGAGATTATTGCATTCTAGAATTCCATGAATTGGTGCCTTACGGATTGTCCTTCAAGTATTTCATCAGAAGGAGAAAAATAATTGTTTGTTCCTGGACAGCATTTTAACTGAGAGAGCATGTAGCATAAAAGGCTTGTACAGAAGTGAGCTGTGGGCCTATCCTGTTCTACTCACATATCACAGAATCACAGAATGGCTGAGGTTGGTAGGGACCTCTGGGGTCATCTGGTTCATCTGGTTTGACCACCCCACTCAAGCAAGGTCACCTACAGCACATTGCACAGGATCAGGTGGCTTTTGAATATCGCCAAGGAGGGAGACTCCACAACCTCCTGGACAACCTGTGCCAGTGCTTGGTCACCCTCACAGTAAAAAAGTGTTTCCTGATGTTCAGACAGAGCCTCCGGTGTTTCAATTTGTGCCCATTGCCTCTGGTCTGTCACTGGGCACCACCAGAAAGAGCCTGGCTCCATCCTCTTTGCACCCTCCCTTCAGATATTTGCAAACACTCGTCAGATTCCCCCTGAGCCTTCTCTTCTCCAGGCTGAACAGTCCCAAATCTCTCAGCCCTTCCTCATAAATGAGATGCTCCAGTCCCTTAATCATCTTCACAGCCCGTTGCTAGACGCTCTCCAGTATGTTCCTCTTGTACTGGGGAGCCCAGAACTGGACACAGCACTCCAGGTGTGGCACCAGTCCTGAGCAGAAGGGAAGGATCACCTCCCTTGGCCTGCTGGCAGCACTCCTCGTAATACAGCTCAGGATACTGTTCACCTACTTTGTGGCAAGAGCACGTTGCTGGATCATGGTCAACTTGGTGCTCACCAGAACCCGCAAATCCTTTTCGGCAGAGCTGCTTTACAGCTGGGTAGCCCACAGCAAGTGCTGGTACCTAGAATCTTGTTTTCACTCAGACCTGTTGTTTCCTGTTCTTCAACTGATGATTGTGAAACACAACTAGAGGCAGCTGCAGCCCAATCCTATTTCTGTATAAAGAAGAATCTTACCAGTGGTGTGCTGTGTATTCGAAAGAAGTCAACAGGCTGTATCCCACCTAACTTCAGCTGCCCAAAATATGGCAATCGAGTTTAAAGTAGTTGCCTCTCTACAGTCAATGGGAGAGGCGCCTCCATTCAGCAGTTCACCCTATTCTTAGACAGATGTTTATACATGTGAATTGCATTTGACACTGTCTCCCACGGCATCCTTGTGGGCAAGCTGAGGAGATGTGGCCTGGATGATCAGGTAGTGAGGTGGATTGTGCGCTGGCTGGAGGGCAGAAGTCAGAGGGTTGTGGTCAATGGGGCCGAATCTAGTTGGAGGCCTGTGACTAGTGGAGTCCCTCAGGGGTCGGTGCTGGGTCCGGTACTATTCAATATCTTCATCAGCGACCTTGATGAGGGAACGGAGTGTACCCTCAGCAAGTTTGCTGATGACACTAAACTGGGAGGAGTGGCTGACACACCAGAGGGATGTGCTGCCATTCAGCGGGACCTAGATAGGCTGGAGAGCTGGGCGGGGAGGAACCTGATGAGATTCAACAAGGACAAGTGTAGGGTCTTGCACCTGGGAAAGAAGAATCCCATGTGCCAGTACAGGTTGGGGACTGACCTGCTGGAGAGCAGTGTAGGGGAAAGGGACCTGGGGGTCCTGGTGGACGGGGGGATGACCATGAGCCAGCAATGTGCCCTGGTGGCCAGGAAGGCCAATGGCATCCTGGGGTGCATTAGAAGGGCTGTGGTCAGTAGGTCGAGGGAGGTCCTCCTCCCCCTCTATTCTGCATTGGTGAGGCCGCATCTGGAGTATTGCGTCCAGTTCTGGGCCCCTCAGCTCAAGAAGGACAGGGAACTGCTAGAGAGAGTCCAGCGCAGAGCCACTAAGATGATCAAGGGAGTGGAACATCTCCCTTATGAGGAAAGGCTGAGGGAGCTGGGTCTCTTTAGCTTGGAGAAGAGAAGGCTGAGGGGTGACCTCATCAATGTTTATAAATATGTTAAGGGTGAGTGTCGGGAAGATGGAGCCAAGCTCTTCTCGGTCTCATTAAGCGATAGGACAAGGGGCAATGGGTGCAAATTGGAGCATAGGAGGTTCCGGGTTAATGTAAGGAAAAACTTTTTCACCGTGAGGGTGACAGAGCACTGGAACAGGCTGCCCAGAGAGGTTGTGGAGTCTCCTTCTCTGGAGACATTCAAAACCCAACTGGACGTGTTCCTGAGTGATGTGCTCTAGGTGGCCCTGCCTTGGCAGGGGGGGTTGGACTAGATGATCTTTCGAGGTCCCTTCCAACCCTTGTGATTCTGTGATTCTGTGATTCTGTGAAATGAATGGCTTTGTGAAGATGCTCCTTGATGGAGGTGGAGTGGCACAGATAGTTCAGAGATCTAAATTAGCTAAAAAGCTGGATGAGGTGACTCCCACCATGCATTTTACCTTTCTACGTATTCCTAAAACTGCTTTCCTGGTTTGGGTTTTTTGGGGTTTGTTTTATTTTTTTAATCTCTACAATTACATTCATAATCAATTCCTTTCATATGGCACGTGTTATAGGTCTATCAGTTCTTTTCATACCGTTACAGTAGTGGAGACATTTTGTGTTGAAACAATAGTGCATAAAACTAGTCTTGGTTTCCAGAAGGCATTTTAGTGATGCAGACCATGATTGCTTAGTGAGACTGTGCTTTACGTTCTGGGATGGTTGTCAGTAGATTTACTCAAGTGGCTGAGTAATACAGTACCTACAAATGAGAGTCATGACCTGGTTGCCAGAATATTTACTCATGAGAATAGTTCATCAGAATGGTATATGGACATACACCATTGCCTCTGTATTTGGTACGTCCTTGCCAGTCTGCATGTCTTTGTTTAGCTTTTGCTTCATGCAATTTTCTTACAGTTTTTCCTCTGATATTTTTACAGGTGTGCTACTGCCTATATTCTTTTGGCTGAAGAGGAAGCGACAACAATAGTAGAAGCAGAGAAGCTGTTCAAGCAAGCTCTGAAAGCTGGAGAGGGCTGTTACAGGCGCAGTCAGCAGTTGCAGCACCATGGTGCCCAGTATGAAGCCCAACACAGTAAGTTTCTTTGGAGGCAATAGCCATTTCTAAAGGGAGAGAAGTTCTGGGGAGTTATTTGTTAGTTGTGTTTTGGTTTTTGTTTGGGTTTTTTTCTACCTCTCAGACCTACGTACTCAGTATTTAACATTGGCTGGAATATGGCCCTAGAGCCAGACTATCCTGTTTCAGTGTTTTTGCTTGACTCTGTTGCTGAGCTAGCAATGCTCAGATTACAGATGCACCTTTTCTTTGTTGTGGCTGAAAATATTGTAGCATGTACTTAAAAGAAAATGTAGCAGAGCCAGAAGAGCTCTGATGTTCATAAAATGCTGGACACTGTTTTAGGAATTTGCACTGAAGTGCCTTTAACCATTTTGAAAACATGGGCTCATGTTGTGAAAAGGCAGGAAAGAATGATGGAAACAGGAGCAAAGTCATGCTTTGTCAGCTTTTTTCCATCAGCTTGGAGGGTAGTACGTACAGCACATTGTTCTCTGTAAAAGTTAATGAGGCCCATTAACCAGTGTGATATTTGAAAATTTAGTTGCATACATTAAGAAAGGTCACAGAAACATAAAAATTAACAACTGGAATAACACAGTGCTGTAGTTGAAAGTCTAGATTTTTATTTTTTTTTTTAGATTTTGAATAAGCGAATTTAGCTGCCGTGATGATATTTGTTAGATGCTTCTTAAACCTAAGAAAATATCTGAAGGTTCACTGTCAGTAAATGAACAAAAAGATAAATAAAGCAAACAGTCCAGGTTATTTCTAGTCTACAATGGCTACCTTAGGCAAAAATAATACCAATTAATGACATAAGTACAAGCAGCAACATACTTTGGGCATCTTCAGGTTTCTCAGGACTTGAATTCACAGCCTGTGGCTATCTTTCAGAATTCGAAGATTGCTGATAAAAATTGTATGTAGTGAAATTGTCTGTGATCTCTTGTTTCAAAAGTGTACACAAGTCTGTACCTGTAAACTTGAGGTTTTATAAAGCTTGGGGGTAGTACTTTACACGGTTTTGGTTATAAAATAGTATTTAGGATGATTTGCTTATTTTTGGAGAAAATAAAAATATAGAGCAGCTGAGCCCTTGAAGCAGTTTTCAGGCTCTTGCAGGCTTATGGTTGTCTGTGAAGCCTTAATTCGTGAATTCAATCCATCCTGAATGCAGAAAATGACAGCAATTCTATGAAGAATACACAATAAGAGTACTTAAACGCTGTCACAGTGCTTATGTCCGAGATAACCTGGTTAAGGTTGTGCAGGCGAATATAAGCATGGTGATTTTGTAACCTGTGTGCACTAGATGGCCACTGTCATCATCAGATTTGATGCCTTGAACCTTCAATATTACAGCACGGGAGGTAACCCGTTGAATCACAAAACGAAGTGCATTGCCACAGAGCAGGAGGGGCCGAAAAGTGACTGCCAGCTCTGACTGTGGCTTCAGGAGGGGAGAGATAGTTGCACTTCGTTATACCACCCAGTCTCGCCCACAGAAGTTAGAGAAGTTCCAGACTTAGATGGTGCCTGGGACATGGGGTCTTCAAGTAGGATTCTCTTGCTTATGTGCTGGACTTCTGCATGGTTTACAAAGGTGAAGAGCTCAACTGTCTTTAAAGAGGAAGGACTATGGACAGATATGTTGGAGTTCCATGGTTCTGAGATGTCTGTCATTCCATTTCTGGTACTTGAAGTTGACTTTGGGATGAAAAGTGGGCATTTCATCTTTTACAGGTGAAAACCACTATGTAATTTCTTGAACAACAGCATATTACTCTATGTTTCTGTTTATTCATGTGTTTCATCACCTTCATACAGTATTTTATGTTAGACCATGAATTTTAAGAGTAAATAATGACTCTGAATACCCAGCTTAACCTCTTTCAAAAAGTGCTAGTTTGTAGAAAGCACAGGTAATCTTTTTTTTAAGGTGACTCGTGTTAGTCACCCCAAATCATTAATGACCTCAGAAAATTCTGACCTGAAAGATTATCTTAGTTTTATAGTAAGTAAATGCCTTTTGACCATTCCTTCTGAAAAGACTGAGAAGGAGCTTGGCCTGAAATGGATGCCTCTTGGTTACGCTACATAAAGACATTGAAACAGATGAAACTAACAAATTGTTTATTAAATATATAGGAATCAATACAGAGATAAGGAATTACATAATATAAAATACATCTAAAGAAATTCCTTCCCTCAGTTATTTATTTTCTTCTATAGTCAGACCTTTCAACCTGCTGCTTAATCTATCTGAAAATTGTAATCACAGCTTTAAAACAGTTTGTAGTACTGGAATGTTTTCAGTGCACATCTTGTTCTTATTATGAAAGACTTGAAAATGTTAGGAACAAACTAAAATCCTTACAGACTGCATACTATACACAAAGATAATTTGTAGCAGGTGTCTTATATTTTCACGATACAGTAATTTCATAGATGATGAGCTGTCCGCTCATTTCCTGTTGGTCCAGAAGCATGTTAAGAGTTCACACTGGAATTACAGGGAAGAGAATGAGAAATGAGACGAGTAAGGATTCTCCAGCAGAGTAATTACTGTAGCTGTTTAGTTTCTGTCATCTTTGCTGTTGGAGCATCTTCCAGCACGTAAGACTGTCATATCTGAAACATGTTAATTTACCATCCGTAATTAGCAGTGTGAGGAATTTAAAGGTGATAGCTGGGTAACAAGTAAAGGCTCTGCAAACGAAAAGTTCAGAGTATGCTTTTTTTCTTCTAATCATTAAGACTCAGAGGATGAGGATTTGTTTTGCTACATCTATTGGCACTCACGTACATCATAACTTACAAAAAGGCAGGTTATAACATCTATATAGCATGCATTTTCAGGGATGCCCTTGTCTTAACCTTGTATGTAAACTGGTAAGTAATTTAACATTGCGTATGTGACCACAGAGTTTTGTGCCAGTGTTAACTACACAGGGGTTCTCCTTGCCTCACTTGATTGCTTCATAGTCTATAGCCTATAGTGTTCTCTGTACCTTCAGATCTGCTTATATTTCACAGCCCATGGGTACTTATTTGTACCACTGTATACCTGAAGAAATTTCAGTGATGTTATGCCACATCTAAGTCAGCAGAATTTTGTATTTTTCAATTAAAATTATTGTGAAAGCATTGGTGATAGTGAATAACAAAAAATGGCAAGAAAACGTTTCCTTCTGTGTTGGAATATTAAGTGAATGTTTCTTTTCTTTTCTTTTTTTATCTTAATACTGTTTTTTTTCCTCTTATACAGGAAGGGACACCAATGTGTTAGTTTATATTAAGAGGAGACTGGCAATGTGTGCAAGAAAGCTGGGAAGGACCAGGGAAGCAGTGAAAATGATGAGAGATGTGAGTTTGTATTTGTTTCGCATGTGATACTTAGATATTAGTAGTGTAGAAATGATACACGTTTGCTTACAAGTTAGCATGCATTCCTGCCGCATGCAGCACTGCTGATAGTCGTTTTGTATGTGTTGTGTACATAAAGATTAAGTTAAGAGATCATTTATTTATAAGGTTGCGAAAGCAACACTATGAAGTCATAAAATACCAGATGGACAGTTGCCCATACAGACTGAATTTCCCGTCCTGGTACACGTGCAATGGAGTGCAGTCTTTAATTCATGAAGTTACTCACATTTTTTCTGAAGCATGTCATGAATGTCGCTAACTTAATAAACAGGTCTTAAGTGTTCTCTTTCCTCCTTGCAGAGCTGCAGTTTGGCTCTGTGCATTGTTTACGTCACGCTAGTCAGACCTGAGGACAGTGTTTGTTATTTATGCAAAACCTATTACTGAGAAGTCAAAAACAAGTAATTAAGCTATAATGAACTGATTTCCCTCTGAGATGGAGGATGACTATATCCCTGTTTTGTAGGCAGCAGAGCTACCAGTGGTAATCATAAGTTTGTAAGCTACCAAGTTACAAATTTGAAACACCAAACAGTAGCTGTTTTGGGGATGGCAGGAGGGGCAGCTGTCCACATAAAACACTGTATATGTTTCAAGTATATAAAATGCTCAAGTTTAGAGATAGCTGCAAATGCCCAGCGTTTCTTCAAGTGAGATCCTCTGGATGCAGATAAGGAACACAGTTCTTTGAGGAGGTTACTTGTGTCACCTGAGGTAGCAAGTCTGTGACAGAAGGAGGAATGGAGCCCTAGAGCTCTGGACAGATGTTGAAACTGCTTACCAGTTTCCTGTGTTCTCCTTGCTTACACTTCATTTTCCGTCTCCCACAAAAGTGAGGTAGGATTGAATCCAGCAAGATACAGAGTTCTGCAAGTTAAGCCGAAGGACCTAAATTTTAAATGCACAAAATGGAATCCCAGAGCAGAACGAAGCACCTGTAAAGTGTGCTTCAGGCAGCTCAGGTGAATGGTCCCGAAACATGCCTAGTGAAAAGGGAAGTTCTCGCTGCAAGTTAGTGGGAGTTTTAACATAAAAAGGCAAGTGGCTTTCTCTGGAGCTTAGACACTTGCTGTCAATGGCAGTAGGGCAAGTGTGTCCGCCAGCTTGGAATCCTGCACCTAGCATCTTCTCCTAGAACTGCAGCACTCATGAATATTTTTTGAAAACATTGAGTGGACTTCATCGTAATGGTGCAGGTCCTCACCATAAATAATCTACCGGATAGCAAGTGGTGAGTACCTCTGTTTCCTGGGGATGACTGGGGTTTTTGAGGTACACAGCTCTCACTCCCCAGAATGACTAGGCTTCCAGACAGAGGTGTGTAGTGGTTTCACCTTGGCTAAACGCCAGGTGTCCACTAAGCCGCTCTATCACTCCCCTCCTCAGCAGGGCAGAGAGGGGAGAGGGAAAAAATAAGATGGAAAAGACAACTCCAAAATCGTGGGTTTAGATAAAGGCAGTTTTAATATAGCGAAGAGCAAGGCTGCGCACGGAAGCAAAGCAAAGGAAAAACAAAAGATTATTCTCTACTTCCCATCAGCAGGCGATGTCCGGCCACTCCCTGGGAAGCAGGGCTTCCAAAAGCGTAGTGGTTACCCCGGAAGACAAAACATTGAAAAAAACGAATGCCTTCCGTTCCTGCCCCTCTCCCTCAGCTTCCCATTGATGAGCAGACGTCATCTGGTATGGAATATCCGTTTGGCCAGTCTGGGTCAGCTGCCCTGGCTGTGTCCCCTCCCAGGATCTTGCCCACCCTCAGCCTACTGCTGAGGGGGTGGAAGAAGGGTTGGAGACACAGCCTTGATGTGTGCCGGCACTGCTCGGCAGTAGCCACAACACTGGTGTGTTATCAGCACCTTGCTGCTACCAATGCACAGCACTGTAAGGGCTGCTACGGGGAAATTAACTCCAGCTCAGCCTGACCCAGTACAGGTGTTGAAAAAGAACTTGTCAAAAACCCAGCCATTTTACGGCAAGGAGTGTGAGAAGGAGAGATGAGGAAGAAAGGCCTGGTTTTGCAGTCTTGTGGTCAGCTGGGAGAATGCCGATTTCCAAAACGTTTTCAGTCCAGCCAGCTCCAGTGATTCTTCATGAATTTTGTTACACAGGCACTCTGGGACAAATACTGAAATGTTTGGGGACAAACATTGGAATTCTAAGTTCTGGCATTAGTACACAAGAAAGATAAAATTTTGACTTTCACATTCAAATGTCACACATCATAATTATGGCAACTTCTGGAGCTTACTATGGGCTGCTGAATGTGTTTTGTGATTTGTAGATAGGGCTATGTGGAACAGATACTCTGTGAAGCCGCCTTCTGCTGCTGTCAATACGTATGATTAATTATGTATGCAGAGCGCTGGATTCAGGGACTTGGGTGGTTCATCTAGGCCTAGGTTTCTTATGCAAAATGAGACCCAGAATGCTTTGAATGTAATGAATGGCTTATTCTGTCACTAGAGAGAAAATTATGTGTTGTTGTTGAAGTTAAGTACACCGTGCATCTCAAAAGGCAACAATGACAGGGAGACCCAAAGTCATCGTTTGTTAGACACTTGAAGGACGCTAAACACTCCCCTCAATGGGAACGTGTCGCTAAAATGAAAGGACTGGATGCAAGACAAAGGAGGTATAAAGATAGAATTTCAGCCTCTAGGGCTTCAACTCCGATCAATGCATTCTGTATTTTTCCACATACAGACACCGAGCCAAATCCTCAGAACTGAATTTAGATGTCTCTAGAGCTCTTCATTGTGAACAAGCAGAGCTGAGAATTAGCAGGTCCCTAGGTGAAATATAAAAGCAGCAGTATCTGCAGGTCACGGCTCCGGTGCCCTGGGATCAAGAATAGGGTCAAGTCAGATTTGCAGATGCTTTTCTTAGACCGACTGGAGCTACTTACTTCTGATGAATGCATATCCTCCATTCCTTCATAGAAAATATAAATAATATATTTATGGAGAAGTTTGAAGAACATGAATGTGTCATTGAAGGTTTCTGTGTGATTGATGAGGGAGGAGATGAATTTATTCACCCTAAAAGAATATGAAGAATATGTTGGCTGGGGACTGCTGAATCTAGCATCAGGGGACAGAGGGTGGAGGCCCTGTTTGTGTTTGAAAGATTGAAAACAGATTTCTCAAGACATGGAACATGATGGAAATGAAGTGTTAAGAGGTTCGTGACACCATCTGGGAAATATGATTGGGATGTAGTGAGTCTTTGCCACTTTGAAAAAATAAAATATTTGAGAGTGTTTAATTCATTGCATATATGAGGCCATCTTGAGCACGTTACTGATGGATTAGATTGTCTTACTTGAATTTTGTACAAGAAAAGACTGAGATCCTGCTTAAAACACCTAAATGGAAAGAAAATGAGTTGTTGGTGACTTAAATAAGGTTTTGATTTTACAGTTGCATACACTGCTGATAGGAAAATCATATTCTTTAAAGGACATTAATATGATAACCAATTTTTAAACTGTTTAAAAATGGTTTAAAACCATTTTTTCTACTTTTAAAAAATGGGTAGGAATTTTCTTTGCTTCTGTGATTGATTTTGAGATAGTATTTTGTTGTTAGCTTTGCTGCTTGGATGTCATTCATTTAGCTGGGTTGAATTTATCAGAATTACGAACCTGTAATTTTCATGGAAGCGTGTAATCGAATCATACATAGGTGTTGCGTTTGCTTGTGTTTCTGATGATAATTATTTACTATATTTTGCTATAGAAACCAGCAGCTGTCACTATTTGTATATATTGAGTTAACTTATGATCTCATTTTGATTAGTGTATTGTTGGAATAACTCCAGTCTAGTCAACAGAGTTATTCCAATTTAATTCCTGTTTATACAGAGCATGATATGGTCTGTGAGGGAACTAGATCTCTTTTACTGTCCCTGAGGAGAAAGTCTACAGTGCTGGTTGTTTTATTTGTTGTGCTGATTATGTTAGGAGGGTTTAAACTAGCGTGTTCTAAATGATGTTGGAAAATTCGGTATGTGCAGAGGTGAAAGACCTTAATGGAGCTGATGAGCTACGTGCCTTTTGTATCAGCTGCACTCTGTCTGCTCTTTGCCGATTCCCTCACCATTACAACAGAAGAAAACAGAGGTGTGCTTGGTTTGTGTTTCGTGTTTTTTATTGATTAAAACCAGAGATGATGTGGAAGATATGCAAAGGTGCTTCTCTCTGTACTTTGTGGGTGACCGGATCAGTGACTGCGCTACTGAATTCAGGAGCAGACCGACATGGTGTTTCCCTTCACTGGCTCACTGGAGTATCCAGGTGAAAATGTACAGTGGAAGAAAGGGAATTGTCAAATTCATTTGAGCTTCTTGGGTTTGTTCTAGAGTACATTTTGGCTGTGGAGCAAGCTTTCATTTTGAAGGGTCATGCATGTTTAGGAAAGAAAAGAATGGCAGCCAGAAGGTGTGCTCCTGAACAAAGTGAACAGCAGCTCTTAATTGCTTCCTCTTTCAGAGCGAAGATGAAAGAAACTCATTCTAGAATGTCTTTATCTCCTACCCCATGGCCCTTCGCTCCCCTGAAGACTGCTTTGTAGTCCTAATAAGTATATGTTTCTGAAGCACAGTGGAATTGCAACTTGCCCCATGCTTTGCAGCTTTGTTTAGAAATGAGTGAGGTTTAGGGAGAGATAAGGCTCTCCAGATCTTTCCTCAGCTCTGGAGAAGGATAGGAACCAAAACATTTCTTAAGGGTTGGAAAAGTAAATTTTATTTCTGGGATCAGTCCTATCTGCTGAGAAATCACTCTTCAGAACAAGGACCTAGAAGTCTACTTCTGTGTAGCTTGCTGAGGATATTTCAGTTGGATATGTTTGTGTGATCATCTCTGTGCCCACCTGCCACAAGAGACACCAAGGAATTATTAGTACCTAAGCAGTTTGTGTTGTTAGAGTGCTGCATGCTTATCAATGGGCTGCATGATAAGTTCTTTAAACATTTAGGCTGCCATGAGCATTTTAAGTGGTTTAAGAGGTTGTGTCACTTAAAGGCTTCAAAAGGGTACTTAACCTTACTAAATTTTAATTACATGAGCAGGTTGGGTTTTTATTTTTTTACGACCAGTGGTATTAGTGATTTTTGCTAGTATGATGGCTCTGCAAATCTGGCGTACTTTCTTGGCAACCTCTTTTGCTGGGCTTTGAATAAGGCTTTCTGTTCCATATTCTCTGGAATTCTTTATTCTTAACGTGCATTGCTGATTTGCTCTTCAGTAATGGGAATACATAGCTGGGGCAGTGTTATGCACGTTGAATTATCAAACTGTGAAACAAAGAGAGTACTAATTGCTAATAAAGATCTTATGATCCCTAGCAACTTAACAATACAACTTCTGCAGCTACTTGCATAGGCAGCTACCGTCTGTCTAGCCCAAAGACTTCTGTGCTTGAGGCAAAGATTAGTGAGTCAGATTCTTTGGCTTCTGTTACACAGGTCAGGTTAAGCAGACTGCTCTGCTTTGAGTGGGATTCTAGCTTTATTAACATCTGCAGGAGTTATTCAAAGTATCATTTATTAAAATTTGAAGGAGAGGTCATCTTGGTTAAATGAGACCAAGAGTTATCTTATAAATTTTAGAAGAGTGCCACTCCTGTGAATGGTGACATTTGCCAATCTCTGCCACGGAGTAGTATCTTCAGTTAATTCTTGTTCTGACACACAAGCACAGCAATAATAGCAAGTGATAAGTGCTGATTTTTAACGTTTCCGTATGTCTGTATATTCAAATGTGGTTTCTTCTGTCATACTATGGGTAGTTGGGAGAGGTGGGTTGGAACATTTCTCCTTTGAATGGTCTCTTAAACTAAATTGAGACTCCTGTGGTTCCCCTGATGATGTTTATCCCTCCTTTTACCTGCATCTGACTCAGACCCCTCACTTTTTGTCATGACTGCTCAAAACCCTCAAAAACTAGAAATTTGGTGACTACTACCTAAACCCAATAATATTTCTCATATAAATTATGGGTTTCCAGCACTGTGATTCTATTAGGATAGAATGTAGTCTTAGAATATAGTCACATAGTCTTGGTAGGAGCCCTGCTAATTTGGACTCCTTTTTGTCTGCCCTCTTGTATCACTCCATGCTCAAGGGCTTTATATTGTCCTTTAATTATGCTCTTCCATATCTCTGGAATCTCCTAGCTCATTTTTGAGCTACCAGATAATTTCCTCACTTTAATATAAAAATCTACTTTAAAAATACGGCAAAGTTTCTGTAAAAACTGTTTTCAGATGATGCAAATAAAGGAATGTTTTTGAAGAGGGCTGTGAGTAATGACTTTGTTTTCTTGCTTTATAAAGTTACTAATCTTTGATGTAACAAGCATTATTATAACTTATCACTGTTACTACTTTTATGTGATGTGATTGTTTAGTAGTAAATGTACATCTGCAACAACTTGTGCTGTTCTGCTTTCATGCCATGTCTGCCTTTAAATTTCTTTTTATTCGTGAAATACACGCATTTTTACAATGCAGTCCAAATAACAGCATTTTCATAATTATATTCCTTAAAAATCTCAAATCATACTCTGAAGGCTTTAATCCTCTGATTAAGAGAGAACATAAAGGCTGCATGTTCTAGCATATTTCCTTAGAGTTTGCATACTCAGTAAGATATTTTCTACTTTATTGACTCATTGTTAATCCTACTTCGAAGACAAGTCATTATCCATGAATATTATAGAGCAGTAGGACTAAATTCAATGTTTGCCAAGTTGAAAATGGAACATTGTCAATTTTTATACCTGTGCCATCCCACAGTTAGTGTAAACTGCATCTGGGTCTCTTTTCTGACACTCTGAAGTTTAACCATTAGATGACATGTCAAATTCCCTGAATTCCACATACGGATGAAAGTATGTGGATCCTGCTGCTAATCGTTTCCAAGCCCCAAAAGAACAGGATCTGGCAGATTTGGCTTCTTAGCTTCTCTCCTCTCTGAGCTGCGAAAGAGTAACTGTGGAGTCGCTTCCAAACAAAACAGTGATTATTTGCCAAGAGGAATGTAGCACATGGAGAAATGCATTAAATGACAGAATCCTACTTTTGCTGTAATTAAGCATAACTTTAATTCAAGTAGGTCCAGTGTATTTCAGATCATGTGCCAAATCCGAGAGCTATGAAGTTGTCTACATCACATGAATCCCACTCATGAGACCATGCTGGAACGAGTTGTACTTTCAGGACAAGGAGTTAGTCTAATTTTAAGCATCTGACATTGTTAACAGAGCCTTTTTGTGTGCTAGCCTGGCTCTGCTGATAATGTTTCTTCTCTTCGGTCCTTGCCAGGTGAGCTGGCCAGGAGGAAAACTTAAGCATTAGTGTATCTTACAAGACATCAAGGAGTCAAAGTGGAGTGGCATGTTGCAAATGTCTCAAGCTCAGGGTAAACTTCTCAGCTGTAGGCAATAAAGCCCACAGAAATCATAGAATCATAGAATCTTTAAGGTTGGAAAAGACCTCTAAGATCAGCAAGTCCAACTGTCAAACCCAACACCACCATGCCTACTAAAGCACGTCTCGAAGTGCCACGTCTACACACTTTTTGAACACCTCCAGGGATGGTGACTCCACCACCTCCCTGGGCAGCCTGTTCCAATGCCTGACTGAAATTTTTCCTAATATCCAATCTAAACCTCCTGGTTTTCTACTCAGAAATGACTTGGAGTTTTGTCTTTTCTACGATGTTAACAGTTCTTACAGATGATAAATCATATGCCAGAAAGCAGTTTATGCAAAGCACTTGCGAAGATAACAGTTAGCCATACTGTGTGCTTGATTCTTCAATGGTGGTGGACGTTGCACCTGGAAGATGGCTGCCTCAGTCATTCCTCTTTTAGGAGACAGATTTTACCATTTCAGATACCCACTGCAGGAACAGATACAATAGGAATTAAGATTGAAACAGTTCTACTGTTTGCATTGAATTTCTCTTGTTTGCTTCTTGTTTTTTCTTCATTTTAAGCTGCATTCACTTTTCATATTTATGAATGCATTTGGTTGAATGCATTGATGTAAAAATGTTTTTGTTTGTTTATTGAGAAGACAGAAACAGCAATGAGTGGTTGCATGCACTGCCCGTAAAATATGTGACCATGCATACTGCCATAATGCAAATGGAGAATAAATGTGTCAACACCAGGTCGTATCTAAGATCATTCATTTATCCACCTCTGTATTCCCTTGAGTCCCATGGTCTAGTCACAGGCATAAGCTGTGGCTTAAAGCTGTTTTCTGCACAAATGATGTATCATTGCTAATTGATGCATGATGTTAATATCATCACAGTTGCAGCAGTTAAAGCTACATTCCTTGAAAGTATTTCAAAAATTAGATATAAATGAGAAAATGCTGGTGACTGCAATATTCTTAGAGGAGTCCTCTTCATTAAATTGTTCTTTGGGAGAGAAAACTTGTTCCTCATCCAATAAATCAGGTGTGGATTTCCTTGTACCATAAGGCATTTTTTGTGATAATCACGTTTTCATATCCATCACAAACTCATTGAACCTACACCCTGCAATATGGACTGGGGTGTGTCTGGAAATACAGCCCTCCCAGGACTACTGATAAGATATCCATTTGTGTCAGACTCTTTTCCAGAATTTTTCTGCAAACTTATACTCTCAAAATATTTATCTAAAAAATCAAAAATTATTACCTGCAAAAGCTACCATTTATGTATATTTGCAGTATACCTAATGAATCTTTCAATGAAAAAACAATTCCACTTTGTATGTGTGTATCTATTTCCCCCCAAACGTGCAGAGCGATTAGAACAGAATACAGGCTAACCCAGCCCCAGGTCTGAATTTCATCACTGGAAAGTGTTTTGACCAGTGTGCGTTCAAAGTAAAATCCTTGTGAACACAGATTTGGTATGACACGTTCAACAGCTGTTCGAACATCCTTATATTGTAAGGAGGGAATATATTCATAACCGTGTGGTGTCTGTCTTCATATGGTATGAAAATGAGCTTTGCTTGGTGAAACACAGCTCTTCCATACCAGCTGAGAAACCAACTAAGTGGAATTTTGCAATGAAACTTTTAGTCCTAACTAGTGTTTATGTGAAAAGCTGTAGCAGCTCTGGTGAGAAATCTTGAGTGCTGAATTTGGTGACTGTCTCCTGAGATCTTACAGTGTAGAGAAAGATGGTAACAGGGTCTTTGGGTTTTCTTTTAAGTCAGTGCTTGCCGCTGAAATTAAAGCATTTGTCAGGTTACAGTAAAGATGTAAAGAGAATTAAAATTGATAAGGCAAATGATTTGGTAAATGTTAGTCATTAACTTCACAGGAAATACATTTTGGGGTGCAAAGGGAGGTCTGTGCCTCTTAAACTAGAGTCCAAATCAGAGCTCGATGCTGTACAGGTCTAGGAAACTCATGGGTACATTCTTCATATTGCGGTAAGGGATAACGTGCCCATCGTTACATCTCTGTGAATACGAGCCAGCCTCCCTCTCCATCTGCTAGGGAGGGGAGGGAGCAGGCTCATGGTCTGCTCTCCTTTGCTCCTCAGCATGACGCAGTATTTGGCCTGCCCGGCCTATCCAGCAGGCCTATGTCGCAACCTCTGTGGCATTTTTTTTCTTCCCCAGTGTTTACTTTTGCTATGAGGCCTAAAAGATGACCTGTTACAGTATTCTTCTGTCTAAGTGGCTTTACTTGCTAGGAAGTTTCTCAAAAATTAAATGTTTACTGTGACTTAAATTGTTTGCAGTGAAAATGATATACTCTACATCCTGAGATGACAGAGAAATCAGTTCATCTCGTCTTTTTCTTTTCTTTTTTGATAGTAAACATGCTGCCGTTTGTACACAGTCGGTGTTGAAATAGCAGAGTGGCTACTTAGAGGTGTTTTATTTTTGTAGGTACAATATCAACTGAGTTCGTTATGACCGGGTTGGACTTCTTAATGTTCGACATTTCCCAGATGAAACCTTTACTAACACTTGTCAGTTTGGAGGCCTGGCAGTCCAGACGGTGACCTTTATTCTGCTGCTGTCTTAGGCAGGGTTTATCACTCTGACAGAACCTAATTGAAATAGGAAAAAAAATAATCAGTGAATGATGTCAGTGAGAAACGGAGAACCAGAGTAAGAGCTTTTACTGGCCACAGTACATCTATAACTAACTGCAGCTCTCCCCTTTTCTTCACTGATGTAGGGAATGTTATTCTGCCAGCCATTATTCATTCTCAATGAGCAGGGATAATCTTTCTTAATCCCTTGGAGGGATTTCTTTGCAATATGTTCATTCGGAACTTTAAATCACTATTTACGTAGGGCCAGATTCTGTCATGCTTTTTCCTGCCAAATAGTAGCTTCCTCTGTTAAAAATGCAATAGTGAGTAAGGGCAAGAGAAGTAAGATCTGTGCTGGTCCTTAACTGATGAATCCAACTATGTGAATTTTCACCTGCAGTTATTTTTCTTCTTGAGCAATGACTTAAATTTCTTATTTTATCGTTAAACCTTTCCACTTACCTAGATGAGCACCAAGGCCCGTGGTCCAATTTTTGGAAAACTGCCGAAGGAGAAAAGCCTGCAAACTATGCAGGTTTTTTTTGTGTTCTATTTCACAGGTTCAGCTCCTGCCACTAAAACTAGAAGCTTTAGGGTCATCCCCATGCCACTAGCATCAAACATTCAGTGAGCTCGTTCAGCTGCTGTCTCAGTGATTGTGATTCTCAACAAAATTTATATAATCTGTTAAACAAAAGACTGCCACCCTTGCCTTTGATATTCTTAATAATCCTCAAATGCAGCAAAGTCAGTACTATCCAGATAGCCAAATTTGAACAGAATTATCCCTTAAGGTCAGAATAGTTCTTACATTAGCTTACACTAGACCATTAACAGAAGGAAGAAATTGCTCCACTGTCCATCTCTCTTTACCTGTTAAGGTCTCTTCCTTAACAGAGTGAAGAAGCTCTAGTGCACTGCCTGTTTTTCTAAAGTTCTTGGTGAATCTCCACCCCTCTTGTTTCAGTCCTGGCTTATTTTTGTTGTTACCTCTTTGTGACATTAGGATTTGCTGGTTCTCATCAGTTTCCCCTGTACTCAGCCCTGGTGAGGCCACACCTCGAGTACTGTGTCCAGTTTTGGGCCCCTCACCACAAGAAAGATATCGAAGCCCTGAAGCGTGTCCAGAGAAGGGCAACGAAACTGGTGAAGGGGCTGGAGCACAGGTCTTATGAGGAGCGGCTGAGGGAACTGGGCTTGTTTAGCCTGGAGAAGAGGAGGCTCAGGGCAGACCTTATTGCCCTCTACAACTACCTGAAAGGGAGTTGTGGTGAGCTGGGGGTTGGCCTCTTCTCGCAGATAACTAGTGACAGGACAAGGGGGAACGGCTGCAAGTTGCGCCAGGGGAGATTCAGGTTGGAGATGAGGAGAAATTTCTTCTCGGAAAGGGTGGTCGGGCATTGGAACGGGTTGCCCAGGGAGGTGGTGGACTCACCGTCCCTGCGGTTGTTTAAGGAAAGGTTAGACGCGGTACTGAAGGACATGGTTTAGTGGTTAATAGGTGGGGAGGGGCGGTTGGACTAGCTGATCCTTGAGGTCTCTTCCAACCTTAATGATTGTGTTCTATTCTGTTCTGTTCTCTATGTATATCTTCAAAGGTAGGTTTATTATGTGACAGAGTTTTCAGGTCCAGCTTACTATTTTCAAATTGAGCAAGGCTGACCTTGAATCATTTTCTTTGCTTGACTTCTTACAATATTTCTGTTCTCATAAACCATCTCAGAGAGATTGTAAATGATAGTGTTCCCCTGTGAGTTCCTCAATAACAGTGGTAATATCGACTATCCTAGTTCTACACTGTGTTGGACCTTTTTGTTCTGAATGTACATCATGTAGGCAGTTAAGGTATAACAACTGTAAAGAGGACATGAGGAAGGAAGGAAGGATATTTTAACATTTCAGTTCTTTAGAAAATCACTCTGACAATAAAATATTTAATCAGTTTTGCAGTAAAATACATGGATGCTTCTAATAAGTGTGGCTTCAAAAAGGAGATGTAATAGAATATCAGATTCAGTCATTTGAATCTGTGCAAACGCTGAAACTGAGGATGTCTAAGAACAAATCCCTGATATCTCTCAGAGTTAGTTCGTAAAGTAAAGGCATTTACATGTAAAAGGATTAGATTATTCTAACTACACTTTTCATTCAGTTTGCCATACAAGGTGGATTCTTTAATTACAGTGTTAGATTTGTATGAATTTTATCTTTCCAGTTGTTGCTGTCTTTTCTTTTCTTTTCCTTTCTTTTCTTTTCTTTTCTTTTCTTTTCTTTTCTTTTCTTTTCTTTTCTTTTCTTTTCTTTTCTTTTCTTTTCTTTTCTTTTCTTTTCTTTTCTTTTCTTTTCTTTTCTTTTCTTTTCTTTTCTTTTCTTTTCTTTTCTTTTCTTTTCTTTCCCTTTTTTTTTTTTTGCTTTTTTTGCCCTGCTTTTTATATTGGCCGCAATTGCAATTGTGTTGTTCTAAAGTATCCCTGATTACAAATCCTAATATCACATACTCGATGATATAGTTGCATATATGTAAGCTTCTCTCATTTGATTTTATTCTCATTTTTTTCAATGTATTTTCTGTTTTTTCTACTAATGTACCAGAGAGGTGCTAGATTACTACTGCTGTTTATGTAGGAGCTACATCGTTGAAGATTCTTTTCCAATACAACGAGATAACTCTTCTTCACTTTGAAGAAGGCTGTTAATTGGAGGAGAGTTATGTATTCAGGCAGCTGTGTTCTTGGATTTGCCTAATTACATCCTATGCAAAGCATGTCTTGTCAAGAAACCTGACCCAGTGTCCATTAAGAGCTCAGAAATTCATGAGGTAGTAGTGAACTCTGGGAAAGAGCCAAGAAAAAGGGGAACTGAATGGTTTTAACTTGATGTTCGTTATTTCAGTGCATTTTGAACAAGAAACCTTTTTCCATGTTAATAATCTAACCCTTTCATATGTTATTGATTTTAGTTGATGAAGGAGTTTCCTCTGCTCAGCATGTTCAATATTCATGAAAACTTGCTAGAGGCTTTGTTGGAACTGCAGGCGTACGCAGATGTGCAGGCAGTCTTAGCAAAGTACGATGGTAAGTTCATATATTCTCTCTATATGGTACACACAGAAGCAATGTTTTTAAGTCAAACCCTTAAAATTTAGGAAACACTGTAATTAAGGTGATTGGCATGAGCTTCATAGAGCCCCTTACACAGTCCTTAATCCAAAGATTAAACATTGTGCATTTTTTCTGCCAACCGATACTGTATTCATTGTATGAGGTAGTGGTACTCGCTTACTTACAGCTCTTCAGTGCTTTCTTTGCTTTCTGTTGATGTTTAAAGAACAGCTACTTAGGTTCTGCAGACTTTTTATTGCATGCTATTCAAACCTTGTCTGAAGAAAGGATTATCAATTCCCTTGTAGACTTTTCTATGAATGTTGACTTAGTAGCATACAAGTGCTTTACAAACATTAATTGATTTAACTTCACAGCAGTCTAGTGAGTAGCAGACTTCATGTCTTACAGGGAAAACTTGGAAAACTTCAAAAACTAGGTGATCTTTCTGCATTAATTTTCAGTATTTTTCAGTAAGCATTAGCTTCTGCAGCATTATTTTGCTGGTTTATGTTCAAATCACAGCTCCTGCTGACTTCAGCTCCAGCCCTTTGAACTTGAATTCAAGACACCAGGATCTCAAACAGGGAAAGGACAGAGTAAGAAGCATCGACTGGCATACTTTGTTTAGTTTAAGTTAAATGGATTTTCCTTGTATTGTGTAGAAACTTTGTGACATGAGCAGGAACACAGTCTAGTCCTTTTGAGCAGCGTTCATCAACCTGCACAGTGTCAGTCTTCGTCCTCTCCCTGCAGTCCCTGGCTTACTCAGTGTCCACATTCCAAGTTCTGCAACAAGTGAATCAGGAATCCTACAGCCATCAGTTTCAGGTTGTGTTACTACCCAGTCCTCATTCATCCTCAGAAAAGTCTCATTCTATGGCAAGGGAATTTATGAAAGGAATATTATGTAGGCATATAATTAAAAATGAGATTATAACACACATGAATCAAATAGCTGAATTAAATGAAACCCGTAGCCTTAATTTTGGTGTTTCTTAACTCTTTCTCGAGATTGATCTTGTAACTTATAAAATGCTCTTAATTAGAATCATAGAATGATAGAATCATTAAGGTTGGAAGAGACCTCAAGGATCATCTAGTCCAACCATCCCCCTACCACCTATTACCCACTAAACCATGTCCTTCAGTACCATATCCAACCTTTCTTTAAACACACCCAGGGACGGTGACTCCACCACCTCCCTGGGCTAAAAAGCATCTTTCTGAGCAAATGTCTGCAATTTTTTCAACTTAACTGAATCATAGATACTGAATCCTTTTTGCACTTCTGGTTCACTTTTCTGTTCATTACTAGCTCTTACAGCCTTTCTGGTGCTCTTTGAACAGAGATTTTAAGGCTTGTAACTTCCAATATTTTTGAAAAGGCAGATGGACATCATTTGAGGTACTGTTGTATAAATGGTTACCCATATGGGCTCTGGAGCCTACATCCCCATGCTTTGGCCACTGTTTCCCTGATTCTTTGAAGGAATTAGCATCTTTTCCAACCTGCCCTTAGTTGATCTTCTGTGACATTTATCTACTGAATTGTCTTCTACTTCTCTTTTGCATGCTCAGTTTCAGCTTCCTGTTGCTCCCAGTTCCTCCCGGAGGCTCCTTGTTCAGCCAGTACTGCTCATTCCCAGTTCCATTCTTCTGCTTCTCCTAACTACCTGTCCCAATCTTCTCTTCAGGGCAGTGACGGTCATGATACATCTCCTTACCCACTTTCCAACTCCTGTCTTACCAGACATCTTTTCCATCTACCCTTTTCTTTGTGTCTTCTGCCTCCTCTTCATTTGACATTCTCTGCTGCATTGCTTGGGTGCCGAAAGCAGAACAGTAGGAGCTCGTACAGACAGGCTTCTCGCTGTCATCCCCAGTACTTGGCCCCATACCATCACATAGAACAGTGGCAAAGGGATGATGTATAAGTTTATTGGAGTACTGAGACTTGTGTACTTGATGAGGAAAGAATCTTTGGAGGATATAACAAAAAAAAAACTGTAAGCTTCCACTGAATATGTGCTAACTGCTTTCTCCTAACATCTTATAACTTAGGAAATTAAGATAAATGTTAATGAGGCTAGCAATAGACCATCAGCTTGATACTAACATGATCATCATGCCAAATTTCAGGCCCCTGCAGTAGACTGTGACAAAGCTGAGGTTATTTAACAAAAGATAAATAAGCAGCTGATTACAGGCAACATTAGTGATAGTCACTGCTACCAGTCCAGCCTGGAATATTTTCAACTCTATCTGGAGTCAAATCACTCTAAGCAGAGATCATGGAATCATGAAATCATTAAGGTTGGAAGAGACCTCAAGGATCATCTAGACCGGCTGTCCCCCCACCACCTATTACCCACTAAACCATGTCCCTAAGTACCACATCTAACCTTTCTTTAAACACACCCAGGGACGGTGACTCCACCACCTCCCTGGGCAACCCGTTCCAATGCCCGACCACCCTTTCCGAGAAGAAATTTCTCCTCATCTCCAACCTGAACTTCCCCTGGCGCAACTTGCGACCATTCCCCCTTGTCCTATCGCTAGTTATCTGTGAGAAGAGGCCGACCCCCAGCTCACCACAACTCCCTTTCAGGTAGTTGTAGAGGGCAATAAGGTCTCCCCTGAGCCTTCTCTTTTCCAGACTAAATGAGCCCAGTTCCCTCAGCCACTCCTCGTGAGACTTGTGCTCCAGAAATCAAAATGTCACCTTAAGCAGTACCGTCCAGTAGCAGTAATGACTCTAGGAGAGATCTTGGTTGTGCTTGGTCTGGTTGAAGAATTGTGCAGTTAAAGTGGTGACGTAAGAGTCTTTCTTGTAGCTTCTTGTATTTTAGTAATTTCTGTGACATAGGTGTAGATCCCCATGGACTTTATTTTGGCCCATTAAGAAGCAAGTAAATAGAAATGCCCATTTTTATGCCTCAAACACTACAAGACATTTTCACTTTCTAGTCTTAAATGTAGTTATAATAGTCCTGGGAGATAGCAGAACTGTGGCAGAATAGGAATTAACCTATACCCTCCTAAATCTCAGACTAAACTCCTGTGCCAGCTCTACTTTTACATACTAAAGCACTGGTCCCTAGTGTTAAACAATACCATGGTGGCACTTTGTGTCATAGCAGTTGATAAAACTTTAGGTGTGTTTTGTTTTCTCAAAAGCATCTGATAGAGTCAGAGGTTGTAAATGTAACAAATGAGGCTTTTCAAAAGAAAATTCTTCTTACATTGTCTGTTTGAATGCATGCAGTTTCAACTCATGCTTTGCCATATATAAACAAAGGTGTGTGCATACATTAGGTATGCACAAGGACTCAGCAAGCGCAGGCTTAACCAGTATAACCCTTACAGTTCATGAGTCTCAGAAGGCCCATCTCAGGGAGTCTCAGCTCGTTTTAGAACTCATCAACTTCATGTGTTGTAAGATTTATTGGAATATAAAACAATGAACTCATTTATACTTTCCTATCTGCAGTTTCTGTTGGTCCCACTCCACTGCCGTTTTTTTGACTAAGACCAAACCTGATTTATTGTATTTTGATAACGTATGAACAAATTATTTCCTTGAGCAGTCTGCCCCCACCCTGGGCTAAAAAGTTGGATCATGTTATATGAAACCTCAGCCTCTGCGAGCAGACGCACTGCTTTACCCAAAGCCATGTGTTAAATTGTGTTTATATTATGTACCTGGCAACAGAGCTGATGTCCGTACTCATTATCCATGGAAAAAGGGCCTCATTAGTGGGATGCATGCACTGTTGCTGAGCTACATCATTATGGTTTCAGAGTTCAGTATCTGTCAATAGAGTGCAGATGACCTAAATGCTGCTGAATTCTGAAAAGACTTTTGGCTCTGGTTTATTACATATCCATGTTATTTACCACAGAAATAGTTACGGCTGCTAAAGAGGCCGTTCTTGGTAGAATAAGCTTCTGGTATTCATAGTAGATAAAGTTTCTCTGCTCCTCTTCCCTTTCTTTTTAAATGGATTGTTTTGCAATGGAATAGGTCTGCTTGTTGTGATGCTTAGAACAAATGATTTATTAATTTCCCAGGGCAACCAGTTGCTTTGATTGTTATTATCTGGTAACCTGGGCACTATGTGAAAACTCAGACCTTTCTGGCAGTTGAAAGTCAGATTTAAAAAGAATGGATGCTGATGCATATAGTCATAGTGATGCAATGGTTCCTCCCTAAACCTGTCCTTGCTTTTCTTTTTCAAATGACAGTGTTTTCCAGTGACCCTACAAGCCTTCTGGTTTGCAGGAGGAGTACCTTATACAGATTCCCCTTTCACTTACCCCCTTTCAAGAAGGAGATACCAGCGTGCAGACAGAGTCCAAAATTCAGAGTTCACTTGAGAAGATACTTTAGACCAAAGGATAGATAGAAAGAAAGCAAGTTTTAAATATGAAAGGTCTCATTCTGCTATAGGCTATGACATTTCTTTTATTTGGTAATAGCTTACTTCAAAGAGTCCTACTTTAAATTAGTGTCAAATCAAAATCCAGGCCTTTGAAGAAACACTTTAGAAACAGTCATCTTTGTCTTTGAATACTTTCAACTTAGTGAAATTCAAACAGTTAATGTAGAGAAATTAGTTCTCTAAAATGTCACCTATTCAGGGCTACTCTCCTTTTTCTGGTTCCCGTCTGTCCAACTTCTTGTCCTTTCAGACTTATGAAAAGGGTAAATTCTGTTTACGTTGAACCTGAAGACATTCCTTTTGTAGGACTTGCAGGTTGATGAAGCAATTGCATTTTCTTCTGGGTTAAAAATGTAGCAAGTCGCAGTATGGAAGCAACCATTTCCTCATGCACGCTGTTTATAATTCTTGTGTTTCTTTGAAAGAGAGACCTTAAGAGAAAGTTCCTTTCAGTTAAGGTCATACCAAAGCCTAGTATACCTTCTCCAAGAGATACAGGTAAGACCACCAGTTTTCCTAACAGCAGTATCAAGAGAATAGTGTGTCTTTTTTCCCACTATGTCTTTTTCATCTTCTGCTTTTAAGAACTAGTTTGTTTCCTCCATGTCAAAATCACTTGTCACTTCAGCTAGGTCTCTGCATCAGTTCTGTATCTGTTCATACCATCTGGTCTCTTTTTTGCCATATGATTCTGTGGGGATTTTTGTTTCTCCTGCTTGTGCAAAAGCACAAAAAGTCTAAACTTATTATACTAATCTTGTTTTTTCTAATCTCCTGTAAGAGAAATGATTCCTTCCCCTCTATATGCGTTTAGGATTGAACTTGGTCAAATAAAAGGGGCTGACACCTGCCTGGTCACTGAGATATGCATCTTTACAAGATTTGAATATGAAGTGTTTACAACAAGCAGTGACCCTCAAAATCTTTCCATAACTGAGCAGTTTAAGTTTTAGTTGTGGTAATGGTAAAAAAACCACTTCTTGTTTGTGCTGAAATGTTTTTCCCATCCTATGAGGGGACCAAAATCCAAGCCTTAACATACACAGTGTCTGTGTGTTTGTGTTTGATTGGGGTGTTTCCCCCCTACTGAGGAAGAATGTCAAAAGTACAGAGAATCGGAGCTGCTTTATTTTGCAAGCACAAAGTAAGCGTTAGATCATTGTGTTTGTATTTTTCTCCCTCCAGCATGTTTGGAACCACGTTTTATGGAAAAATGCAGTGAGAAATGCACTATTCTCATGGGAGACAATACTACAGGATGTTAGACGGTTTTGATAAAGTGTTTTTCCCTGATGTTTAGTTCATACTTTCCTTTCTTGAATTCCATCCTATTACTCTTGCTTTTAACCATTTGTGTCAGCTTAATTCACTTTCTTCCTTAATGCTTGTGTCTTTATAGATGACTGTGTCTTTCTTCCGTCGTCACTGATCCAGCCCGCACATATTTATTTGCTAGAGCATTTTCAACCTTTCCCACAAGCAATTCTTCCTACTACCTGGGCAAGAGCTGACAGTCTAGCCTGCAGGTGCAGAGAACTGGGGGCGTTCTGTGCAGACAGGGCAAGTGTTGGCCTGTCACTTAAACACAAGAGTCTACAGTCAGGCTGAGGGAGAGAAAATCAGAGCTGGGATTCACCCCAAGCCAGAGCACAATATATGTCCTGTACTCCACCATTTTTTGTTTTACCTCTTTGCATAACTCTTCCAGTTTGTTGATATACTTTCAGTTATGTATTTGGAAAATGTGAATGGTTCCAGCAGCTTAGTGTAGTCTCTCTCCAGTGCTATATGAAGAACCAGCAGTTTGACTGGAAGGATCTTACTGTGTAAATTATGGCCCCAGATCTACAGCTTATATCAGCAAATATTTAAGTCCTATTAATGTTGATAAGACTAGTCACCTATCTGAAATTAAGCCCATAGAAATCCATATTGTTGACTTGGGAATAACATACACTTTGGGGTCAAAATGGTGAATAATTCCTAATTAGTGACTTAGATTTTGCATTTATTAATGATTAAAACAACTGCAACATGCCTATCTCTTCCCATTTAAGGCCTTCTGATACTTGGATAGGGCCTGTTGTACCAGTCCATATCCAGATTAATAATTTCTTGGTTTAGTTGCTGTTTTAGCAATAGATCCCATGGCCTATTTAGATGATATAAGGCATATTCTGGATATCCTGAATCAGAGAAGTAGTGATATTGTGGCTGCAAATCTCTATCCATAACATCTTTCCATTAGTTCACTCTCACAAGCAACCTACTGAGAAGCAAATGACCAGTAAGAATTAATTTTCACAACCCTCCCCATAACTGACTGGGGCTAGTCAAAGGAAAATGGTCATAAATTAAGCCTAAATTATTTTGTGTTCTGTGTAAAGATACAAGCAATAAGGAAGAAGGAGAGCCTTTTTTAGACTGACACATCCGTTCTTATTAGACAAAAACACCCTGATGGTTTTGACAACAGAATAGCAGTCACATCTTTCAGCACATTGTGAGAGCTCCACAAGTAATCACAGGAGGGTGGGAAACAGTATATGTGAAGATATTTTGCCAGATGGCTCACAGAGCTGGACACAGTCATTTATGAAAAACTTCACTTTGGTTCCTGACAGAGGATGTATCTCCTAGGGCTAGTTTAGACTTGATTCCCTTGCTCAATTCAAGTTGTAACCAGACATAATAATTTTTTTCTTTTCTCTGAAATACAAGGGTCCAGTTTTGGAGACGAAACCTAAATTCTATGAGGATTTTCAAGTATCGTAATGATCAGACCAGAATATAGCAGAACCAAATACTTGCAGTCTAATATGGAGCAAACAAAAAGCAAAACACTTTTGGAGGAAAGCGGGCATGGACCTACTGAGGGCTATCTCCACAGCAACATAAACACGAACATTTGTGTGTATTTATTCCATTGCCAAGGGATTGTAGGTATTACCCTCAAATAATTGCTGCTTGCTCGTTAGGAGCATAGTGCTGAAAGAGGCCTCCTGGGTGACGCAGGTCCCGCGCTGCTGCATTCAAGACATAATATTACCCCCTCCATGAGCTGAGTAAGCTCCATCCTAGAATTAGCTATTTCATTTGCCCCACTGTTCTACCTGGAAATCTGCCTCAAAAATTATCTTCTCAGAAACCTTCTTTTAATCTCCAGCCTAAATGTAATTCTGATCTGCTTATTCTTGTGCCAACATTATCCTTTACCTAAGCAGCCCTTCTCCTTTCCTGATGTTCCTTGTGGGTGTGCCTAGGGAACAGTTCTGTTTTCTCTCAGACTTTGTTTCGTTTGGAGTGCTACAAAAACACTCCAGTCTTTTTGTTTACTTTTGTTGTTCTTGACCATGGCTGATCAGATTTAAACAGAACATCCCTTGAGAAATCCCATTTCTTCTGCAGGAATGGCCCAGGTGGTGTACCTGAGCCACACCACATTTCCCTTCCAGCAGCTCATTCTGGAGCATCCTGCAAGCTACATGCACGGATGTTTCCAACTCAGGAGCACTTGCTGCCTACTAGAAAATATGGTTTTGTCATACGGTGTTTTATTTTAGTATTTTTAACCCTGTATCAAGCTCAGTTCCTACTGTATGATGTCTTAATCTCTTAGCCAAAAATTGTAATAAAACTCCCAACTTGATCCATGCAACTTCAATTGAACATTCTCCGTTCAAGTATGAAGGATTTGACAGAGAAACTAGCCTTTATACATGCGATCAGAGGGGTTTTGTGTATTGAGTGGTCTCATTGTTTAACTTCATGGATTGTATATTAAGGGCCAAATCGCTGTTTTCTTGCTGTCATTCTGGCTTTTGCTTCATACCTGCTTTCTTTGATGAAATTGAGTGGGCAGCTTTCATCAGTATGACTGTTTTTTCCTCTGCTACATCAGTTATATACACCAGACCTCTTGATTCCTCCTAGTTTTCAGCTCCTTCAAACAGATAGAAAAGTGAAGTGGTGCTCTTATTTGTAGAAGTCCAGGCAAACATTCTCTTCCTTGTCCCTTTTTTTTATGTATGGCGTTGCCTTTTGCCCAGGAAAATGTATTTCCAGGGTCTTCTAGGTAGATCTCTTGTTCTGTGTCACTTGTGCAAAATTTTGTAAAGGTTAGATCCTGAACCAACATTACTAGGTTTGAATTGATGCAGGGGAAAATATTTCCTGTGAGGTAATGGTGGCTTGATGGCCCAGAGAAACACTTACAGGTAAGGGGAAAATAAGGTATTCTACTGACCAGTCGAAGACCTTATGAATGACAGCACATCATTGGTTTTCTTGAATATTTTTTTTTCTATTCCTCTACCTTTCACTCTATTTATTATTTGATGAATAAGGTTTATACTGAAAAACAGAGACGGATGTGTTCTGGAAAAGGTTATTTCTGTTTACTGGCAATAACTTTTAACTCCTAAATGTTAAGGAAAACCTGGTATAAGCAGGGTTACTGAAGGTGCTTGTAAATATTTTCTCCTCCTGTCATTGAAGACGTGCTCACATCTGTGTCTGTAGCTGGCTTCTATTAATGGAGTAATTAACATATCTATCACCCAGACTGCTTTGCATGCTGTTGATTTTAATTACTTTAGTCACTACAATGACACACTCCAGTGAACTTATGGTTGGAATACATTATACGAGATCTTTACATCTCATACTTAAAGTGCAAGTCCATAAAAAGATAATAGAGAGTGTTTAACAAGTAGCATTTTCAGAGTGCCTCAGTCATTCAGGCAATGTTTCTGTCTAACAGAACAACATTCTGCTTGCTTGCTTGCTTGGTTGTTAGTAAGTGAAGGGTGGTGACTGCTGAGATATGACTTGCTTGTCCTTTTTAACTCCTTTTTGGAACCCTTGCTTGCAAGGCACCAGGATTCAGTAAATCACAAGTTTCTCATAACCCTAAAGTTACCAAGCTCTATGGTAGTTTCATCTTTATAATCAACTTTAATGACAAACAGGGATAAATAGTTTCTTAGAATAATCAGATTAGCTGCTCTTCGCTTTTACAGTGGGCCTACTCCAGTGCCTTGTTGTGTATTTGCTGCGTCCTATAGGAAGCCATAATACTGCAGTGTGCAGAAGTGATTGCAGAATCCAGCTTTTAGTGGGTGTTGTTCTCTTTTTTTTTCTCTTTTTTTTTTTTCATTTAACTGCAATCTTTAACTTTTTAATGTTGGAATATTTAATTCGACATATAGTATGGGTCTGCTGGGTAGATTCCTAGTGTGGAAGTCAATTCCTTTCTGTAACAGTGGGAACAAATCTATAACTCAAGTCTGTTAAGCAGCATTTCTCTCTACCTTTTGGATGCTTTGTGCCAATCTGCTGGTAAAGAACAGGTATAAATTAATTTGAACTAATGGGTTAAGTCAGGTTTATGTCTCCTGCGTGTCTCTGGAAGAGCATAAAATGGCCAGAGACTGCCTGGTGAATATTTTGGTCCCAGATTTCCTGAAGAGGCAAAACACCTTATTTTATTGTTGATCTTTAACTGCAGTAAATCTAATGGTTGTTTTCTTGCAAGGCAAATTCATTACTACTTCAATAGCTGTCTTAACTTGTATAGCTGCCACATACTCATAATAGACAGCTGCTTGTAAGTGAAAAGAAGAAGAGTGAATAACATAACCCTCAGCTATTACTTAGATGTTTTGTGAGCTATGGAAAAATTCATGTATTCCAGGTTACCTATACATTTATGTATGAAGTAATGATTTCTTTCATTATGTCTCTGTCATGTCACACTTTTTGAATTAGTCCTCTAATGAACCCAGTTGCTGCTTAAATAGCAGTTGCAGTGATCCTTAACACAGGCTTTAAAGCCTGTATGTTGGGTGGAAATTTAAAAATCCATGTGACATGGGAATACAAGTCCCAAGATCAGAAAGTATTCTGAATTCACATAATAATTCTGCGTATGCCATGCATATTTTGAAGTATCAATCAAACACTTTTCTTTCTGAAGACTTAAATTTTCAGATGTTTACTTTTTCTTTCTTTTCAACAGATATAAGCTTACCAAAATCAGCAACAATATGTTACACAGCTGCATTGCTCAAAGCCAGAGCTGTCTCTGACAAGTAAGTGCATAAGAACCACTGTCCAGCAAAATTCCTGATTTAACTCGAGATTTCTCTTAGCTGAGCCCACACCCTAACAATCTGCTGGGTTAGCAGGAGAATTCAGTCCTGCAGTAAATTCATAAAGTTACTTTATATATAAGAAAAATTTGCAGTGATCAAACACTGCACTGCAAATACTGCAAAAGAAGAAAAGAAGAGAAATAGCATGAATTCAATTCTTGTTTCAGTTTTATGTATACTGTCTGGGTGAGCTTTGACTTCCTAGATAGTATAATGAAGATGCAACTAAAAGGTGTTGTGTGGCTGAACCCCTTCAAGTTTGTATATACCTGACCATAAAAAGGTAATAAATAAATGTGGATGCACTCGTAGCAATGTCATTTTACAAGTGCTGTCAGAAGACTGCTCATTTACTTAAATAGCGGCAGGTGGCTTTAGCATTATTATGTCAGGGATTCTGAGAGGTAGATGATGTTCGTCTTTTTAGAGACACAAATATCTGCTCATTCCTGTTACGGTTTTCTTTTGGGTCTCAATCTTCCAAGGTGCTGAGCACACCTACTTGATGCCTGTGGACCTGAGAGCACTGGCCTGCTCTGAAAGGGTGCTCAGGCCCTTGTGAGATGGAGCTCAAAAATCCCAATTCTGCTCTTGGGTGCCTTCACACAAATCCCAGGCAGAGTTGTGTCTGCGCACCTGAGGGTCGAATGCCTCCCTTAAGTTGGAAAGCAAGTAGAGTGGAAAGCCATTTTCTTGACTGACATCCTGACAGTTTTTGCTTTTAAAGTGTATGTACACATCAAGATCTAAGTAATTTTCTTTCATTCTTTTTATCCTGTAGATCGCCAGTACCTACTGCAACATCTTTCCTCCCTACACAGCGACTCCAGCTTGGGAGGGCAGGGCTAAGGTTGTCACAGCTTTCCCTGTGGTGTCTGCCTGCCAAGTACAGCTCTGGAGTTAGCCGTGGGGTGTGAGGTGAGAAAGAGATTGCATGGTCTGGTTTTTCATTCACTGGGGCAGATGATTTGCCCACAGTTTGGGCATACTACCCTCAATGGTGCTGCAGCCAGTAGACCACCTGCTACTGCTGCTGCATCGTGCTTCCATCCCAACCCGACCCAGGGGCATTGGGTTGGGAACCTCCCTAAAGCCTCCCCAAACCTGTTTTTTATAGAAACCCTCCAACAATAATTTGGCATTGGTTGTTTTTTTTTTTCTTTTCTTTTTTTCTGCAACTTCACCATTGAATATGCCCCTTAGCAAGGTACCTAGAGCAAATTTAGATTAGTGACAGAGAAAGGACTGTTTGAACTGACTTTCTGCCATCATTAGACACAAACATGCTTTCCACTTCTGCTGGGATATTCATTGGCCTTGATATAGTAGATCACTCAGAGTTTCCACTTGCTATGGAAGTTTGGAGAGCACAGGAAATTGACTCAGTTTGGTTACATGGGCCCATGTTCTAGATTCCTTTTCTGACTTACTCTTACTCGCATTTCTGACCTAATGTGTTTTTTTCTTTGCTTTTGTAGATTTTCTCCAGAGGCTGCCTCAAGACGAGGGCTGAGTACGGCAGAGATGAATGCAGTAGAAGCTATTCACAGAGCAGTAGAATTTAATCCACATGTGCCAAAAGTGAGTATGGAGAAAGTATTGTAGCTTTAACACTGCTGAGGACCAAATTCCTGATTTCTGTGTTAGATTAACGAGTGATGTTGTGGAAAGGGGAGCAAATAATGGGAAGGGAAAGAAGCTGGTAGTATGCACAGTTTTTTCATTTGGTATTTCACATTCAGCGTCTTCTGCTCTGGATCGTGCAACTTGAAATTTTAGCTGAAGTAAGTCCTTTTTGTGCGTAACAGTTAAATGGTGGATTGCGGTAGTAGATGCTAGCACATGCTATGCTGCAGGACAGAACCGTACATAAAGACAGATTATTATTTACCAAATAGCCATTAAAGACCTTCTAGTTGAAAATAGCATGTTTTATTTGTTTTGATGATTACATGTAAGAATATGGTTTTGGCATGCTGTACAAGGGAAGCTATGTTTGGAGTTCATGGTGTGCTTCATGTAAGTTGCATTAGTAATTCCTTATGCAGCACCCTGTCATTAAGTTCTGAGAACGCAAAGCTCAGAGATGAACAATTGCTGAGAACTACAAAGTAAGGAAAGGGATTTATGTTCTAATTCCCTAATCCCCTCTCTAGATATGTATCTCAGCAGTAAGAATCTTGCCCAGGGGCTACTAAAGGCTAATGCATTTTATTATTTCATCACCTGATACTCAGTATTGCAGTCTGTAAGTTCATTGTAAAGGCAAACTAGAGGCAGATGCTTTTTGGCCCTTGGAGACATGCCTCTGAACCTCACCCCACAAACCTTTGGACCAATATTGCCCTTTGAAAGTAAGCAGTCTCCATTGGAGAGCAGAAGACTGGTGTGTGTTAAGGTGGGGAGCCTATTCATTAGGTACAAGTGAACACCAAGTCTGGTCAAGATAAACCCCGAACCTCTCCTGTATCTACATGTGAATTGCAGAAAGTTAATTCTCATGCATTGCGGGAATGAAGTATTTTTTCTATGAGCTGTGTCTGTTACACGAACCACTAAGTAGCATGGTTTAGCTATTTGAAAGTTAGGCTGTTTGTTTAATAAAATCATCTAGACTTCTTCTACAGGCAGTGGAAAGAAGGAACTATCTTAGACATCTCTAGACAGACTTTCCCTCCGAGGTGCCTGTTTCTACATTGACTATGAAAGGAGCAACTATTTTCCAGTAAAAGCCTGATTTTTAGACAAGAAGATTTAGGTGAGATGAGTCCCTTTGTATTATTAGCTGATCTTCTGTTTTTCTGCCAAGCTATAAAATGAAAATATTAAATGAAGTTTGGTTCCAGGACTGCTTCTGTGGAACTCTGTTTACTTTCTTTCATCCCAATGGTTCTTGCACCAACACAACCATTGATATTTCTCTTCTGCCTGGTTGCTTGTTTAACTCTGTTTCTGGTGAACCTTTCTGAATGTTTTACTGAAGCGCTGTTAGCATATTCTGTCCTTGCTGTATAAAAAATCAGCTGTCTTGCCAAGCAAAGATACCAGTTTAGCTTGTCATAAGCAATCCTTGGGAGCCTATTCCATTTTCCTCACTTACCTCAGTGCTTTCGATAATTCCTTTTATCAGATTCTTTCTTAACACTTTGCGTTCTAATGATTCTATATTAACAGGTATTGTTTCCTTCCTCTTTAAATAAATGGCATTGCATTTACTTCTCTCATCACTGGATCACTTGATTCCGAGTGGGGATTTTTGTTGCCTTAAGCTAGTTATGCTAGTCTGGCCATTTCTGGGACTGGTTCATTCACTATTCAGGGACAGTGGCTGCAGCAGCCTCTACTTCTGTACGTGCTTCCAATGTCCATCCTGCTATTGTCTCCATGCTCTGCACTGCCATGAAACTGAGGCTAAATCTTTATTTACTACCTTTTTGCTTGTTACTTTTCTGTTTATACTTGAGAGCTTGCTCTTCTTTAGGTTGACTTTCTTTGCAAAATCTACCTTACTGTAAGTTGTGGCAGTTGCTCCGTAACCTCTGCACTTCCAGATCTCCAAGATCCTGCTTTTCTTGTGCATCGGTACTTGCCTTCCTTGCTTGTGACCACCTCCTCACTAGCCAGCTTCTGTTCCAGTGGCTGTTCAACACAAGGCTGAATCTCCTGTCTGACTAGTATCCCCACGTGTGAAATACAGATTGTGTGTTATTTTTGGTACTTTTGATTTAAAGAAATTCCAGTACTCTTCCTTACGTCAAGTTCCTGAGCTTTTCAGTCAGTTCACATTGTTAATTGATTCCTTCAGTTTTTCAAAGTTGTCATTTCAAAATTGAAAACCCTTGTGAAACATATAAATTATCAAGATAACAAGACATTAATGGGAGCAGACCCTAGGGGGTTTTAGTTCATATTTTAACATTAAAACAGTGTAGCCTAATACAGATTAATATGCAGCACTGCTGATTTCACGCTCACT
The DNA here is from genome assembly GCA_013399095.1 of Psophia crepitans. Classification (NCBI taxonomy): domain Eukaryota; kingdom Metazoa; phylum Chordata; class Aves; order Gruiformes; family Psophiidae; genus Psophia; species Psophia crepitans. Next base: position 113,322 of record VWZZ01002863.1, read on the forward strand.
CTTTCTGCTATTAGCTAAAGGCTATTAATGTGGCAAGAATATATTTTTTGTTTTAATTTTGTGCACAGTGTGGATATTACACCTCCATTTCCACTCAATTATGATTGAAGTCATATCCAATTTGTTCGTAATGAAATGGAGATAAGTTTCAGCAGGCAGCATCACAAGAAATCTAACAGTGCCACAAAACTAATACGTCTTCAAAGCTTCTTTAGGATTTAAACACTAATGAGTCTCTTCTTCAGACTGAGAAAGAACTACATTACAAAGATGACAAATTATTTAAAGCATTTGCAGAGTTCCCAGCAGAAGCCTTGAAAGCAGGGAAGTGCGCTATTAAAGCGGAAAAAATGATTCAATATGTTTCTGGATTGTCTCAAAAGGAGATTTTACCATCTTCAGTGCAAATTGTTAAAATTTAGAATTATCACATAAAAAGATTATTACTGGATATGCATTTTCAAGACATCTCACTGGAAATAGCAGATTTTTTCTAATGAGATTCTGAGACAGAAAGAATGCAGGGAACACACTCTGAACATGCTGAGAGATGCTGCTGAGCTGGATTTAGCAAGAACAGGAGAATGCGTCTCCTGTTGTGGCCCACTGCAGGTTTGTGTAAAACAACGATGGGATTCTTACAATACTGCTGATTTTTCCCTAGGAGATTATGACGAGCCTGTAGTCCAGTCATCCGTAGGGATGCTGCAAAGGACAGATACACTTCCTACACTTTCTTTTGAATGTAATCTAAAGATGTAGGAACCCCTTAAGAAGATGCAGTTTAAAAGTCCCAGATTTCCATCTTTACATAGAGGTGAGAGACTCTGCAAAATAACCTGCCTTCTGTGTAGAAGCAAGTGTGTGTGCATGGTTTTGGGGTCTTCTCAGTCTGTATGTTATGAAGATGTTGGCACCTTCTTTCATTGATTCTGGATGACTACGCATCACCTTGCTTTTTATTTTCTGTCTGCACAAAAATGTCTTTTACGGACAGCTAACGTGGCTTACAGTCTTTCTTCAGACTGCCACCCTTCCAGCAAATAACCTGCTTTTGAAACAGATCTCTTCTTCCATTTTTGAGTACATTTCAATGACAATTTAATTCCCAGAGATCAGTCCATTAAGTCTCAGCTGTAGGTGATAAATTCTTATTGTTTTTGGAATACAGTGAAGTGTGACACGTGGAGGTACCAAAATTTGATTTAAGTGAACAAAGGCAACACAGAGCTCAGTGCACCTGGCTGTGCTGGTTCTGGAAGCTGAGCTGCGCAGGGTGAGACCAGCTCAGGTGAGACCACTCTGATGTTCTTCTTGACTGCAGCGGAAATGAAACCACTGTCAAATTGATCAAGAGTTTTCATTCTGAAGACACCTTACCTGTGAAAAGGTTTCTGTGCTTGAAAGCAGTACCAGAAAAATACCAGATAAAAGATATTGTGTCTACTTATGGTTTGTCTTGTTTATGTTACTGAAACAACTCAGCCACAGCAAATTGGAGCTTTATACTTCGGCAGGAATTGCTTAGGAAAAAGAAAGCACTTCACCAGGCAGAATGGTTTCAGGGTTCTTTTTAGCAGAAGAAAAACATAACCAGTAGCAGATCGAGGTCAGCAGTACACCAGGAAAGAGAACAAGGCAAAGCTGTGAATTTCACTATGAGAAGAATCACAGCAAATTGTATCACTTGTTTGTGAAGATTTGTCCATTTTTTTCCAACCATCTTTGTCTTAAATGAGATTGTATGAACTAGTATTCTTTTGGTTTAGTGTAGTGCCATGCACTGTGGAGTTTTGGTCCCAGGGAGGTGTGCCGACACTGTCTGACCATATGCTGCTCAAAAATTTAGGAGTTAAACAAAAAGGTTGTTATTGCCACTGAAGCAGTTGGGGTATCACTGTAATTCCAGAGGGTTTTGTATGGAAAAGAGAGTAGTACATCCTGTGTCATGGAGAGTACATAATTTGTGGAGTGGCTGGGAAAAAAAAGCATACGTGTATACACACACACATTACTTCATCAATATTATTTATATGTAGTGATTGGAACTGCCCCACTCATATGTAATGCAACTATCCCAAGCTAATACTGATAAAGTACCACAGCTGTTTCTGGGACACTCCTCAATTGTGGAACACCCTTTCTGAACTGATTTGCAAGGCTCCTTCCCTGCGTTCAAACTCCTTCTGAAAAGCACCCCCTCTTTTCTGTGATCTATGAGACGTGAGCTATTCAGTAAAGTCAAAGGGGAGATAAAACAGATGATGATCCATATATCTAATTGTTAAAAGTGAGTGACGAGTGTGCCCTGCGCATGTCGTATGGGTTTGCTATGTGAGCCAGGAGTGTGAAGGAGAGTACCTGCTGAAGTTTGCTGCATTTGAATCAGACAACTTAAATATTGATATTACTCTAAGAAACGCCAATTTTGTGTGTAAACAGTTTCTTAAAAGGATGTAACAAACCATTGACTTAAACACTTTTAAAGATGATCTGTTCTCCATTTCATCCCTTCTCATTATTTTCTTACTTATTTTCATTTTTTTTAATAAGAACTGTGTCTCTCTATGCATGTGTGGTTTCTAGTAAGTTGTAGTTGCTAATAGAAACAAATAATGCAAACAAATTCATATACCAGATGGGAAATATATCTGTTCTGCACACCCCATGATATTACAGAGAAACTATTCCAGACATGTTTAAGAGAGTTTTTAACTGTTCCGTGAGACAGTGATTTGTTTTTCTATCTCCAGCAAAAAGGCCAAACTTCTTAATTACCATCAATCCAATGAGAACTTGTAAGGTGACCTAAAAGTGGCTTCTCTGGGCATGTAGAAACCAGTATTTTGAAACTGTTTTAGGCTTGTGCTGTTCATCCCGCTGGGAGGAGGAGAGTTCCTGTTCAAACAATGTTAAATTCTCATATTCTGGCCTGGAGGGATGCTGTCACAGGTGCAGGAGTGACTGTTCCCTATTTGCGGCCTGAGCTGTAATTTCAGAGGCAAATTGCACAATTGAGGAAAAGAAGGAAACCTGCCTGAGATAGGTTGATTTATTTCATAAAAAGGCACTGAAGTAGCTCATTAATGTGGAATGTTAAAAGCACTCCCAGCAGAGGAGAATTAGTAGCCAGAGTGCTGTCAATATTATGAAATAAATAATGTATATTCAATCAGTTCAAGCAAGAGAAATATAAACTCCACCGTGATGCACTTCATGTGTACACAGCCCATTGTCATCTTCCAAATGCGCATTAAAAGGCACATTCCCATCTGTGTACAGAATGGCCGTGGCTGAGCAGTATTTGTTACAATGTGATGTCACTGGCCGGGAAGCCCTCTGTGGAAGCACATGAAAAAATAGTTACCCTTGTAAATCCTAAAACATAGGGTTTTTATAAGAAAAAGTTTGGGGTGAGAGAAGAGAGAGACCAGAAAACCAAAAAAAGACAACCAAAAAAAATCCAAGCCAAAGCAATGCAGGGAAGAAGGGCTGATTGAGCCATCTGTTGATGACAGAAATCATTGCGCAACTTCAGTGTTCACTCATAACTTGATTAAGACAAGGTCATTCTGGCTGGAATTTTGCAGACTGTCTTTTCTGAGCTGATTCCTTTTTTAAAGGAACATGATAACCCCAGATGGTGGTGACAGGCTATTTCCTGTGCTAAAGTTCTTCATTCATCATTGAGAAACAAATGCAGTTGGAGATTGCTGGCTTGCCATCTCCATTCCTCCATGATGGCTAGCTCTTTGCTACATGCCTTGTTTAGCCTGTTACTTGACTCTCCCTCTGAAGTGGCTCCACGCTTAGGTTCAGAGCCCTGCCAGGATGCAGAAGGCTCCTGTCTTCCGTGCGTATCCAAAGTATTGAAAAGGTAGTGAAGTTTTATTACTTATATTTTAAAGGTTGTGGGTGAATCTGAGAGGATGCCAGTGTATTGGGAGATACAGTTGATAGGGACTCTGTCAAGAGGTGTAGGTTGCTTTCTTGCAAAGCCAGGTGGAGTTCTTACTGGTATGAATCTTAGTGGTATGGTGGGATCTTGAGTCCATACTGGTCCTGTAACAAGAAGGGCTGCGCTCTGGACTCTGAGGCCATTGGAAATGTTGAGGTATAAATAGTCAGATTCCCACCCTGAGGTCTTTGGTGTCTGAAGAGAAGACTGTGCCTGTCTAGTATTCTGTCTTTGTTGAAGTGCAGTAGCAGCCTCTTGGAAGCTACAATCAGATGTCTTTGGCTCATCTTTTTCAAAGAGCTGGAGATACTTGTAGTGTTCAGAAGTCAACCAGGGCTGTGATTCACACATTATGTGGGCAGCATGAGAACTGCAGCTTACTTGGTAGTTTCAAAGAATGATTTTTTGTTTGTTTGTTTAATTTCATTTTGCTGGACTTTGTCTGCTTGTCCAATCCAAAATGTTTCAAGGGGACTGTGTTGATTTCATGGACACGCTGCCAGAAACCCTGCAGTTGCCAAGTTGCCATAAAGGGGGCTGCCCTTGGCTATGCCATCTCTAAGGAGACCCTGAGCCCTGTCAGCGAAACCTCCAGGAACCTGAATGCCCTCTGGGCTCTTGGAACTTTCCTTGAAAATACAGCACTGCACAGCTTGATAGGATATTCTGGGGCATCAAGACCATCCTGATATTCATGGACAGTCATATCTCTCCTTCTGTAATAATCAATCCCTACCTACAGTTTTGTACCTTTTTGGTATCTATTACTCCTATTTAGTGAAGTTAAGCAGATGTGGGCCTTCAGGCACCCTCTCACAAGGCAGACGTGCCATTTCTTTTATTAGCTCTATTCTGTACTTGTAGAATTTGATCTTTAAGTTTCTGAAGGCGCCTGATGAGAACTGTACAAAGTGTTCCAGACAAGGTCTCTCTGGGGCTGTGTACAATTAGCATTCCTGCTGGAAATGCCTCCAGAATAAATCCATTGAGAGCTTGTATGCCCAAAAGGTGTGGCTGACCTTTGTGCATAAACCAAAAACTATTATGAGGCCCAAATGAGACTTGAGTTGTCCATCAACTTTGTGTGGGGGTCTTCTTAAATATCACCAAACAAGATTATGGACTTTTTGTCTGGGAAAGTAGTTGTGATAGAGTAATGAGGGAGGAGTGTTTCACATTTTTGATCTGAGGAACTTTTAAAAATAGGTTTTTCTTTCTGAAACTGAAAAAAAACCCGCAGATTGAAAAGTCAACACAACCAAGTAAGGACTGCAAATGATTTGCAAGTGTCAAGATACATCCTTCCATATGGTATTTCCACTTGATTTGTTTTTAGTTGCTGATAACAAGCAATACATAAGAATGGAAATAACACGTTTTCCTCTCACTGCTCCTAGAAATGGGACATTCCTTCCTGTTTTTTCCTTTCCTACAAATAGCGACATGGATTTGGTTGAGGGGTGTGGGTTTTTTGTTTGGGTTTTTTCCCTTTGATTGAAATATTTCAATATTGAGAACTTACTTTCTAATTTACTTTTGCAAAAAAAAATGTAAATAAGAGTTATGTTCTAAATTAATAAAACAGAAACCTGCAGCTCTTGCAGCTGTATTCCATTCTGCTCAACAGGTATAATGTGTGTTTTTAAAAAGGTGGCCCATTCATTAGGGGAGTGATGAAGAATGTTTGCTGTATCTCTGTAAGCCTGGCAGCTCCATCCCTCTTGTCAGCTCTTTATTCTCTTCTCCCTGTCACTCTTAATCCCCTGTCCTGCCTACTAAATTGCAGCTTCCTCCACTAATCTGCCTGCTCTGTAGCTCTCTCAGATTTTTCTGAAAGGCTTTAGAGAAAATCCCAGTATCACAGTTACTACTCCCAGTGCTAATTCAATTTCTCCTCCTTTAATAGTTACCTGCATCAGAAACACACGTGATTTCTCTTTCCTCTTTGAAGTATTAATGTATTTTCCAGGGTTGACAGTTCTCTGCTTTGATTATGGTCTCTTCAAATCCTTTACCTGTTGCTAGCTCCTTCCAGCCTCCTTGAGGTGAAGGGCTGACTAGCTCTAGGATGCCCTCCATGACATCATGCTACTGGTGCTTGTTTCCCTCTGGCCTTTCCTCTTCCTTTCCCCAAGGCTGATTTTCAATTTCAAACTTACTTTGTTTGCCCTCTTTTCTCCTCTTTTCTGCATCAGCTCATCCTGGTCACGAAAGTCACCATTCAACAGGAGCTGTGGAAGGTTAACACCACCGACGCCTTGGTATCACCTCTGGTCTCAGGTTGTCTTCTGTGGGTGCCGGCACTGGGTTGTTGTCAGTCCCCAGGTCCTGCAGCCTTCCTCCTTCCAGACCAGTGCCTAGGCACGCTCACTCTCTTTTTGCCAATGGTTAACCATAACTTTCCTGTCCAAACCTCATGCTGGGGCTCAATGGTCTACCTCCTGACTTACCTGCTGCCTTTTGTGTTAACTTCAGTAGTCTAGTGGGGAGAACATTTGCTCTTGTGCATCCTGGAAGACGGCGACAATTTCCCCACGCTATTGAAGAGCAGTCAGTGCACAGCTGGGAAATGTCGTGCTTCTCAGAGGAGAACTGACAAACAGGAGTTGATTCGGCAGCCTGTGATTTCTGTCTGTCATTCCTTTCCTTGTAAAGCATGCCAGCAAGGGGTGTAGCTTCCCCTCTCCTGTATCTTTCCCCCTCCAGTAACTGAAATGTAGTAACACCAGTGATGAGGTAATGCCTGCTGAACTAGTAGTGGTCTAGTTCATGGGCTGGGGAAGGACGAAAAATCACCTACTTGAATAATGTCCAGGATCTATTTCCGTCTTCTTTTGTGGCATGAACAGGGTGTTTTTTATCCACTTCTGTTTTGGGGAGTCTAGTAATAGCTATTTCAAGTAGCAGACTTAAACATACAATACTTTTTTTTTTTTTTTTCCTGGAAATCAGGTATTTGGTACATTCTGTAACTTACTTTGTCACTTGTTGTTGGCTACTTAGTTGGCTGTCAGCCTCATGTGTTCATAGAACCAGCAACCAGTTCATGGCCATGCAGTAAAACAACCTGTGTGCAACTCTGAGTACTGTGTGTTTCCTTATAGAAAGACTGTGTGCATCAAACTGCTTAATGCCTTCTTAATTTTATTATAAACACTTCTAATTAAAAAGCTCTTGTAATTAGATTCTCTTTCCTGCTTTGAGCCTTTTTTTTTCCATCTCCTTTGATAAGACAGACATGTCATTTTGAAATTCTCTGTAGTCCCCCTATTACAGCTGAAGAGCAGAACGTGAACCATCTGTCAGCATATCTTAGTCTTTGGGAATAATTCAATAATTATCTTCAAGTGCAGTTGGTGATGTTACACATTTGATGAAACACTTATGAAGGAAAGTGCTTTAGGGAAATAGACCTTTCAGTGTGCATTGTAGAAGTGCAGGAAGCTTTTTGTGTTTTTTATTACCTTTGAAATAATTGTGCTCTGCTTTTTTATTGCAGTATCTACTAGAAATGAAAAGCTTAATTCTGCCCCCTGAACATATTCTGAAGAGAGGGGACAGTGAAGCAATAGCATATGCTTTCTTTCATCTTCAACACTGGAAAAGAGTAGAGGGGGCATTGAATCTCTTACACTGTACATGGGAAGGCAGTAAGTAATTCTTTTTCTTACAAAGGAGCTAATCAAATATTTTCTTTGAATGTCATGAGAATGTAGTAGCTTTTTATGAAGTAGAGTATGTGGGAATTTTGGAGGTCAGTTATATGCTCACCAACATTGAAACACGTGAAATTCAAACTGAAAATACAAACTTCATTTAATGAGAAAAAGGGTTCTGCAGTCTTGGATTACATTCTCTGTGTAATACTGAACAAAATTTCCCATCTTCTTTGAGATGTATTTTTTTACTCATGGATAAGGGGATAATAATTTACCTTCCTCGTTCCAGAGATGTAGAGATTTGTTTGTCATTATTTGAATGAATGGTTTCAAACTGAAAGAGAGTTGATTCAGATTGGGCATAAGGGAGAAGCTTTTTACAGTGAGGATGGTGAGGCACTTGAAGAGGTTGCCCGGAGAAGCTGTGGATGCCCCATCCCTGGAAGTGTTCAAGGCCAGGTTGGATGGCGCTTTGGGCAACCTGGTCTAGTGGAGGTAGAGTGGATGTCTAGTGGAGTGTCCCTGCCCACGGTAGGGGTCTTGGACTACATGATCTTTAAAGATCTCTTCTGACCCAAACCATATTGGAAAATTATGAAAGTGTGATAGAGGCAAATAAATATTAATGTGTAGTATAAAACAATAGAATATTTTATGACTTTTTTTAAAATTGACAAACTGGAGTCAGTCCAGTGAAGGATTACCAGGATGCACAGGGAACTGGAACGTGTGATATAGGAAAAGACGCTGAGGGAGCTGATTTTATTCAACTTGGAAAAGACTTCTGGTAGGTGAAGAAGGGATCCAGTTGCAGTCTTCCAGCACCCAATAGAGATGATGTGGAAGACAGAGTCAGAATCTTTGCAGAACGACACAGTGGAAAGACAAGAGGCAATACACGCAAGAGAAATTTCATCTAGACATAAGAAAAATATTTTCAGAATGAGAATGGTGATGCATTGAAACAGTTGCTGATAGACTGTGGAATCTCCATCCTTGGACATACTCAGAGCTCATGTGGACATGGCTCTGAGCAATCAGACCTAACTTTGAGATGACCCTACTTGGAGTAGGAAGTTGGAGTATATGACCTCCAAAGCCCATATACTACCCTTCTAACCTGCCTTATCCTGTCCTTGAGATATGTTTTTTTCAGGTTTCTGAGAATTAAAAAGTAGCATTTATAATCAGTCTTTGTCATCTTTTTTAATGCAGATTTTTCTTTATATAATGTAGCTCCCCTTTTCTGCTCTGCTTTATTCTGTTCTCTTTCAGCCTCTCCATATGTTATTATACCACCTTGTTGGGTTGTTTGGGGTTTTTTTTTTTGCTTTCTCCATTTGCTGTTCCTATTTAGCTTTGTTAGGAAAGGTTTGTCCCCATGATAATTCCTACAGAAATGCACTTAATACCTCCATCGTAAAAGCAACTTACTGTCTCAGTCACTGTGTGAAACGGCCTGAACTTGCCTAATTTGCAGTGTAGGCTCCCTGAGGAAACAGTGGCTTTATTTCTAGGTGTGTAGAACACCTTACTCAGTAATCCATAGCATTGGAACCTGGGTTTGCTCTGCTGCATTGTTCTTTGTCCTACCTGCTTGCTCTTTTCCTGTCTTTCTCCTAGTCTAGCATTTTCTGTCATAATTTCCCTCCCAAGTGGCTTATTTTCAGTGGGTTGCTTTTCTGTAGTGTTTCTTCTCTTCCAGATCCTTGCAGAAGTCCTTTGGCTCATTATCCCATCATTATGGAGCAGTATTTTGCAGGGAATCCTGAGTAGATCCTCTTTTGCTTTGTCAGGCTGGGGAGTCCCTAAGGGGCTGTTTACAAGGACCAGTTTTTGGCCCAGGGAGTCTGGCTGCCCTGCAGTCCTCCTGAACTTGGGAAATCTAGTCATCTGTGCCTGAATGCAGTGTAGGGCATTACCGTCTAACTACATTAATTGATTCCTCTCCTTATTACCTCCACAGCAATCTGAATATGTACTTTATTAGCTAATATTTGTATAGTAGCCTGTAAAGCTGTAAATGAGTGTTGCTGCATAACCTTTAAAGAAAAATCCGTAATGTGTTTTGCACGGTGATTTCCGAGAGACATGAACAGTTGTCGTGGTTTTACTCCAGCCGTTGGCTGGGCACCACATAAACACTCGCTCAGTCCCCCTCATTGGAAAAGGGGGAGAGAATGGGAAGAGCGAAAGTGAGAAAACTCGTGGGTTCAGATATAAGAGTTTAATCAGTTTATAAGATATAAGATATAAGAGTTTAATCCTCAAATATTTTGTTCAGATTTTGCTCATGCATGAAGATTCCCATGGGTTTTAATGGGTTTCACCAGGATCTAGTCCAATAATCACAACTTTTGGTCCATATCTTAGTCTGGGTAGCATTCTTTACAGTTGTAATGAACTATTTATGTCACTTCTAAGCTCTTTACTGACAAAAGGTTTCCTTAGCATTTCTGCACAGTTAAATCTAATTAAATACTAGTTCTAACCAACAGTCTACATAGTGTTGCTGTCGATTGCCCTCGCTTTCTTTCCAGGTATTTTTGTACTTGCCATGTCTTTACAGTGTGCTATTCTGTCAGTGTGCTTAAATAACCACAAGTCTCACTTTAGTAGCTTGTATTTAGGAATTTAATGCCCACATATATACACTGTTCAGTTCTGACCTTTTGGGAGCTGGGCAGAATTAAGTACATTTGGTCATTCACTTGGGGGGTACATTTTGAATGCTTCTGAGGAGAATAAGGTCACTCCTAATTAAGACAGCCTCTAACAAAACTTATGCAGAAATGTCTTTGTGATATTTTAAACTCTGAAATTCTCACAGAGTGTTTTTCCCAAATTGTATTCAACAACTGAGAAGAGTGAGGTTATAAAAATAATGATCATCATCGGACTGGAATGTTGGTTGTTTCCTGCTCTGTCTTCATTCAATCAGTCAAAGTACATTTTTGATTCATAGTACAACTGAAAAAGCCAAGTGACGCCATGTGAAATGTTGGGTTTGGCCCAGGTGCTCTGTACAGAAGGTCTGTAGTTTCCAGTGTAATCACATTTCAGAAGAGTCTGAGGTGCTTGTTTGTCACTGTTGATTTCTAAATTTCTGCCGTTTCCTATTGTTTGCATGAAAAAGAAAAACCTAGAGGCTCTCAAATGTTACGGCAGCTTTGACAAGCACACAGTTAAATGGCAAACTGCCTCTGTGCTGCCTGAATGGATTGATGTGAAATAGGATCAGATAACCCTGTAAGAGTAAGCCAGAGAAGTACCTACCTAAACACAGACCGATAGAGATGAACCAGAGCACTTTCTTCCATGGCTGGTAACACTGCTAAATAAACTGGTTTGCTGTAAATATTCCATATTTGGTCTCATGTCAAAGATGACTGTTAAATTCAGCAAGATCCCTTCAGACATTTTTCATTTGTTTTGTAAAAGCAACATCTTGCCGTCCCTTTTTATTTTGATTAGAATCTTGAATACTACTGTGATTTAGGGTAAGGCAGGAGAGACTTGTCTGTTTAAATATTAAGCCAAATTGGAAGGAGAAACTGGCATTAGTGATTTTGAAGTAACAAGCATTGAACATCCCTCCACGTATGTTTTTGTACAGACAGTTTGTTGTGTGTGAAGATCACACAAGGCTTGGATTATTGTACTTGGCTTTTTGGGGTGCTATGGGGAGGGGGGGTTAATAGTGGAAGAGCATTACAGCCCAGGTTGGTTTACAACTTTGAGGATTTCTGCCTTCTTTACTATTGCTTTAAACATAGTAATGAAAAATAAATACACTCATATAGTTGGACAAAACCCACAGCTAACATTACTTCAAATGCAGTGTGCACAACTGAAAATACTGGGATGTTGTGTATTTTAAACCAATTCCTCGGTTGCCTTGTGAGCGAGAGATAATGGAGTGCTATCGTGTGGTGGTGGGCTGTACCTAAAGTCTTAAATATATAGTGCTTCTAGGACATCTGCTGAGGAAAATATTGCTTCAGTGACTGATGTTCATAGGAGCAGTGAGAGTAACACGTTGATGACATTTTAACAGTGAGAATAATATATAGGATAATGGAAAAGGATGCCTTGATTGCAAAGCTGTAATTCAGTCAAGTATTCTGATGTTTCCATAAACCACAGGCAATCTGACTGGCCTATGACATCATCACCATCCAGATTTAGTAATCCATTTCCCTCCCTCTCTGTTATTATTTTCAATTTTAAAAATGCATAAGATTTAAGTATTATTTAATCCATGACATGAAGATTTATATTGGAAACCTGACTTGATCTGCTGCATTTAAAAAGAATGTATGTGAGGAACCTGGTTTTAATAATTCAGTATTAATCTTTGATTGCCAAATACAAAATGAAAACATGACTGTGTTGGAAAACTAGTTCTCTGGGCTTGAGTCATCAGTGTTACCTGCATTGCTGGAGTGTGACTTTTTTCCCACATAGTGGGACTTTTTTCCCACGTAAAACTTCTATTAGACTTGATGACCAGAGGTTGTGGGTGCATGAGCTTGGCTGGTCATTTTTGTACACTATACCTGTTATATCAGATACACTTCTTTCCCCTGATATTTAAAAATTCTTCAGCCTAAAAGCCTAAGACAAAATATGTAGATTTGGGCTCTGATCATGCAAACATTTGTATGTATGTTCTTGTAATGTGGTCTCACTTGATGGTCGTGAGCCTTCTCCCCAGAATAAAAATAAACATAAGTGTTTGCAGAATGAAAAGCTAAGTGTGGATTTATATTTTGGCATTTCATTAAGCAATGTATATGCTGTTTACAACCAAATATAAATGTTATGTTTTGTCTATGTTTGTTTTTCAAAATCATGAATATAATTAAGTATGTGCGGTGATTGCCACAACCACAGTAACTTATACACGGTGTCATTTTCTTTTCAGCTTTCAGAATGATCCCTTATCCACTGGAAAAAGGACATCTTTTCTACCCTTACCCTATTTGTACAGAAACTGCAGATAGAGAACTACTACCATGTACGTTCAACTTTTCTCTTCTTATTGTTGACATCAAAGAATGATTTACCTGAGCCTTGCAGCACTGATCTCCATCGATGCCTGGATTAGAATAATCAGGTTGACAGGGAGTCTCTGGAGCTACCGTGATGATTTAAAAGGCAGTTCCTAGTCATAGCTCATAACAATTAGCTACCTTTATTGTTGTTGACAGTGTAGTGACAGGGAGAGGTAGAAATCAGTTAGATCTTGCTATTTGCTCTTGCCAAGACACTGGAGAGTAGGCCTGGTCTTTCATCTAGGGTAACATCCCATCAAACCAAACGCACCGTGGCACAGCCTTGTTAGTCTTTTGTAGACAGACAAGCTGCTTAAATTCCAGGGCAGGATCAAACCTGCCTGAAGATGTCTGGATCATTAACGCAGCTGTTCTTCTGACAGGTTACGCTGACGTTTTCTGAAAATCAGTCTTAAGTAGCAAGAAAAGGTTTTCTTCGTCTAACGGTGTGTGTGCTGTTACGAAGAGATTGATGTGAAGTTACCTCAGTCATCTATTATATATGTTTATGGCATGTATTAGCAAAGTGCCAACAGCGTTCCCAGTGCTCTGCAAGATACAGTTATAAAGATAGATCCAGCCCTTGGGAAGCGTTACAGTCCAAGCTAATGGGACCTCTTGTAGTGCATGCAGCGAACCGCAAGAACGCAGAGGAAGAGCTGAAGCAGCCAATCTTGCAAACACTTAACTCTTCGTTCCCACATGTTTTCTCACTGAAGTCAGTGGGACTTTGTGTGAGTACCAGTGGAACACACACGAGTGCGGAGGGGTTTGCAGGGTCAGGGCAGAGGAGGCAAATACAAGCTGATCCAAGGAAGGAGATTCTTCTTTCATCTTCTCTATCCTGAAGACAGAATAAAGAGAAATCTGTTCTGGAGAAAGTAAAATGTAGCCTGCTTCTGCTGTGAAGGCTGGTTTTGAGGGCATTTGCACTCTTTGTAGTCTTTCATTGAGAACCTCTCTGCTCTGGGCTGAAAACTGTGCTGCCACTCTTTGTAAGTCTACATGAGTAAACATTAGGTGAGACTAATACAGTGAAAATCCGCTCATTGTGAGTCTCAACTTCACAGCATGTTCTCGCTGATATTACACAGAAATCCTTGGCAACTGACAATATCTCCCCACCCCATTATAATCACCGTAATTATAACAACACCTCTCAGCGTGCTCTGCTTGCTTTACTCAGAGGGATGCTGAGCTGGGGAGGGTGGAGTGTCAGGAGATTTAGGAATGACAGAGTCATGCAGAATAGCTCAGTGTTCTCTTTTTAGATGCAAAACTAATCATTCTTGTCAAATGTTAGAAGCGAGGGACTCTTTAACAGAGTATGCAGACAGTTGTGTTCAGCTCTGGCAGTTATGGGAAATGCCTTTCACTGCAAAATCTCTTGGTTTTGAGTAGCGAAGGGTTTAACATACCATGACAGACACAGGTCGCTTAAAGGGGTTTTGCTTACCTGTCCACACCCTCTAATTGTGTGTGTTTTAAAGGAGAGTCAGCTGGAATTATATCAGAACACTGAGATCTGATAGGCTATCTGAATTAAAAATATCAATCACAAAACTTTTGCCACGACTGGATAACAGACCAGAACAACAAGTTTGAGCCTGTGTCAAAAGCAAGCGCGAAAAACTGAGCACAAGAAATCTTAGACTTATACAGTCCATGATCTGGTATTTCCTGATCTCTAAATTTAATTTAAATCAGAGAGAAGTTGGAAATTACCTGTGTTTTTCTTCTTAAACTGAATGAATTAGCAGACCCAAAAATCATAAGTATTTTAGTTTATAATATTTTAATTTCAATTCGTATGAATTCCTGCTGTTGGTTTTGGAAACCACTCTACTCTGGATGAATGCAGTGAAGAATACTGTCCTGCTGTGGTGGTGGATTATCGCATGCTTACGTTGTCTGCAGGTACGATGAGATGAGAGCTGGTCACTGAAGCAAAGAGAGTAGGCAAAATGGGAGAGTAATGTTTTGTGTGTATAAGTAGTCACAGGATTTGACTATGTGGGAAGCCTTGAGGCTGGACCTGTATGAGAAAAAGTGTTTCAAAGGTGGCATTTGTCGTGACTGTAGCTCCAAAGTATGGATTGAATGAGTGAAGCAAGCAGATAAGTGTCCACCAGAACTTTGGCCAACTCAGCTAGTGTTTTCACCTTGAGTGTCAGCCACGATAAAACTTTAAGGGATATATTCTTTCAGTAAAATACTCATTATCCTCCTCTGACCCTTTTAGCCTTCACAGCGCTGCTTTCTCCAAAGCCCAGCGAGCTATTTTTCATACCAGAGGAAATTTCCGTATCCCTTTTAGTCTATACTAGCGAACACCTCCAAAATTCACTACTAATTTAAATTCCATCTTTTTACACTTTAAAAAGTTGTTGTATTTTTCTATTTATACAGAGAATTAAAAAAATCTGAATTTCAAGTACTTGTTTATAGGTCCTACTTTTAGAATAACTTTTCTTGGTTCTGCAGATGAAACCCTCAGAATTTATTGTTACAAAGGCTGTAGTTTTAGCCTGCTTAAACCAATCCACAGCAATGCTTCTGCAGGGTTGGTGTCACTGCTGCTCCTGGGTGCATGTTTCTGCGCTCTCTGTGTATCAGCATCAGCAAACACGCAGCCATGTGGCTACTCAGTGACCTGTGTAAAAAAAAAATGGATTTTTTATTTGTAGGTTACTTTTCTGGGGTTAGTTACTGCACAGCTGCGTTATAGTTGGTGCTGACACAAGGAAGAGAACAGTAACACACATAGGACCAGAGTAAGCCAGAGATACGATCTTTCGATGAGAATTATTTAGCAGTGTGATGACTGACACAGCAATAATATTGGCCTTAGATGTTTCAGACCTATATGTTTCTTCCTTCGAAAGCATCTTTGGCTGTCTCTGGCTGTTGAAACCACATAGGAACATTGGTTTGGTTTTGGTTGGGTTGCTGGGGTTTTTATGTATAATCCATTCCCCTTCCCATCTTTTTCTCTACAGCCTTTCATGAAGTTTCAGTTTACCCCAAGAAAGAGCTTCCCTTCTTCATCCTCTTCACTGCTGGACTATGTTCTTTCACAGCCATGCTAGCCCTTCTGACACATCAATTCCCAGAGCTTATGGGGGTCTTCGCAAAAGCTGTGAGTATTTTCTGCTGCTGCTCTCTTCCCGTAAATACATGGATGCGGGAAGATTTGGGCTAAATACTGCTTGGTATTATATATCTGCATATTCAGCTATACAAATAAAATGTCAAGCAATGTCTGAGCAGGAGAACCTTTGAACAACTGTTAAGGGAGCTAATCAGTAAAGCACATTGCTGTATTTTGTAGACCAACTAGTTTTCCAGGTGGAGAAAAACTTGGCTCGTTTTAAGCTACAGATACTTTCCTGAGATTTTTAGAGCATGCGATCGACTACTTCAGCAAGAAAATTCCTATGAATTGCAATAAAACTGTCAGGCAAATTATTCTTGTTTCATTGATTTAACAAGTATGTAATTTGCACTGCTTTCAAAGCTGAGTTTTATTCAAGTAGATGTGATAGTGCGAGCTTACCACATAGATCAAGTGCTACTCAAAGAGCAGAAAATATCCTCTAGTGAGCCTTTTGCATTTGGCAAAATTAAAGGGACATGTTTATTTAAACAGTTCGCAGCTTAACCAGGGGGAATGCTTCTACTTGGCCTAAGCCACTTGAAATAGTAGTAGCAAACTCTAAGATGAGGTAAGTCAGTGTGACATTAATTCAGCTGCGATTCACATTACGCAGCTTGACCTTTAGCACTACAACTGAAATACTGTGTTCAGCTTCAGTTAGAAGCTTCAGTTCTTCAGCCTGTGCTTATGACAAAATCGCGTTCCCAGAGATGGTGTTACCTGGTTTTCCCATGATGCACACGTTGCCCATGACATCGTGTCTGTGTTGTACGCATCTGAGAGGAAAAAAAGGATTTGAATGCTTACTATTGCCTTTACAATGCATAAGCTTCACATAAACATTGTACATTTTTACAGTTGAGCTCTGCACAGAGCCCATTTTGGTAAACAGTGAAACTGCAGATATTTTCTTGCTTGATACCATGAAATGGTTATAATTTCTGGCTGTAAATATGTTTGCCATATATAGCTGTGTTCTGGCAGCACACAGGCCTGTAACGATTTTTGAAATTGCATGTCTCACATTTGACTTTGGATACTTAGGAGCCTAAGTTAGAGACCACAGATCCTGTATTAAGTAATAAAATACTGTTTGTTCTGTGGCTCCAAAGGCAAGTGGCAATCGCAGTTCACATCTGTGCCTCTAACCTCTGCTCCCCTGAAAGGCAGGATGGCCCCGTCGGGCACCGCCTGCTGGGAGCTGTCCCTGCCCTGTGCTACCCCCAAACTCTGCCTGGGCTTTGCTGGGGCAGGACTAGCTGGCACGGGCCAGAACTGTGTCAGGACCTGTGCGAGCAGTCCGGGAGTGCGGGGGGGTTAGGCCAGTGCCCCGCACCGTGCCGCAGTCCTCCTTTATGAGAGAAGACAAAGCCTGACCACCCCTCTCCCTCTGGGGCGGAGAGAGAAGAGACAATTTCAAAGGGCAGTTCTGGTCCTGGGATGGGTAGAAACACTCCCTGGAAGTGCTCAGTTCTCTACAGTGACTACAGGGGGACCAGACCCCCACATCTTTAAGTGCCTAAAGAGATATGGGACAAATTCAGAACATGAAGAGGGATGTAAGTGTGTTTATATATAAAATCTGATGCTCACATTTGTCAGCATCAAGGCCAGATCTGCTTTGATACTGATCTACCAAGCAGTAACTGAAACACAAACCTCTTGCAGCTCTTTGCCAATCAGTTCCAAGCAGAACTCTGTATTTATACTGCAGTCCCATCAGCCTAAATGGTTGGAAGCCACAGGGTTCACAGTCTCGGAGTGGCCGAGTGCATATTACTGTACTCTCTGATACACGTGTAGGGCCCCGACATAGCTGTATGTAAGGTGTACAGTTGAACTGCAGTTAATGTAAAGCAGTTAATGTGTATTTCCCAAGATTTTGGGAGTGCTTTGAGTACCTGAGTTCTGAGATGTGTAGCTGACTTTTTTTTTCCTATGATCAAATGGTCTCGAGTCGCTTGATTTTTGTGACATATGCCTGTCCTAACATTATATCAAACCCCCTTTCAGCCTTGCTGACTGTGTTCTGTAATAGAGGGAGGAGATTAGATTCCAGGTAGTGATGCCTCAGTGTATATAGCAGGTCTATAGACAACCCAGAACCATTTTAAAACTGATTTTAAAGACGTGCTTTTTATCTCTGAGAGGTGGCCTGATAGATTCTGCCGTTACGAAAAAGCCTCTTTCCCTTCAGTAGGTTTTGGGTTGAGCTTTTAGTGACTTTGGTGAGCCTGAATCTAGGATGAGAGACGTGTGGGAACTTCTGTAGTTCGTCAGTTTGATCTTCATAAAAATGGGGCTCTGTCTTCACTGCAAAATCCAAAAATCTGTCTATATGCAGGACTCAGAATTTGGCAGAAAGTCTTTATACGTGAGTTATATAATTTTTATCATGCTGGAGGAATTTACAGAGGAATGCAGCAACAGTTTCTTGTCTTACTGAACAGCTCTCGTGCGCTCGCTCTCCCTCTCTCTCTCCTCCTGGATTTTGATCTGAATGTGTATCTGGTTTCTTTGCAGTTTCTCAGCACCCTCTTTGCCCCTTTAAATTTTGTGATGGAAAAAGTAGAGAGTATCCTGCCCTCCAGCCTGTGGCACCAGCTGACGAGGATCTGAGGGAGCGTGCCTGCTGACTGACTGCCATGACATCTTCTGTGCCAACTTTTTGTTGACCACAAGAAAGCATGATAAAAAAGGGAAGCAGTTCTAAGACTTAAAAACTCTTCATGGATTGTCTGTTCTCATATAAAAACTGTTTTGTTGTACAAATTACATCGATGTTAGGTTCTATTATATTTTGCCTTCAGAAGAGAAAAACCTGAAAATAAACTTTTGTGTATTGCAGCATTGCTGTCTTTTGGCTACTTCTTCAAAGCGCAGATTGTACTTTGTGTTCTTACACACGTGTGGTGTGTCTGCCTCTCCACCGCTGGGGCTTGGCTTCCCATTCAGTGAATGAAAAAACACTAATAACTTTACAATTAAGCAATGGTGTTGCTGCCTTTTCTTAGGGAGTTCAATTAGGGGAAGCCTGTATCGCTGGATCCAGTCTAGACGACACTTCTGGACAGTTAAACCTCTTGCTAAAAGCAGCTTTAGGCTCTCCAGGCAGTTTGGGTGGCACATGGGGCTTCTCATTCCCATCCCTGCACAGAGGGGAGTTTTATCCTCATTTGCTTTTTCAAAAAGTCTGTGTACTTCACAGATTCTCTTCCCACCGCTGTTGTCTCACACCTCCAGAAGCTCCGTGCTTGGTTCTCTGTCTACAGAACAAAGCATCAGCAATGGCACAGAACTGAAGACAAATTTACCTGTAGTGAGTGATCATTACATTCGTGTTCTTACATATTTCTTGCTGAGTTTAATTGCATTACCAGTACTTTTCAGTTAGGCAAATGCAGGTACTTTTTCCTGTACAGATTAAACATCAGCTTTATAAACTGTTGCTTGAGACCAGAAGCTCATTAGCAAAAATGGCGTTAGCTTGTGTGCAATTAATAGAGGGGTTGGTGCTGTGTGCCTAGTGCTTGCCTCAGGAAGTCTTGCCCCTGTGCTGTGAGACGTTCAGTCCTTAGTGCTTGCCTCAGAAAATCTTACCCCTGTGCTGTGAGACGTAGACAGAGCGTTCATTTATAACGTAGCCACTGTGGATGGAAACGTCCCGCAGGTACCTCTGCTAACGCACGAGGCCAGCTCCAGGGTCAAGAGGTTGATCTGGAAGTTGAAGCACATCATCCTGTCTGTCAAGAACTGAAAGTGCATCCTTACGGGTGCCTCCAGGATTTGGTTTTTTTCAAACAGAAGCATAACCCCAGTGCAGTGGATCACACACTGCCCGTTCAGCTTTGCTGTCCTACAAATGCTGAGCAGCTTGAGGGGCCGCGATCGCCAGCAGATAAGTTTGTTTATCAATGTGCAAATGAGTGAGCAAAGACAACCCCCCCCCCTCACTGCAGCTGGTACAAAAGGAGAGTGTTCCGTCACAGCAGGAGATGCATGCCATGATTTTTTGCCCTCTTGATCACAGCCGCGCTAGCCTATGTAGAAGGAAGGTTTCTGTGTGCGTGAGCAGTGGTACTGCGATAAAGCGAAGGCTGCGGTGCTGTGGGGAAGGCGGCCAGCCCCACCCGGGAGAAATCAGCTGTAAGGGTGAGCCCGGCAGGAGGACAGAAGATGAGATGTTAGAACTGGTGTTGCTGTTGGGGGGCATTTCCATACAGGTTTTTCATCCCTGGCCATTATTCCTGCAGAACAATTGGCTGCAGTGTAGGAACCCGTGTGGCTTACGCTTAATGTGGGCTGTGGCAGAAGATCAGAGGGAGGGGATTGCTAGTGGGCAGCATGGGGAAGTGTGAAATGAGCCGGTGCTTGTGCCCTCAGCTTTGCGGCTGAGTGGCCCCAACAGCCACCGGGAGCACCTTTACAGTGGCTGCTCCCGCGTCTCTCAGCTGTAAAACCAGGGATAGTTCTGTTTGTTCGCTTAGAATAGAATAGAATAGAATAGAATAGAATAGAATAGAATAGAATAGAATAGAATAGAATAGAATAGAATAGAATCATTAACCCGCTGTCGGAGTTATTTAGGGCTGATGAAAATCGGAAGGTTCGGGCACAGTCAGCTCTCACCCCCCTGTGCTGTTCTGTGTCGCCTATTCCCAGGTGCCTCACAAACCTTTCACATTTTATACACACCCTGCCCTTCAGAAGAACGAATTGCTGTGATTAACAGTCCTGACACATAAATGTGTTTGCATATATCGAGCTGTATGTGAGTGTCCATGTTTGTCAGCAGCTGAGGTGCTAGTGCAGCCTTCTGTTAGAAGAGAGAATGTGAATTACGGTCTGTGTGGAAATTATTATCTGTAATAATCTGATTTAAAGGAGTGCTTAACTCCTAGAAGAGTCAGATCCTTCCTTTGAACAATGGGGAGCTTTTAGGAACTCGAGAAATACCTTTACACAATTCTATTTCTACTATTTCTAGTGTCCATCTCCCTTGTAAGCTGCAGTGAGCCATGGATTTTATCTAGAAAATCTCTCTTTAATTATAATTGTAGGCATCTGGGAGACTGTGCAAGTCAGACAAAAGGATTTTCTTCTTCATCGGGCAGAGTTTGTTGCCATAGGCTTTTCTGCCTCCGACGTGTTTCCTCTGAAGTCCAGCATGACCACAGCGATGGGAGGGCTCCGGCTGAGTGCGGAGATGGGCCTTCTGGAAACCTGCTTCAGCCAGCAACTCATCTCAGTCTTCAGCTTGCAGCTCTATGGGGCGAGGAGGCTTTTAAGCTTCAAATGTTCACAGTTCGTGGCTGGGTTGGGGTTTTTTTAAGGCCAACCTAATACAATTTGGATGCACGCTGTCTCTTTGCACTGTAACCAGCACGGAGCACAGAAGCCCTCCCGCCCGTGAGACGTACAGCTGCTCCGAGCAAGAGCCCTGCTCAGAGGGGTGAGTGCGGCACCGAGGGGCAGGCTGCTCTTTTCTCCCGTCCTTAGTTGCTGTGATGTGGTGTGAACACCAAATGAGCAGACTGATTTTTCAGCGGGGTAGCATGGAAGTCCTTACCCCAGCAGAAAGGGGAAAAAATAGCCGGCGTTTGCCACGTGCTGGTCTGATTTGGGTGCCCAGGCTGGATGCCCCTCAGCAGCTGCGCAGCACAGTACCAGAAACACGGCATTTTATTTAATAATTCACATCTGCAAAGATTACCCAGGGGTGGGACGTGGGGATGAGATGCACAAAGCGGGTTTAAATAGTTTTGCAGAAAAAGAAGCAACAGAGTCTCTTGAGCTACACCACCAGGCACATACACCACCACTCCTGAAAGTCAGTCCCTGCTGTCCGTGAGGGGAAAGACAATTCTGTATTTTTCATGACATTTCTCTTAAAACAGCTCAACACACTTTTTAGGGTTAAGTTTGTTAAAAAAGCCAATAGTGGGGAGGGAGCGATCCCAAAAAGCTTGGCAGGCGCACGGCGTTTCAGAGCGCTGCTAGTTTCTGATTTCATGCAGCAAAAGTAAAGGGAACTCCCTCAAGAAAATTGGACTGCATATTGAAAGAAAAAAATACTCCTGCAACCTTCTGCCTCAGCTAACATTATCCTGACACTAAAGTGTCTACCTAGGGACAGCTGTTTCCTCTTCATGACTAAATACATGAATAAATTTCTTCCATAGACCAAAATTCATTTGCCTTGGCTGATTTCTCTTTCTGCTTCCCCCCCCCCCTTCCTCCCCCCCCTTTTTTTTTTTTTTTTTAATACAATTGTTCTGTCAAAGTGAGGTGAAAGCCCTGGGAAAGGTGACATTACCTACNGATTAGCTGAAGGGCCAGGAGGTGCCTTTCCCAGCAGTATTGACATCTCGGAGCCTCTTTCCCCACTCAGAAACAGCAAAATCTCTCCGGAGTCCTTCCTTCATGGAAGAGGCAGCAGAAATGCTTACAGCTTTAAGCAGCCTACCTCGCGCTCTGTCTTTAAAAAAAATAAATATATTACAGCAAGAAAATTAATTAAATAACTGGTCAGCTCAGCTGTTACACATTTGTTGTGCTGCAAAATATTCTGGTTTTCCTCTGGTGGAGTCATTGGGTGGGGGGATTGCAGTGCAGCACATTCATAGGGCACGCGTGTGGGATGTAACGTGCCGCCTGCTGGGCTCGCTGCTGAATGGGATCGGGGACAGAGGACACCAAAAAGGCCGAGGCACTCAAGGCCATCATCTTCCTGGTCTTACTGGTAAGTCCAGCCTGCAGGAACCACCGGGCCGTGAGAGCAGGGGGAAGTCTGGAGCAAGAGGATGTACCTTGGTGGAGGAGGAGGAGGAAGATCAGGCTGGGGAATAGAAGTTCCACCTTGAGTACAATGAGCCCAAACCACTATACCTGGGACTGCAGAATGCAGGTCGGTTTGTTTACTGATGGATTAACCAAATGCTGGAGTTAAGAAGTGACCTGATTTCATGGCCTTTTATTCCACTTCCTAGAACAAGGTCCCTCGTAAGAATGAGGCTTCTTTTTTTCCAGAGCATCAAAATACTTTCTGCATTATTACACAGTGAATTTGTAAACTACTCAAAGGATCCCTGAATGTTTCAAAACACCTGGTACAAAAATAAAATAATTTAAAATATTATACTGCTTTTAAGTTCTTTAAAATGTGATATTGCTCAGGCTGTGAACTACATGTGGATTTAATTTCACAATGAAATCCTAATAAAAATTCTCCTTGGGGCTCACCTTTAAATACAATTAGGTGTGAAATTTTCCTTATCCAGCCCAGAGCCAGAACTGCCAGCAGCAACGAGGCCAACAGCATAACCACTGGAGCGAACATGTGTACATACATCCGTACGCGTGGGATGCGCGTGTGTGCAGTGCACACACTGTACACCAACACGCTGACAGGGCTGTCCCACCAGGTCTACACCCAGAATCACCACTATTCTACTTCTAGCTGTCATCATTACGTTAATGCTGTGTACAGTAATTGAAACATTGTTTTATTGCCCAAATAAATACTTTGCTGGATCCTCCTTTTAATGCCAGCTGTGCCTTCTGGAGATGACTTGCCCATTTTAACAACACAAACTTTTTCCAAAGCCTTTCAGATGTAAGTGACTGCTCTCTCAAGATCAGTGAATGCCAAAAAAAAAAACCCAAACCCCACCTATTCTTTTAAGATATTCTTAAAAAAAAACCAAACAAAACCAAACCAGAATACCGGCTTTATTGCCACGGTATGCTACTTGTGTGTTACTTTTTCATGCACTGTCTGTACCCATGAAGGTTCCTCCAGTCTTTCTCATTTTCATATGGATATTTTACCTCCATCTACAATATGTTCTATCACCCGATCAACCTCCTTTTCCCTCATTAATTTTTTCATTACCTTGCCTGTCCCTGCATTTCATGGCTGCTTTTCCAGACCTTTATTAGACCTACCGGCACAGGCCCCATCTTGTGTCTTGGCTCCTCTGCTGGCCTCTGCTCCACTCCGTCTCCGGCCCGGCTCCTCCCAAGGGAGGCCGTGGTTTCTGGGCCTCGCGACCCTCCGCATCTTTGCAGCACTTTGTTGCTTTGTGCTGATCGCAGCCCAGTGTATGGACATGGGACAGCCTGTACCTGCCCCCATCAGAGGCCAGTGCACCCTTAATCATAGGCGTAAGCATTTTCAGAAAGTATTCAGTGACAAATCTCACTTGGAAGTCCCCATCTGAATGGGAAGTATCATTCCGAACACATTTAATAGGTTTATTACGTTTAAAAGAACATAGACGTTGATAGATTCTATAGAAACCCGATCATTACTGAGACAAGGTATTTCCTTCTCCATCAGCTTTCTGCAAACGTTTTTCTGCTTAGTCAGTGAAAAATAGAAAACCACCTCCTCAGGTAGTTGAGCGTCCTACGCCCAGCTCTCACTAGGCTGAGAAACAAATCTCTTTGACCCTTCAGATCACAAAAAACTCAGCAGTTAATATTAATGACCTTTTAAAAGCTTTTAAGGCATGTTTTTACAAATATATAAGACATTTGCTTTGACTCTTTAACAGTTTATGAAAACATTGCGGTTGAATGCATCTCCTGCGCTTTCCTTTGCTTTTTGCAGTGGTCCAATTTCTGCCCCATGAGAAGCCACAGCACGGTGGCCAGGGTGGCCATCTCTCTGCAAGCTCCAGTCCACCATGGATGGACAAACACCTCTCTGGTAAAGCCTTTCACCCAGCCTGGCCCCAAATTTTCTCTCATGGAGGAACCACCAACCAGTGCTCAAACTCCCGAGCGCTGCAGTACCCAGGGCACGGCTGGGGCCAGCACAAGGAATGTGAGCAAGCTCAGCCCACGCGGGTGGTGGTGGTGGTCTTGTACGAAATGCCCCGTCTTTGGGTCTTGCTATATTCCTGATGGCAGGAGTGAATCGGCACAAGGAGCACGGAGGAGAACTACGTGTTCGTCGGAAGAGTCCCAGCAGAAGTACGTCCTTCCAGAGCTGCATCAGTTTATGCACAGACAACTCTGCAGCAACGCTGTCACGCCAAAACGGGAAGCAAACGCTGCGGGGTTTGTATTAACTATTCAGCAGCTTCTGTGCAATGAAAGGCAAAGGCACAACGGGCATAAAAGTAGAGAAGACCTCGGACGCGTTCCCTGCACGGAGCAGGAAGGGCAAAGCTGTGGTCCTCACGCAGGCTGTGCATCACGTCCGGGAGATCCAGCCAGCGCTCTTCGGAGCTTTGCAGGTGTGAATATCGACCACTTCTAGGCAGTCCTGGCAGCGCACCGCACAACACCAGTGGAATTTGCACTCACATTTTGTCATTCTGCTGACACGGGAGGTGTCGTAGCCCCTCCCGCAGCACATCACCTCACAGCTGTCCATGCCGCGGGACGTCTGGTTACAGACCCGGCCAGCTGTCCCGAGGGACCCTGCGAAGGAAATGCAGGAATGGTCAGGAGGTGCATTTTAAGGAAGGACAGAAAGCATATGAAAATAGGTATAGAGCGATAATTTGAAATTTATTTGATTCTTCAACATCACATCACCTGGGGTTCAGTATCAAGCCAGAGAAATGCCTATAGTAAGGTTAAATTGTTCTCCAGTTCTCACTTGGCATCACCGCTGCGTCCACCCGTGTCCACCAGCGCTGGTGGCAGCTGGAAAATGGCACTTTAAGGCATCTCGTAGCCTGAACAGTTACTGTGCCACACGGGAGCCGCTGCTCATCTAATACAGACTTATCTTAGTGTTCACCTGTATATTTATACCACAGCTGTTGACAAATTATTATAATCTTCACAAGGTTCAAGTATTTGTCGCTCCTCTCTCCCCCAGTGTCCCCAGCACCACGGAGATGTCATGTCTTTTCAGGCCTGGGCCCAAACACTGAGGCAGCGAGCGGTCTCAGGCGCTGAACGTCACCTTCTCAGGTCGTGGTTTTTCGTGGGACTGATTTGCCTCTTAGCCACGGTGGGAGATGTTTTGTTCTTTTTGCATCTAAGTCAGGACAGGCTTCAACTGCTGCCCTGGAGGAGTGTTTCAGTCCCCCGAAGGCATCTCAGCCTTGATGATGGGAGAGATCCCACAGCCTTTACTACTGTAGAAGTGTACACCTGGAAAGCTTCAGTAGCAGATCTCTGATCCAGGCCTGCTGCGGGCAGAGCAGAAGGGTGTTGTGTGGCTACCTACACCCCAGGCTCAGTGGGTGCCCACAGCTGCCCGCTGATGGCAGAGATGCTGGCCTTGGCTCAGGGGTCCTGAGCCACAGAGGTGCTGTGACACCGGCCAAGTGGAAACCTGCTGAGCCACCTGAAAGGGAAAAGGCAGAGGGAGGAGAAGACACACTGACCACAGCCAGAGACAGGCTCCTGCACCTGCTGCCTGATGAACCCCACGTCTCCTTGGGGTCCAAGCCTGCTTATGTTGCTGCCCATGAACCAACTTTTTGTAGCATCCTTGGGGAGGCAGCTGAACAGCACTTTCAAGTCTCTGCTATTTGGGGGAGCACCTCACATTTATGTAGAACCCAGCGTCATGTTGCATCAGGCACACACCCTGCACCGCGGCAACCGACAGGCCACGCAGTAATGCCAGAAGGCCTTTACCAGGAGTCCTTTCTGCAGGAATCGCTCCACGCTGGAGGAAGAGAGATTTCCAGCGGCCTCCCATGCCCCTGGCCTAGGCAGGACGGAGGAGTCAGGAGGATGCAGAGCTGCGTGATCAGCCTGTGATCCCACAGGAAGCCTGCGGCAGAAAACAAACCAAACCCTGCTTCCCGGCTACCGCGGCCTCCTCCATCCCCGAAGCGGTGCAAACAGCTGGGACATCTGCTGCTGGTGTCAGCCCACAGCAGTACTCCTCACATCCCAGCCTGTGCCAGATACAACCCAATAACCGCTTTCACAGGGCCTTGTCCTGCCCTCTCTGCTCAGACAACAAAAAAGGCACAAGGGCCAAGTTTGTGACTCCTATGATTAACGTTCTGCATCAGGAACTGGGTTTGAATTCCTGCTTACCTCCCTGCCCCTCACTCCCGTCTGATCTCCACCGTGCTTGGCCAGCCCCAAAGCCCCGAGCGCCTGGGCTGCGTGACGCAGCGCGCCTAGGACAGTAATCTCCAACTGCCGTGATTTGGGATAGATTTCAAACCACTTGGTGCTCTGCTGTCTGCGTGTGGTTGGCGTGAAACAAGCTGGACGCTCGGTGGCCTTCGCTGTGCCACCACCACGCGGCGGCCGGCCAGGCGTCACTCCTCCAGCGGCGGAAGAGCAAAGCCGTGCTCCCTCTCAGCGTGCCTCCCGCCCGGGAGCACAGCGGGGCCGTGCCACCTGCCTGCTGGGCTGAAGGAAGCCCCCCCGTCCCCCTCCACGTGCGGCCCCGCGCGGGGCATCACGCCGGGCTGCAATGAGGTGCAGGAGCTGCCCCGGGAAGGTCCGACCGCATTCTTCTTTCGAGGCACAGGTCAGTTTCCAACTCCGAAGTTCTCACTTGCAGATGTTTGGGGGAACCGCGTAGCAGTGAAGGAGAACCTGAGCATATTGGGACACACCTGCTGGCTTCAACAGGAGCTTTGGCACTGACTTGGAAACCAAAATGATTTCAGCTGCTAACAGATGGTCAGCAGCTGGCATCATCTGATACTGCCCATCCACAACGTTTGGAGGGGAGGCTAAACTATCCACTGAACGCGACGAAGGAGAAATAGGCTCATATAGTGCTTAGTTTCTGAGCAAAACCAACGCTCAAACCACATCTTCAGCATCTCTGCAGCTTCTCTTGTGAGAAACAAAACGAGCGATGACTGACAGCGAGCGGCCGGGCAAGCTGCTGCGCTCCGTGGTGGGCACTCAGATACCCAGGTGACGAAGGCAGCAGAAGACACTGAAAAAAAATACAGCAGAGCTTTCTGGGCTTTGCCCGCTGCCTGTAACGCACGTCCTCATCACTGTAGAGGCAGGAGTGTGTTCTAACTTGCAAAACGCTTTCGTGCAACCTCTTTGTTTTTTAGTGCGAGTTTCGGAATTGCCATGCCGACACACAACGTTATACCTGCCACGACATCCACAGCTTTTCGTGCTGCCAACCTGACAGCCTGTACATCAAACCCTTTCTTCTTGGTTCACACAGTTGTTTTCTTCAGCAAACACATGGTAAGCTGAAAAGTACTTTCTTCCTATTCCTAAAGCACTAGAATGACTTTATTCCTTTAGAATGTGAGAATTCCCCTTCTGTTTCTATCAATTAAAAATATGGCCTGGAGCAATAATGTTCAATTATGGGACTTTCAATTAAACAAAAAAATAAGGCAGTGAAATCCCCAACAATAAACTGGTTTCCACACAAGCATTTGGGGGAGGGAGAAGGAAATATCCACAGAAAAGTAGCTGTGAAGCTACTTTTTAAATCAAGAAAGATTCACACGGAACGTACGTACAACACCCCGTCACGCAGGGCTCGAGAGGGTGGGCAGCGCCCGCCGGAGGCACCCTTGTCTGGAGGGGCTGGGAGGTGGGATTTCCCAGGCCAGCAACAAAGAGGCAGCAAGGTGCCACTAAAACCAGCTTGTCCAGGTTCAGTTTAGAGCAAACACGTGTCTTGCTCTGATTTCCATAGCCACCGATAGCTGTCATAACCTCTCAGCTCCCAGAGGCTCTCGGGGAGATTGCGCTGCTCCCTCGCCGGACGGTGCTTGGAGGAGAGCTGCCCTGATGGACGTCATCGCGAGCCCCACCGTCAGCTTGCGCAGGGCTGGGACTGCGCCCCACATGTTTGCAATGTGTAATCGGGAGATACGGGCCAAGAAGTCCCACAGGGACTGACTGTATGAGGCTAACCTCCGCGAGAAGTTTCTGACATAGATCAAGATTGGTTTCCCTCCATGGGTCACACACCTCGAGTACACGCATCTTGCCCAACACTGATATTTCGCAGGCTATACTTTAGTTTCACACTTTTCTTTCAATGCAGAGTTGGCCTCATTCATCTCAAAAATGCAGCAAATGGCTTAGGCAGGGCAGCAAGGAACGTAACACAGAAATACTCCTGTGAAGGACCCAAAGCAGATCACCCTGGGCATGTGGTTTGTCACCCAACAGCTCCATGGGGCTGCCTGTAGCACTGTACATGCATCTCCACAGTGCTTTCCACTGCATTACCAGGCATGGAGGGTCCTCAGACACAGCCACAGCACCCCATCTACCTGTTGGGGACACAGGAGACGGCCACCACAATCCAGGTACGCAACCCACACCCTATGCGCAGGCAGACAGGGCGACACTGGCTTTGACAGCACCCAAAACCAGGACCATGTGTCAGGAGAAACCTACGGATGACTTGAAGCACACAACACAGGGGTTTGCAGCAAGTCCTGAGGTGCTGCTGCAGCAGCCTGAGACCATCTGCATGTAGACACGACCTGCCTCTTAGCTCTACCACCACCTTCACACAGCTGAAGCCTTGTTGCTACCAGAACAGTTGCAAACAGTCAACACGTGCTCCCCAGTGCCATCCTTCCACTTGCTCATCACCTCCATCTTGGTGTCCACACTTGGGGACACAACCTCTCCACTCTATATGCCTCACCTCAACCTGTGTAGCTGGGCTCACGTTGCTCTACACACTTTGGTGGGGGCCTCACTGCAGGAAGAGGCTTCACTCAAACACTGCCTGATTTTTTGGTTGCTCTGTGCCAACTAATTTTTAAGAAAGTTTTTGTAAAGTCTTGTGTTTTTTTCAGTAAGACATTACACGGCTTTAATATCTCTATGAACAACAGCCTGTAATGAAGGCTCAGCCAGCAAGCTGGTGATGCCTGCACCGTGGCTGCTCCAACATTTAATCCTGAAGCTGTCTCTGCTTGTCCACCGGTGCATTCGGAACGTGGTAAACTTCAACGGCTTCCAATCACCCTGGCCTGCACGGATGGTCAAATAGCAATGTTTTAAAACTGAAAATGCCATTAACAGAGGCTTATAAGCAGACAGGCAAGAAGGTTTTTTAGAGCATTTTGGAGCTGAAGTTACACGTTGGGGGTAAGATAGTACGTGCAACAGCGGGACTGCCACTTGCGTGGTCATCACTTTAGTTGCCTTCACGGCTTCATCCTTTCTCACAGCTCTCTCCCTGTGTAGTCCTGGGTGTGCTTGTATTGGTTTTGGGAGCTGGAAAGTTACAAGCGAAGACCACGCAAAGTGTGGCAAAATTTGTAAGTTCATCACAAGATTTTCAAAAGCCCTCTGGATGTCCTACCTCTGTTTCTATCAAATTATGAGTACAAAATTGTGGGTAAAAGCTATTTCAGCACGTATGTGAGCAGAGTTAAGTGAATCCTGAACACTTCTGAAAATCTTCCTTTGGACCTTTTCTAAAAGGCATGACATTTTAATACTAAACAAGAGGTGGTCAGATTATTGCCTTCTCTTGCCATTGAGCTGCTATTAGCTATTTCCACACATTATACTGCTCCCAAAAGCAATGACTCCTCTTTTCCTTCTAGGAAAAAAGACAATAATACCACATTTTTCACCTTGTAGGTGTGATCCATGTATGTACGTCCAGCTGCCTCCCCCAGACAGACTGCAAGACCCGGAGGGGTATACTCAGCCCCAGCAGCCTGCGGTGGCTGCCCACCACCAGAGAGAAGAGCCAGCACTAAGAGCTCCGATGGGAGAGGATGAGGTATGTGGTTTTTTGGATAGGCTGCTGATGATAGAAGCCCTGAGCACCTTTAATTTCCCGGTTCACACATGTTAGCACACCCAAGCCACAGGGGATGCTGGCTTGGTCATTTTACAGTTTGTGAAGCTGCTCAAGTCGTGACACTTCATAGGATTTGCTCTGGGAATCCTTCATTCAGTCCCGGCACTAACCAATCTCCAGATATACTTTTTTTTTTTTCCCCTGAAGCACTTAATTGCTGGAATTCCCCAGGGAATGAAAGGCAGAACTCTATTCAAGGACATACTCAAGCGCTGTGGTATTGCACTTTGCTGACGCTGAGATGCTCCCCACCTATCTCCAAACTCAGTCTTCCATAATCTCATTTCAGTTTAACAGGACTGACACTCTGGAGCGCTCAACAGGGCAAAACAAAGGTAATAAAGGAAAAAAATGCTGCTTAGCTGCCAAAATGACCTCTCTCAAAGCCAGATCCTTTCTTTGCTCCACGGGAGCAGCAGGGCATCCCCCATCCCGTTAAAGGTTTACTGCAGCTTGCCAAAAATGTGCTTTTCCAAACAGCCGCATTCTCTGAATTCTGGGCAGCAGAGAAACGCCGCCTCATCCGCAGCCTTATCTTGAGCTGAGCCAAAGCACATGTCAGACTCTGCCACCTCTGGGCAGGCTTGACGGCACCCGCTCCACTCCACGGTAACGGGTCTGACAGCTGAGGCTGGGTTTGTTACGAAGAGATTATTAAATGGCTCTTTGACACAGACGTGGGTCGCGTACGGGCTCTGATTTTGGGGGGAAAGAAATCATGGGGTTTACAGTGAACAAGGTAACTCCAAGAAATAAAATTTTGAACTAATCCTAGTCTGTAAAGTCATTCTCTGCACAACGCCACAGACCGCCCATTTATTCGTTTGATTAAAGTAGTACACTTTACAGTATCAGCCACTATCCAAGGAAAAATACGTGCTTGTGCAGGTCAGAAGCACCACCTGCAAGAGCCATAAATAACACTTAAAATGACCTTGACTACTCCAACTAACCAGAAATACTGTACGATATAAGGACACCGAATGAAATTTGGGTTCGTTGAAATCAATCGTACATGACCAGGATTTCACATATTGTTCTTATTTAAGTACAGTTGTTTTGCAATGCTTATTCCAAGTAAACTTGGATTGTAAATACGCAGCAGTGCCAAAAGGAGTCGAGCTGCATCGCTATCCAGATCCTTACGGATATGTCATACTGGGTGCAATCTGGTACGTTATACAACCTATTAATTAGTTCCACAACATCTTTCATACATTACTCAGTCTGGCTCTCTTTTCCAAATTTCTGGTTTTCTAGTTGCTAGTTTTTAATTGCCAGGTCAGGAAACACTGCACACGGGTCGAGAGCCGTCAGCAGGACTCCTGGTGCCTGGCAGTGCCTCGGGTCCTGTAGCGCTGTTAAGTGTGTGCCTACTGGAATCTCGGAAAGCAGGAAAATTCGGTGTTAACAGCAGCCCTGAAACTTTACCTCTTCCCACTGGGGCTGGCACGACTCTTCAGGAATGACGATGGTTGTCAGAGGCGGAGCCGACAGCGCCTCGTAAAGGGGAATAAGCAGCGGTGTCAGTCGACGCAGAGTGCTGCGCCCCAGCGAGCTCTGTTCTTCCACCCACCCGCACGTCCCCCAGCTGCCTGGCACCACATTACCGACGGCTGCACCGGCGGGTGTGAGCATGGCGTGCACCAAGCTGCCGTACCTCCTACGTTACCCATGGGGACAGGTGTGTCTGCAGCTAGGGGGTCCATGGTCCACAGCCAGCAGTGGAGAACGTGCAGATAAAGGAGGGCACTGGTCTCTGGGGAGTCTGCAGCAGCAGCGTAGCAATATGGAAGAGAAGCGACACAACTGGAGGTGGCATCATAGAGGCATCACAGGACTTGGGGCTGCTGTAGTTACCTCTGGCAGCTCTGGAGCAAGCTGTGTGATACAAGTGTGTATGTGGCGGTGTATGGTATGGGCCTGCCTCCAGACCATGACGCAAACTTGTCCTAAAAGCAGCTTTTGCCTTGCAGCATCTCCAGGGCTCCATAGCATCTGGAAGGAACTGCTGAATTATATTGGAACCACTGTCTGTCATACATCTAGGGACATCAAGGAGCTATTGTTCTTGTGTAGAGCTGTCCTTCCAAAACATCTTTATGCCTGTTTTCTGCTAGTTACATGCATGGATTATATATATACACACGCAATAATAATGATAATTTATGACCTTCAAAGTACAAATGTCTGAAACAAAACCGTTCATGTGTAACGATAGAGGCTTACCTACATCCCTGTCCCTGATACAGTAGTCTGGAGAGCTTTCAAAGTATACCAGGTCATTCTTAGTTGGCTTCTTAAATCTCTTATTAGCCACAGTGAAACCCGTGCCATCTTGATTCATGACCACCTGAATCGCTCCATTGTATTTCTTCCACAGATAATCTCCTGTTTTCCTAAAGTCTGCCATGGCCAGCCAACAGGTCCTGAGAGTGCATGATCCACTCACACCGTGACATTTGCACTCTTGTTTCAAAAACCGCTTCACGGCCTGTTTAGAAATGCAGTAAAATACACACAGGTAAAACAAACTATAATTCATGTTTCTCATCCCGTTTCCAGTCATCCTGTAATGCCACGCTCGCAATGGGTCTACGAATCATGGTCTGTAGTGACACCCACTGGTAGCATCAAGTCATCCCCACATGGTTGGTCTGCTCTGGTTGCTTGACTCAACCGTACACACGACCCTCCGGCTGGTGGGCTTACCTCTCCCGCTCCTGCCAGTCATCCCAAGGATCGGGATGGTCCATAACACTAGGACACAGACTGGACAGTAGGAAACCATCTGGGAAATGGACAGAATCACTCGGCCCCTTGGTAGGTGAAGGTAGCCCCTTTCCCCACGGTTCCAGCTGACGCGTCGCCATGCTGACTCTAGCTCGCCTTCATCAAATTGCCCTTTCCCTTGAAGAGCATTTCAAGTATTGCCTAGAAATTCATAGGCGTTTCATGTTTAAATGTTTTTCAGTCTTTTTTGCAGAGACTGTGCAAAGCATCACACCTGGGCCAATCATCTGGTCTAGGCAAAATTTTAAAATATGGTGTTTTTAGAATTCTTAGAAATCTTTTAACAAACATCTTAGAATAAGACCTTCATTAGCTTGCACTGGGGAGATCATCTTCACCATCAATGTAACGTCTGGATAGCATTAAAGCCATTTCAGCTTCATCCTGGACGTTTTAGCTATCTGTATGATGTTGGAGAACAACAGATGGGTTCATATACAACAAATAATTCCTAATTCTGAAGATATGGATATTTGGTCTATAAATATTATGCCTTAAGGGTTCATGAAATATGAACATTTTAGAGTTTGTACAAGAGGAACAGCATCACAGGAGAAAGGTAAGAGAAAGGAAGGCTCCATGACTGGAGTGGGACTAATGCACAGCGGGGTGGTATTTTTCAGTCAAGCACTTAGTAATAAAGTGAGAATAAACATGTCATAAACCAAAGTACTTCCAGTCTCTCTCTCTCTCTTTCTTTCTTTCTTCTTTCTCTCTTTCTCTCTCGCTCTTTCTCGCTCTTTTCTTTCTTTCTTATCTTGTATCTTTTCTTTCTTTTCTTTGCCTTGGTAAACAATTTGACTGCTTCAAAGAAGTCACTGACGCTCCCACAGCCCCATTTTGTTGCCAGCGGTACTATCACAAAACTGAGATTCTGCTCAGAAAGGGATTAAAGCGGATGTTTGGTTTTAATTACCTGAGTAGGAAGAAGTTAACCTAATTGCACCTTTAAAAGAATTTGCTGGACTGAGCTGTGAAATAGCAGAAGCAGCACATATTTATTCAATGTATTTATAAATTAGTAAAATCTTGATAGTCTAGTTTAAAAGAATCCTGCCAACAGAGGCCTCCCCTCCTGGGGACGAGAAGAAGCGGAGGGCGCAGCCGGCCTTCCCCAGGTCCGAATGCCAGGCTTGTGGGTGGGCTGAGGTAGTGAGATCCCTGCAAAGCTAAACCTCTGCTGTGGGTACAAATCAGCATCCCTTTCTATAAAGCAGATCCTCAAGTATATGAGAATGTGTTGGTTATTTTTAATTATATACATTTATTAATGTATTTTTATCTTTTTTCTTAAAAAACCCCAACCAACTGCCTCGTTACCAATACACTGCTATTGTTTGGCATATATATTTGTTTAAACTTACTAAGATACTCAGCTATTTCAGAAAGTACCTTCCAGCACAGAGCTAATTTGATCCTATAAAGTCTTTGCTTATGCTGTGGACTGCAGTCTCTTTTGAACTGTAACATAAATATAGCCATAGTATTGCGTATGCGTATCACTGATCTGAACAGCCTCATCTGTCTATATTGCATACTAATTACACCTGATGGTAATACACAGGTGGAGGAAAGATGCTGAAGGAGATATATGTATCAGCAAAATTACCTACGTGCAGTACAATTCATTAAAATTGGAGCTTTTCTTTAAGGGCTAGCTAATATAGAACAATTTTCGAGTTTATAAAGGGAACTTTTTAATACAAAAAGATCAAAATATGAACCATTTACTTCCTGCTGAATGTACACTAAGGAAAACCAAAGACGAGAAACAAGAAGTCTAATTTTAGAAGTGCTTATCTAGCACTATAAAACATTTTTCTGTGTTCTCTCAGATGTTTTGGATGCAGCAAATTTTGAATATGTTTTGAATATGTTTTGAATAACAAATCAGCACATTCCATTTATAACTACCACCGTGAAATGTTAGTGCGTGTTTTCCTCAGCCCTTGCACCAGCAGTGGGCAATATGTCCGGCAACCACTCACTCCTTCTACTCACCTACAATAAAAAAGTAAAGACTCTCCTGGTTGAAATTCAAGAACTGTGTTTTCATGCAATGTTTAGAGAAGGGTTTTGTTCAGAGCAGGTCATCCCCCAAGGCCAATGCCTTTTGGAAGAACATGTATTTTGGATTTATTTTCTTAAAAAGCGGAGTAATTGTATTTTATGTCTGCTTATTTTGCGTTTAGGTTTACCATATACATACAGCAACTGATAGTATGTTGGGTTTTTTCTCCAATGCTATTTTGAATTTGTTCTTTAATAGTCAAGCCCATTCTTCAGTACGGTCTTCAGCCTCCCTTAGGAATTTCTATTCTTTATTTACCAAAAGTAAAACTCCTCCATATATAAGGATTAGGCTCAAAACAAAACCTCCATCCAAACTGACCCTGCAATGACTTGGGCTCGTGCTTAACTTCCCACACAAGGAGCCGCTGAACCGACTCCAGCCAGGCAGCTGCACGCAGTCTGGAGACCTCTGCCACACTGACCCTCCACGGGTGGCAGGAGCAGCATCTCAGCCTCCTGCTCGTCCCGTACTGCCGAGGCCAGTCAGCAAGGGCCAACCGACACAGGCCCGGGGCCTGCGAGGGCTCACTGAGAGCATCTCCAGGCATCTGGGGGACGGACACCCACCTTCCTTCCAGCTCTGTTGTTGTGAAGGTTCATCAGTGCTCTTGCATCTTTTCCTTTCCGTTCCTTGGCGTCCACGAAGGCTCTGGCAAATTTAACACCGTAGTCGATGTTATCGCTGCAGCCACCCCAGTCAAAATGGCCCTTGCTGTCCTTGGCAGAGCCTTTCTTCTTGGGATCGCAGGAGCAGGATTTCAACTCCCCTTGGCTACATGCCCTGGTGATGGCAAAAACAACTCCAGCGGAGGAGATGGCGTGTACAAAAGCAGATTCCCGACTACCTGAAATCAAAAAAGACACTATAAAAATCGTTGGGGTAGTTAGTTCGAGTGGCTGTCCTAACTCCAGCCAGTTAGCCTGGGCTTTTTTTGCTGAGCAAAAGATAAAACTAGGCTGAAATCACACAAACGCACATTCCCCGGAGCCAGAATTAGTCATGGCTTAAACTTGGACCCCTCCCTGGTAAAAACTCATCAATATAGTGTTAGAGTTGGAAAACATTAAACATTTGCTTCTGATATTGATTAATACACTTTCGCAGATCAGTTGTTTTGTACAGATATGCGGATAGGACAGCTGGTATTTCTATCATGTTTCATTGATTTGGAAAAATATATGAGGTGCTATTTCAGAGATAGACTTAAAAAATTATTAAATGGGGACACTGGAACAACATGAACATTGCAAAACACTGCAAGTAACTCTTGAAACTAGCTTTTCCTCTCCTGCAGCACTTGGAATAGACTTTCCTGCTTAAAAGGTGGTAGGGAGAAATCTTGGGTGTCATTTTCTGAAAATAAATTAAAGTTAGGTTTTCTGCCTAGAACCAAGCCCGGTGACCGTAATTCACACAAACAAGTTCCATTAAATCAATGGCACTGCTTGTGTCATGCTTTGGCCTGGCAGCTGCGACTGCCGCACGCCAGCTGCTTGGGCAGTTTTCCCTACCCTTAGTGAAGATACTTTATTATACCAAAGATTATCTGCAGTTTCTAGCCCATGCCTACTCCGAAGCTATCGGGTATGTATTTCAATACGGTCACTGCTTACGTTTATTTTAAGAGGTAGCAATTTACAGGGCAGAGCTGTCATATGTTGGCACAGCTCTATGATAATGGAGCGTTTAAATATTTTGCAAGTTTTTTAGCATAGGAAGAGTGAGAAGTAGATTTTTGTGCAGTATCTGTGACCGCTAGCAATGAGAAAGGTCTTTTCAGAGAACTTGTAAACCTTAAGAAATATTAGCACAGTAAAGGAGAATCCTAAAGAGAGAACGTTAGCTGTGATTTTATTGTAGGGGCAGCACTATGCTATATAACTTACTGTTCAGTGTTTCTAAACTCTCTCCCATGAGCCAACAGTGAAAACTTCACTCTTGGAAAAATCGCATTTTTACTTTTCTGATGAAATAGCCTCATCAGAATTAGGCCGTGTTCTGCCAGACGTGTTTTCCTGAATGTCAGACAAACATTTCAACAAGCTGAGAACTTCAGCTGACGGGTGATGTTACTGGTTACTCACAAATAATTGCTAAGGGAACATGAAGCTGCTTCCAGGAACCCTTTACCAGCAGCGGAGCCTGGCACCAAATGATGCTCCCTGGATGAAATCCCGCTGCTTGGGTCAGCGTACCCAGTGCCTCCTATCCTCCTCCCCATCCCCACCGCTGGGGCAACAGCCCCGCGGTACTTTCCTCCTCCTCTCCCTGGAGAGGCTCTCCAGCAGTGCTGGGGACACCCCAGGGACACAAGTGCCAGGGTAGGGCCAGTGCCACCAGCTGTGTGCCAGGGCTCTGCGCCCAGATGTGGCGCTTGGTGAATCGAGCTGCAGTTTAGAGGAATCTCAGCACTTTTATCACTTGGCCAGGGACATCCTGGCTTGGTAACGGATCTCAGCCCTTTCTTTGCATCAAAAGGACGACGTAAGCTCTCTGACGACTCACTAGATGCCTTAGTCCAACACTGAGATGGCAACAACGCTTTGGTTAACCATCCTCCCTCAGGGTGGGATGCACATTCTAGTCCTCAGCTGCTCAGGGTCCGCACAGACCTGGCTCACCCCTAGCAGATGTGTCCCCTCTTTCTCTCTCCCCTGGAGCCCGACCTAAGGGACCAGCTGTCGCAGCCCCACAGGGGGCTGAGGGCCTGGAGGGCAGCGCTGCCCCGGTGCGGGCACAGACCCCACACCTCACCCCACACTCAGCAAGCAGCGCAGCCTGGCCGGGACTGCACCCTGCCGCCGCGCTTCCCCGGGGAAACGCTCCAGTGGGGTCCGGCCTGTGGAAGGGGTTGTCCTCCGCCATCCCAACGCACTGGGATCCTGTTTGGCCGTGGGCTGCCCCTTTCAGCCCCCCCCCAGTACTGGCCTCCCGAGGCAGGGTGGGCTGTGCTGGAAGGCCCCGCTGCTGCATGCTGGCACCTCGGCTCCCCTGTAGCCCTCGGTTTAGGGCTCCATCACACAAGGGAAAGCTGAGAAGCCGGGAACCGCGGGGCCAGCCGCTGGTACCCCAACCCCCTTCCTGAACCCCGCCCGTGCCCTTCTGCTCTGCGGGCTTTCAGCGAGGCGGCACCCCTCGTCACCGTGCGTGCTCTCCCGCACAGGAAAGAGGCTCTAGGGGAAGTTCGCCTTCCCCTTCCCTTCCTCCTGAAGTGTAAAGCGAAGCTTCGCCGTTACCAGGAGCACGGGGCTGGGGAGGAGGGACTCCGCTTGCCGGTGTCACCGATCGCACCCCGGCGGTGCCAGCCCGGCGCTGACCCTCCCTCCCCAAACCCCCTTTCACCCTTAGACCGAAGGCGCCGGGGGCTGCGCGGAGGTTGCGCGCCCCGCGGAAGGCACCGCCGCGCCACGCCGGACTCACTGCGCAGCAGGACGCGGCCGAGGAGGCGCTGCCCCCGCTCCAGGGCGTTGCAGTCCCAGCGGTGCCGGCGGAACTGGTGCTGGCACTCGGCCGTCCAGGCGGCCACGCCGCGGCCGATGGAGAGCATCGCCTCGGGGTACCGGCGGCACAGCTGCCGCTGCCGGCTCACCAGGCCCGGCACGTTGTCGCACATCACCCGCGACGAGCCCACGGCCCCCATGTACCTGCGGGAGGGAAAGGGCAGGGCAGAGCCGGGGGCGGGGGGAGGCTGCGGCGACCCCCGGGCGCCGGCTCCCGGGGAAGGGGGGTCCTCATCGTCCCGTCTTCGGACAGGAGCCTTCCTCAGGAGGATGCAGAGCTGCAGCTGCCTCGGCCTTTTTGGTGGAAATCCTTTAAAATTAGTCGCCGGTGCTGTGTTTTTTTAATAACGTGAAGCCTTTAGGAGAACCCCAAACCCCGCTATTACAGCTCCGTGTAGTGCTTAAAAAAAAAAAAAAAGCCTTGACAAAAATTAAATTACATCATATCCAGATGGTCTCTATTAGTCCTGAAATGTTTCGAAAGGTACCTTTTATAAACCCCAAACTACTATAGGTGTCTTTTGAAGGGATCAAACAGAAGAAAATGCCCTTTTCTTGTATTTTCAGTATTTTATATGATCATAAAATCGTTAAAACCGTGATCTTAAAAAAAAATAATAATTTAAGTGGCAGTTAAAAGACACCATGACAAAAAGCCACCGCAATAAATAACATTTATACGGCTACGGACACAGATAGCCATTTTATTGAAACATGCTCGGCCTGATAAATCAGCCTTTGATCCCGCGTCAGCCAGTGTCAAGGTTAAATGTGTTCCCCAGGGTTATAAGGAGCGGTTTAACTCATCTTCTACACCGAGACTTTTCGGTCTGGGCTTGGCTGGGGTCCCCAGCCTGAGGGGCAGGTTTCTGCTCCCATTCTAACCCGCCACACGGCCCCGTGCTCTGCAGCTCGCTTGGACACCCCGCAACGAGGCCAAACACGGTTCGGAGCGGGGTCCTGCGCTGCCCGCAGGGCTTTCAACCCTTTGCAACTTGCGGTTTGCAGCTCAGCGAGGAGAAACTTCGAAGGAGGGAGGGGATGGGGAGGGCGAGGGAAAAATTAATAATAATAATAAAAGATCCCCGCTGCAGCCAATTCCCAGAGCCGCCGGGGCGCGGAGGGCTGGGTGCCAGCAGCAGCGCTTCACCCGCGCCCCTCGGGCGTGTTCCCGGCCCCCTGCCCTCCTCCCACTCCCTCCGGCGGCCCCGCTGCGCCGCGGCCGGCTCTGGCGGCGCCGG
>VWZZ01002863.1:154896-201046 GCA_013399095.1 Psophia crepitans
CAGAAGCAGCGGCTCCGGCTCCCACCCCCGCCGAAACCGGGTCGGCGGCAGCTGCCCTGCCCTGCCCTGCCCCGCTGCTTGCGGGCCTGGCAGCGGCCCGACCCCCGCCCAGAC
The DNA here is from genome assembly GCA_013399095.1 of Psophia crepitans. Classification (NCBI taxonomy): domain Eukaryota; kingdom Metazoa; phylum Chordata; class Aves; order Gruiformes; family Psophiidae; genus Psophia; species Psophia crepitans. The sequence goes on from VWZZ01002863.1 coordinate 155,011, forward strand.
ACGGCGTCCTGCCCGGGGCCCCACGCCTGGGAGAAGGCCCTCTCACAGCACCCCGCTGCTGCCAGCCCACAGCAGGGCAGGCCTCGCCTCTTTCCTCTGCTGACCTTGCATGTTCCTGATCCGTCCTTTTTTCACCTGTGCAGCATTCACTCCCCTCATCTCATCCTTACCTTAAAGCAGCTCTTCACGGGACACGTCTCCTCTCTTCTCCCCCTCGAGCCCCCAGGAAGCCCACTGAAGAACCTCCCCATCAGCGCTCCTCCCTGCCGCCAACAGCTTTAGCCATCACAAGGCACAACCAGGCCACACCAGCAGCACAGCCCCCGTGCGTCAGTTCCATCAGCCATGTCTTGCCCACAACAAACGCATTCAGGTGAGGACTGCAGAAGACAGCAGCCGTCCGTGGACTCCGAGCCACCAGGAAAGCTGTCTTGTCCTTCTGCACTAGCACTACTCCAGCACCAGCCCGTGCACCAACTGCGCGGAGGTGCTGGCGACGTTGGTGCGTAAAACAGAGCGTCCAGGTGAAGCAGTCTGACTTCACCTCCCCGCGGCTGATGGGGCCAAATAAGCAAATGCTACAACAAGGAATTCAGCAACCTTTTTTACTTAGTGTCACCTATATAGGGCAGCTACATAACAGATACTCCAAACAATGAACCGCCACTAACAAGATGGAGGTGTCTCAGTTCAAAGTCACCCCTCCTTGGCTGTAACAAAGTCAAACGCTGAAGGCTGCTAAATAACCTAGGGACTGCACAGACGCCGTCAGTTCCCAGTCCCAGGTGAAAATCCTGGAGAAGCAAGCTAGGAAGCACCCTTTGAGATCTCTTCTTCAGGCAGCAAATTACAGCGTGACTGTGCCCAGAGAAGACATCAGTCTTCCAGGCTGTTACTCGGTAGGACTTCTTGAGATCACAGACATATAACCAGATGTGAGCAGACAACATTTCAGAAAGAAAATGCAAAAGTTGTATCAACTTTCGAGGTGGTAACATTCAGCCATTTTAAACCAATTTAACTTAAAAAAAAAAACCCAAACACCCCCAGAGAAACCAACCATCTACTCATCCCCCAATATCAGAAAATCTTTCGGCTGTGAAGAGTTTGGGTTAAGGGCTGTTGAAGCTTGGAGCACACTACTGCTCCTCCAGCAGTGCTACTGGCCCAGAGGCAACTACAGCTGCAGTTACTAACTCCAGCCGGTCTTCAAAGCAGATGAGCATTCAACATCTATTTGATAAAGTATTATCAATGTGAAAAAAACATTTTCAGCTGCTGACCAACTTCAGTTTCTGAAGTGTAAGAGCTACATCCTGGATCAAATAGCAGGGGAGAGAAACACAAGGGAGGGCGGAAAAATCCAGCAGCCTCAGACCCCTCCGAGCAGAGGCTACAGTCATCCCTGCCACCAGCCTTCTCAGGTGTGAAGAGCTGACCCATTTGGTTTGTCCAAGGTACCCTTCTGTATTCACAGGAGCTCCTTTACCTGTGGCAACCACACCAGGGGCTCACAAATGTCCCCTTCCTCTCCAGAAGTCATTTATCACACCTGCACTCCAGCTTTACTGCTGTCCAGGCTCCTCCTCTGAGCACCACGCTCTGTGCTGGCCTCACACAAATCTGCCTTGGATACATGACTGCTATCAACTACTCTCTCGTTACACAGAACAACAGAACGGGCAAGGTTGGAAGGGGCCCTGAGGGCCCTCTTCCAGTCCAACACCCAGTCAGAGCAGGGTCAGCCAGCAGGTTGCTCAGGGATGTGTCCAGTTTTGAGTACCTCCAGGGACAAAACACTACAACCTCTCTGGGCAACCTGCTCCAGTGCCTGACTCTCTTGGCCTGCCCCTGGGCACTCCTGAGAAGATCCTGGCTCCATCTTCACTCCCCCCTGCCAGGTACTTATATACATGGATAAGGTGCCCCTGAGCCTTCTCCAGGCCAAACAATCCCAGCGCTCTCAGCCTTTCCACAGCTCACGTGTCCCAAGCCCTTTAGTATCTTCACAGCTGTTCACTGCACTCATTCCCATATGTCCTTTTCATACTGGGGAGACCAGGACTGGACCAGCACTCCAGCCATGGCCTTCCCAGTGCTGAGGGGAGGAGAAGGATCCCACCCTTGACCTGCAGGCAAGGCGATGCTGTTCCTGATGCAGCCCTGGAGAGGCTCTTGGCTTCCCTCACTGCAAAAGCGGACTGGACTTGCAAAGCTGTATGTGCCATCGACGAGTGTTACACACAACTCACGGCTTCTCACCCAGTCAAGAAATCAGGCCACGTGCAATACAGATGACGGCGCAGTAGGCAGGAACACTCAAAGCTCAATTCTTTAAATACATATCTTATGAAACTGAGCTGAGGTTTATCAATACAATAGCAAAAATAATGTAGTTAAACCTGTATTTCGACATTCAAATAAAGGCTGTTTTCAGAAAAGGTGAAGGTATGGTAAGCTTATCTGAGAAGAGTAATTATTAAGAAGAAAAACTCGCCAAACACTTACGTAGAAGGCATCTTGCCACATATATCAGAGTCAGCAGCACGGCTTAAAAGAAAACTGAAAATTCTTCTCAGGGGATGTCTGTAGGTCCCACTTACAGGGACTATGGCTCTATATTGCATGAAACTACACCATCTGAATCAGGATAAAAACTAAAAGTAATTTAACAGCTATTAAAACTATTAAGGATACACATCACATTATTCACTTAATGCCAGTAATACCTCACTTCATACCTCACCACTTACAATTTCTGGTCTGTAAAATATAGAGCTCTCTTACCTGGAAATTCCTATTTCTAGAATAGGGAAATGTAAGTTTCCAAATAGACATTTTCCCCCGTGACTCCAGGATAAAGAAATGACAGGAAAAGTCTTCAAAAGCAGAAACCTGCAGTTATGATACCTGCTAGACCTTAAAGGCTTATCTGTGCAAAGATGGCCTCCCATACAAACACCAGAACAGACTGCAAGGAAGCAGACAACTAACACAGACAAGCCATGGATCACTTACTCGCCCTTTCATGACAGAAGGTAAGATAGATTTATTCAATTTGTTCTGAAAGAGACTTGGTTTAGAAAGGTTGGAGACTGAAAATCTTCCACCACGTAAGCCCAAAGCAGCCTTTGTAGTACTTCACTAGTAACACAGCAGCTTCATTTGGGAAAGACGACCTGTAACTTTAGCAGAACTGCTGAAACTGAGAAGGCAAATGCAAGCAAACACCTACTGAAACAGGTGAGCAAGTTGTGGCTTTGGGGTTCAAAGATGGCAAGAGGAAAAAGAATCAACTGCACAGCTCAAGCGTAAGTTGGGCTAACAAGGTACCTAACAAGGCAGCTGGATGAAGAAAAACCAAACACAGCACTTCTTTAAGTCAATGGAGAACACAATAAAAAAAGCTCACTCCTCAATTTGAGCATGCATATACAGAAATTACCGTCTGCTATTTGCAACCGGTGTCCAACAGGAATAACTGGGCAATGCTTTATGACCGACCACGTACTCCACAAGTCAAATTTAAAGAGCTGGGCAAATCCTGAAGCACATGAAGAGAGAGACACACACCCCACACAACCTGCAGTTTATCTTGGGCACGACAAGTTAGAAATAAAAATTCTTTAGGTTCTTTCACATCTCCACAGGATCACCCAAGGCCCTAATTTTACCTAAGCCTACGGATTCAGAAAAGGCCATGGTCTGAATATTCAACCGTATCAAGAGAAGTTAGGTATCCAATGGTATTGCAAGTAGGAACCTCGCTGCATCTTTAAGCAACTATGGATCTGCAGGATTTGGCCCCAGGTCCAATCCACTCAGTCCTCCCGCAGATCAATTTGCACTACTGTAAGAGGAGAACAATACCTCGAAGGGCTGTGCCTTACCTGCTTAATGCATGCAAAGCTCTTTAGCATTCTCCAATCCCCTTATTGATGTGCAAATCACTGTATTCTTACTGTTCTGGGATAATGACTTTAATTTGATGACTTACAGAAGGAGGCCTCTCAGCAGGGACACTTTCATCTGCAGGCTCCCTTACCGGGTGCTGGTGGGGGTGAGAATTTTGACAGTGTAGCTCAAGGGACAGATGTTGAAGGAATCTCTCTCTTTGCTTCCTGCCCTATCACAACCATATTGTGATACCTTCTCAAACACAGAATTTGAAAGAGGCACTGGAACAACATGAAAGTGAATAAAGAACCTTGAAATTCATTGCTTAAGCCTGAGTTTGGAATCTGAAGAGGAAAACAGATGTGTTTTTTATGATATAGTAGGTTAAAATAATCTCTATTTATTTGGCTCTTAACATATCCTACTCATGCAGCACAGTTCATGACCGATCAACTAATGGGTCAGCTCAAAACTGTTCTTCCAAGACTCTTGCTTCTCCTGTGTCATTTACGCCATTTGGAACATTATTCAGAAAGCGAGTGTTTAACTCAAATGCTGTTCATATGTGTGGTTAAAACTGTGATTACAAGCATCTGAAATAAGTGATCCATGAGATAACTTAACAGAACTAGCATCTCCCAAATGCATTTTGGAGGGCAACTCCAAGTGTTCAGACTTTTGACTCATTTCTGCAAAGAATATTTTATTGTAACTTTCACACTAGAAAGCATTTATCAGCAAGTATCATGTATTATTTCTCCCCTCATAGGTATTTTACACTGATGGCATCATTCACGCTATTGTATCTATAATTTAGTTAAATATTGATAAAAGTCTTTTCTGGGGCAGATTTCCTATTCAACTGCAAGACCTTCAAGGTTAGCTTAAAAAGCCTCCATACAAGTGCATCCTTTCTCTCCATTTGTGGAAAAAGATAATTTACATTTCTAGTTACTGTCCCAAATGACAAGATCTACTAGTGGTAGGAATGCGCCTCTTGAAATGGAAGTTACTATCAGTGTCCTTTGAAGTGTCTTTGCTATTGCAAATTCTCACTGAAGAGAAGTAAGAAATAGCAAGGCTAAGAAACAGAACCTTTTCAAGGGCAGTATCACAGAAATCTTACCAGTGGTTTGGGCAATTCCACTTCACTAAAGTGAACGGACATGTTGGAAACACTATGAACAAAATGCCTGCGTACCTTCTTGCTCCCCCTCAACAAAGAAAAGAAAAAAAAAAAAGGAAAAAAACCCCTCACCCAACAGAAAAAAAACTCTGAAAGATGTTACATGTCAAAGTTCAAATAATGCTTGTGAGCCATCCCATCACTGGGAACTGCATTTGAACCGTATTTTGAGCTAGAGAAGGAGTGCTGTGTATACACAAGGTTCCACGTGTATGAAAAGCCATTAAAACTGCACTTTATAGATTTTCGTATTTCCATGGATTCTTCCTTTTGTGATATGTCTTTTTAGTTCAGGATTAAATATAGGGTAATATCAAGAAACAGAGAAATAATTTTAAAGGATTTCCTTTTCTAACTTTGTTGGTTCAAGTCAGTATGCTGACAGTACGTGCACTTCTCCCCTCCTGCTGGTAGATGGTGGTGGTGGTGAATATAGTTTACCCCCTCTGATCCAAAGTCAGGAACAGAATGGAAAAAAACCCCAACTTATGCTATATTTGCCTCTGGCCTCATCACTCTGTAGGATGCTCCCTGCACTGAAGGAGAAACCTGTGGGGAAAGGAGGTAAAACAATTGCAGTAACAAGGAAACATACTAATGCCTGATATAGTTTTCTAAAACAAAGAGCAGAGAACAACTGTGACAGCAACTAGAGTAGCACTCAGGTTTTTATCTTCTCATTACTAGTCTCTGGAGGGAACATCAAAGATTAAGATGCCACACAACATCTTTGAAAACAGAGGAGAGCTAAAGCATGACACACCCATTGAGGCTTATGTTTTTCTACACTGCTTCTGTTTTATTTTGATAGAAGAATGTCCCTTCAGAAACATTCAGCATTTTATAGACCTTTACTGAAGTCTGCCAAAGCATAACTGTGATTTGAATTACTTATACCAATTCCCTTTTTTCCAACGTAGCTGGTTTGGTAACCAGATGAAATACAGACATTAATGTTTCACTGCAGAATTACAAACACCTTTTTAAGTGAAGAAAATATTAAGAAAAAATTACTCTAAACATGAAGCTGCTGTAGTGCAAGCCCAGACCAAGGAAAAACACGCAGCTATGCCTTCTAAGTTGCTTTTGCATTCTTATAGCAAAGGACCGCTATAATCCTTTTAATAGATGTGATGAAGCTCTTAATAGAAGTAAGTATCCCCGAGGAAAGAGATTTCAGGCATAATTTGAGTATCATAGTTCAGTGGGAAATGACTTTTCAGGCAACATGTAACAAGGTCTCCAGCAGTCCTGTGATTGTGACAAAGAAAGAGAAGTACACCTCACCGGCAAGTTTTTCATATGACAGATTTGTATGAAAAACCACGCAAGAAAACATCTTTATCAACATAAAATTTGCATGAGATACTTAAAACATTATAAATCCTCCCAACCCCCAAAACTCATTTCCATCATAATTTTACAAACGTGTGATATAATCAGAATTCTTTGCTTATGTTCACCTCTGAACAACAGCTAAAGGTAAAAAGAAAACTGGGAATTAGTAAGATATAATTACAACTTCATGTAAAAAAGCGCAGCTTTGACAAGATTTTAGACCTACAGTCAACACAAAAAATAATTTTCAAAATAAAACCTTAAGATACATTTAAGTAGCAGCTTTCACTTTTAATAACTTTGATATAAAGTATTTACTGGATGCAAATACTACAAATATGATGAGAAACTACAACAGATTTTCACATGACTTCAGCTCAGCTGCATATCCTGAAGAGATGCAGAATGTGACCAAGTTTTCAAAAAAATATTCATAGCACTAAACTTAAAGTCAGGTTTTCCTTACCACGAACTTAGTTATAAAGAAGAAAAAAGCAAATCCAAACAACGTTACCGCTCCCATTTTTACTAATCTTTTTTCCAAGGTGGGTGCTTTTTCTAGAAGTTTCACTCGGCTGGGGTCATTCTTCTGCTCATGCTGAGACAGATGTGAAGTTCATGTAAAAAGTGCGACAAAGAAAAAAAGTTAGTGTGAAAGTTTCTTAAGTCTGTGACCAAGTACACAGTCCCAAGAATCTGCATACATCGAGGACTTATATTATTTCTTTCTCACTGTCTGTGCCCTACTTCAATTGAAATAGATGTGTGCAAACCTTTATCTTCTTTAATAATAATTCCAAATACAGATTAGAAAAACAAACTGTTTGTTTACAAACTTAATTCCTCAGGAGTAAACCACACTGCTAACAGATGCTACAAAAATCTAATAACAAAACATTTAAACTCCAACGGTCAAGTATTTTAACCAGCACTTTTGCCATTTACTTACTAAAACAATTGTTTATTAAAACAGCAAGTTAAATATGTAACAGATTAGACTCCCTTGAAATTAAAGGGAGAGCGGTAGCTACCTTACAAGTGCCTGCTCAAATACATGCTGAAGCTAAGCAGAGCCTTCTCATGCAGTGCAGCAGGGTTAGGTCCCAATTCCTACCTTAGTTTATAACGCTTGGAAGGCCATCTCATTTACCGTGCTCTCAAAAATTATATGCTACAGATGTAACATACTGCTGGCTAAGTCTTGTAATGACTAAGCTTAGGAAACAGTACCGAAGATTTTAAGGGAATTTATACAAACGTATTATCTAATAGGTTCAACTGTTTCACTTAAATTGGCACTGCTCGTAACAAATGTTTTCGTGTTCCACTCATCCAGGAGTGCCCATCACAAATGAAATAGCACAAAATTGTTTTGTATTAAAGTCTTTATCATTGAAATTCATAAACCACCACTGTATTTTAATAGAACAGGAATTACATTTTTTGAAGTAATTAGAAGGGTAATGTTTGACTCCTCTGTTTAACACTGGGTGCAGAGCCACCACGCTTCATCTCAACAGCTATAAAACCTTAAGTACAGATGAGAGCGAAATCAAGTGGCATCTAACTCAGACCCCCCCAGCCGTTGTAACTGGCCTGCATATACAGGAGACAAATATATGCGTACAACTGATTTCTGCATATGCAAAAAAAAAAAAGGAACACAAATAGCTAAAAAATTCTTTGCCACAACCTCAATCTACCTCTTAAACATATTTGGTGTTAAGTGATTTATTGGGAGAAGGCTGTTATATTACATTAAATTTACTTAAACTACAGGAAATTGCGTTAGTAGCATTATACTCAAGGTTTGAGTTCCACATGGCTTCGTTCAGCAACAGATTCCTTTCTGACACTGATGCTCCATTTACTCTATCCTTTTACTAGCCTATTACTTAAAATGACCCCATCCGACAAGAGCGTGTCATTGTGTTGGTTTGAGAATGACTGATGTGGTGCTAACATCTAGCCTTGACCTCTCCCACCCTCTTCTTTTGTCACTCTGCAGTTATCTGGGATGCCTCCCATTCAATCCATAAAACTTTAGTATCTTCCTTGTGAGTCAATAATTCCAAACAAAAGATTCCTTAATTAAGAAGGAAGAGTGTAAGGGTTCAGAGTGGTATTTAAGCCACAGTGGTAGTCCAAGAGCACAGGGATACATTCTACTTAATTCTTTCCTGTGGTAGAAAGAAAAAGATTGACTGTGCCTTCCTTTGGAGACCGTCCACACTGCTGTGGCATATTCTAGACTATTTCCCATTCTGTCCCTGGAAAGGTGGAAGGGGGAGAGTTAGATGCAACGTCCAAGCTACAGCCAAGAGCCTGTGCCAGACCAAGGTACAAAACATTTCACTGCTGGATGTCACATTTGAGGTTGCATGCAGAAACTTGTACATGTTATTTAATAGCCTCACTTGCACACACTCACCTTCTCCACCAGGTCCTTCAGTTTGGTAACTTCTTCTCCCAGCTTTTCAACACTGCAAACCAAGTCTTTGCAGACTTCAAGAAAATTTTCAGTCGGCGCCCACTGCAGTACTATCTGTTAATAGTTACAGTTATTTGCCAGAATTACCGTAGATTGTAATTTAATATTCTCTAATTAACAGATCATAACAGACAGTGCCAGAAAAGGTTTGTAACCACATTTACACACGTTTTCATTGTATGATTTATGCACAACATGACCTACTAACTATGAACTTTTGTGGGAAATTTTGTCACCTTAACTCCCCTATCAGTAGAAACACAAAGAAAGAGATGTAGCTCCTTTAATTGGGTGGCTTAACTATTTGAATTCAATTATTAAAAAAGTGTCCTTTTGAGAAAGAACATTGGACAGCTCTACATAACTATACAGTAATGAACATGGTTGAGGAGTATTCATATTTTTCTTTTTACAAGGTAGAATGATATTCTAGAATGGAATAATATACTCTAAATCAATCTTTCTTTCTCTGGTTGAATACCTTGTGAGAATTTTGGAGGAAATGCTTATTCATGGTCTGCACAGGAATGGTCAGCTTACTACACTCTTTATTCAGCTTCTGAAGAAACTTGAGGAATTCATCTCCACTACAAAAATGAAATTATATTGTTATTTGTAAAAGGGTGTAACTTTTTGCAAACTAAGTATTATCTACGTATTTCCAACATCAGCTATTGAGTGAATCAGATGTGCAGTTTCACTGCATAAAAAATTCCAGTGTCATTTTAACACAAGGTACTACATTTAACAGCAAATTTTTGTGCTTTTGGGGATTTTGGTTTGTTTGTTGTTCTCCCCCTCTCCCCCCTTCCTTTACAACAAATCATGAAGTTATTTGGAATATTCAACTAGTAAGACACACTAAAAGCTGAAAAAGTGTCACCCAAAAGCTTTTCAGAAACATTCTATTACCCTCCATATCTGTTGCTCTCATCAATCCTGCATTATCAATGAAAACATTTCAATACCTCCTGCACGTGTAATTTTTAACACACTACGCACAGTAACTGCAATACTGTTTTCTTGTGCATGTGTGCATGCAGATCAGAGTCTTGTAACACCATAAACACAGAATTTGCAGTCAATTTTACTCTGACATATCGATATTCATGACCTCCAGCTTACATTTTTGAAGAAGATGTGGAAAAAAAAAAATAAATCTGGTGTGCACTTTGGAACTAGGACTGAAATGACTAGGTAAGAGTCCTTTAGTCTCCAGCATAGTGGAAAAAAAGAAGAATCCAATAACACTGACTTGGCCCCTAGATCTGGAAATCCATTCCTCAAAGCCTAAAATATCTGATGTCAGCTACTTTGAAGAAAATTTATACCTACTTCTCAAATATCAGCAGGAAGACAACTCTGAAAATTTGTTTGATCAGTATTACCAAAGAGTGGAGAAAATGATAGAAAAATCTAAGACTAATTTCAATGCTTAGTTTCTAGAGCTTCCAACAAGACACCAACTCTTTTTTTTTTTTTTTACTGTAAGCCTCAGAGAGTGTTAGTTATAAGTCATGGTGCTGGCCAGAAAGTTGCTGCTATTGTCCAGGCAGACAACAGGGAGGTAAGGAAGATGATCATCCATTTGTTTTTAGAGAGTGAGGTCTCAAACCCTGAAACTCCTGAGAAGTGCCTCTACCTCCCGTAGAAGTTTCCACTAGCTGTAAGCTATTATGGTGAATAACAAGCAGGGCCAAGAGACAATTTAAAGCTAAACTAAGCTACATGCCTCTGTGGTGCGAGTATCTAAACAGAGACTGAGTTTAGCCCATAGAGTGTTCTCCTTCAACTTTGGCACAATGTCATTAACGAACAAAGTTTCCACCACTGCTCAGGACATCTGTAATTTGCAACACTGCTGAAACTGTTACGACTTTAATACTTAAAACAGAAATATATAGAAGCATCATTAGGGATACTGGAGGTTAAAATTCAAGACTGGTCACCGTTTTCACGAAGACAGGGAAGGAAGAAAGTCTATTAGTTTGTTTTTATAAAATAAATTATTACTTATTTCAGAACAATATTAACTGAACTGAATATTTAGGGTAAAAACCCACAAACACTAAGCAAAATAATAACATCTGGAGATAGTCTGAAAGTTTCTCACATGTTACTACAGTCAAGCCATGCTCATGAACATTTCCTTCTACTTAGATAACTTTTTAGCTGGCTAGGATCAGTTATGGCACCTTCTGTGTTTTGTCATAAAGGAAATTATTTTTAGGAACTCTGGAAGGATTCTCAGCAAAAATAATGCATGTCATGGGCATGAAATGGGGAGGGGAAAAAAAAGGAAAAGAAAAAAATACATACTTCTCATACTTCTTTATTATACCAATAACAGTTCTTAAAAAACATTTTCACAGAATTTGGTATCTGTTGCAGTGGTAAGTTCTTATATTTGCAAATGGAAATAAGGTTTTCAAAAAATAATCACTTTTTAGAAGAATTAATGGCTGTCAAAACACCAGTGGCTAAACAGTGCTAGACACTCTGTGAGTTTATAATCAATCAGTTCAACATTTTCTACTATGTTAGTTTTTCTATGACTTAATGACTGATTTTCCTTCTCACAGAGTGACTTTGAACAAGTGGGAAGTAAAATCTTTATATAATAGCATGTAAACACAGCCTATGATTTTAGTCTCAAGGTCAGATTCCTAGAATACATGTCAAGCCATTTTCCAGAAAACTATGCAGTGCTTGCCATAACCGAAATGCTGTCATATTTTGTGTACTTCAATCTTTAATCAATCAGTTATTTTCTGGTTTTGAGAACTGCATATGATCTAAACCCATAGTGTACTAGGAATTAGATGTGTCAATGGTGTGTGAGACTGCACTGGACATCATGTGGGTTTTTTATTGTGTTTGGCCACACACGCAGTGGACAGTTAACTTTTTGTATTTCTCCACTTTATTCCCTCTTGTTCAAATTTTTAAGCTGTTCTGCTTGAGTGTATATATAAACACCACCACAGACAAATCTGAAAAAATCATGCATTTCTAGCATAAAAATGCACAAAGCTTAAACTGGGCAAAGTCTTCTTAAACCATACCTAATTATCCCCTGGTGAAGAGTCAATATCCTTTTCTAGAAGTGCTTAACTTGGACAGCTAGACACCCAGATTCCTGGCCTAGCACCGCGGCTCAGCTGTGAAGCCTCTATTTTAATAGGAACGGCTCGGGCGCTGTCAGAGGTTTTATGGTGTATCCATAACATACTGGTTTGTACCCTCTTGCATGCTGGAACTTAGTTCTTCAGTGTTACAGCACACATACTAGTTTCCACCTGGATTCTCTTCTGAAAGTACACACTTGTTTTGATGGAGAAAACTCACAGCATCAAGGTCTTGCATTAGGACATGAAGACCCTGCTCTTCCAGCCCAGCTCAGTCTTCCAAGAGCTTCCCCAAATACCTTGTATGATGTCCTCCCACATCCTACAGCTCAAACTTGGCATTGTGCTGCAAAAACATACCTCAAGCAAGGTGCAAAGCCTCTTTTGTATAAACACAGTGATGGATACAGATACAGGCACAGTACTAGCATGAGGAGCAATCAATACGTCTAGGACTGACTAGACAGGAGGGGAGTACGTACTGGACAGACTCGTGTAACCAAGGCGCAAAAGATGACGCTATGGCAGTACCACATCATGACATGACTGCTAATACACAGTGTCAGTGCAATTCGCTGCCTCCAAAGGACAGTGACATGTACAGAATGAACTTGAACCCAAGCACATTCTTCGCTCCAATGAACGACAAAACTAATGAAGAGTCTTACAGCACCCAAATAATGCAGAGAGCTCTCCCCACTATTTTGGAGAGGGACGAAATATCTAAAAGAATAGCAACACAGCTGTCAGGTCAGAAGTCAAGAGGGAGATATATACACTTTAAAGAGGAACTGAACCCTTACTGTTCTAGACAGTAGAAAGTTATTTAATGAGTAGACTGGATGGAAGAAGTTTTTTCCCCAGTACTAGTCTAGACAGGCCACTGCTAATAAGGCAACACAATGCGATGCAGGCAGTGATGGGACTGGGAAGGCAGAAATCAGCACAGAGAACCTAACTTACTAGTGATGCAGCTAGGGTACGAGGAAGGAGCAGTATCTCCAAACCAGTCTTCTCTAAGTTAAACAATCACAGTTCAACTGACTAAAGCCTCTGAAAGGCAAGCCACATTTTTCTGCCCAAGTCCATTTCTAAAACTTTTGCAAAATAAAATATCAAACTAATCTTATTTTCAGAAGCAATTCTACAGTTCTGAGAAGTAAAAGGAGGAAAGGTATGAGCACAGAATCTAAATTCAAGTCTAGGTCTCTCTTCTGGAAAAAATGGTATTTACACAACAAAATAAAGGATAAGAGGTTTAAGAAATCTTAAGACACCTTTGCACTTAACTATAGCCTTCATTCTTCTTTTTGTGCTGGATGTGGAGTGTGCTCTACTAGTGCTTAGGGCACTCATGAAGTTTAGTAAGGTTGCTGAGGGATGTTCCTCTCAGCTCAGGCCTGGCTTTCATGGGACTGCACAAACCTAGACTCTAAGTAGGAGAGGTGTTGCAGAGCTGATGCTTGAGGCTGTTAGAAAGAACATACAATGGAAAAAATACCAAGTTGGAATGGAAGTTTGAAGGAGTAACACTTTCTTAAAAAACAGTTTCCTTATAACCCTATTTCTACTCATACATATAATCTATAAGAAAAATATCTTGTGAAGTTCTGAATTTGTAATAAAAAAAATTCTTTTAGAATTTAGAATATTTTAGAAGCCAGTTAAAAAGGCTTCCAGTGGAAGAGAAAAGCAAGGAAAAACCCCTGAATCTATACAGAAGTCACATTTATGATTTAAGATAGACACGTACAATTAATTAATTAATTAATAAAGTTATACGCATCTCTCTCTCCCTCACATTTTTTATTGCATCTTACAATCAGACAAATTTTATTGCAAGACTAAGAGCCTGCCTTGTCTACAGACACGGTGGAGAATTACAGAGATCACATCACGTGGGGTTTGCAAGGGTCCATAATGCTCTTGAAGCATGTTGAAGCATATTGAAGCATAGAGAGCAAGATCTCATTTCCACAGAGAAATGAAAAAATCTGCTCACTGAAGCCTATCAGAGAAATTAAAGAATGAGTTAATACTGCAGCCAAGAAGCCAGTTTCAGAGTTGATATGATATGAACATAGGGTAGTGAAAACCCTGCACAGCAAGGCCATGAAACCCTGTTTGAGGTACAAAGAACTTACCATCACTCAAAGAGATGGCCAAAGTAATGGCAAATAATGGTAATATTACCCATGCGCCAATTCCTACAACAGGAATCCGTGCTTCCAACTTTCTTTGAACAAGACATGTCTGCCACCAGCTCTCATAATTCACTAACTGGTCTACTCTCATGAGTGTTATGCATAGGATAAGGTGTGAGAGAATTTTACCTCCGAGCTACAGAAAACAATGCAGTTACCTTGAGTAGTTCACATTTCACTTCCATTTCCTTAGATATAAAGTTAATACCTCAATTCCAGCTTCATCACTGCAGGGAGGTCTCCAATTCTTATTTCTTCCACTTGCAGTTCATTAATAGCATCTAGGAGTTTCTGTTGATCTCCAGGATTTGTAATGCCAATCTAAATTTAAAGAGTAATTACAAATATAATTTAATACTTACTAGACAAAACTTCAGTACCATTAATTGTGAGTGTTTCTAATTACTAAGAGTCAGAAGAAGTTGCTTTTAAGTTATTGCAACCAACTACAATGTATGTAACGGCCAAAGGAAAAAACCAGACCCAGAGAAATTATTCAATGATGCAAAACAAAATTACAAGAGCTGAGGAAGAGCCAAACTAAAAAATCCGTTTCAGGTTTATTAAAAAATTAGTAGCAATTTTTGTAAGTAGGCTTGTGTTGTTAGGATGTTATGCTCATCTGTTTCAGAATCATCTCAGTCATCTCTCACCAGCAAAATGATCAATCATCATAATGGTGATACAGTTAACTTAGAAAGGAAAGAAATTATCACATCAGCATTAAATGGGGAATTTTACAGAAAGAGGCCAGATTTTAATAAGGGCTTTTACAAACTTTTGGGTGTGTATTTTTTTTCAGTTAGAGAAACTGGTCTGATAAGATAATACCTGTTTCTAAAACCTTATTTTCTTTGTAGAAGAAACTTCTACAAAGAAATCTAGTTGGTTCACACTACCTCCAAAAACTAAAATGATCAGAAAGTAGTAGAGAGAGAGAATATGATCTGTTACAAAGACATTCAGCTGGATGTTTGTAGTATGGAACAGCCTGTAAAAGCAGCCTTTTTATATACCTCAAGGACAACATACTTATAAACAAAGAATACATTTCTCCCCTCAAATTAAGACCAAGCCTAAACACTACTTGACATCAGCTCATACAGCTCCTAAGCTCAAATCAGTTCATCTTCTACACTCTTGGCTAATGCTGCAAACAACAGGAAAGTTCTGAAGTATTTGAGGCTTTTTGTCTTTTTTTAGGTGAAGAAAAGCACAATTTTCTTTGTAACTGAGGTTCTCCAAGTGACGCCTGGGACAGAAAACATTGTCAGCTGTATTATCCGTCAACTATCTCAGATTTGAATTTACCTCATATTCAAAATCTAAGCTGAGAGTTTTCTTGCAGAACACTTAGGTAAAGAAAAAAAAAAAAGAATACATTTGCTAAAAGGGAAGTGCTTCTGTGGCACATTCAGTACTTTTCCTTGCTCATCTGACAGGCTGCTGTGCAACACAGGACTTCCAATGTTAGCAACCCTAAAGACTGTTCTCCACACAAGTGAAAAATCTTGTAGTGCCAGCTCCAAGTATGACACTGTTCCTAGTACCTGGAACCAGCAGGAGAGGACCAGTCTGGAATTTGAGACCGCAAGGATCCCACAGTCTCCAAAGCCAGACCATACAGGGCACTCTCTGCTGTTCTGAGGATCTGAAGTTCCCTGCTGCAGCCTCAAAAATCTGTCAGATGTTTAGTGCTTGCAGTCTCCTAGCTTTCTGTAATTATTGCAGAAAGAATTTTGAATGAAGAGCTGACAATACACTTCAGATCAAAATGCCAGGCAGTCTCTCTTCCTCGGATGGTGCTGAGCAGCAATCCTAGGGAAGAGAAAGTGCCTAGAGAAATGTTTGCTTTGTGCGAGACTAATGTTTCTGATGCCCAGTGTTCATCGCGGCTCTGTAACACAGTCCTCTAGGTTCTCCACCAGGTGCTGAGAAATGACTCGTAACTATGGGCTCACAAGTGTGTCTTCAAACGTTTCAAAACCATGTTATAACTCTATACACAAGTAAATTCTTCAGCAATGTAAAATCCCAACATGATTAATTGGGAGCTTAACTACACGTGTCAAGAACTTTTGAGTTTCCCATAGGCAGCCATGGGTAACCGAACAAATTGTACTCAAGTCTCTTTGGTAAATATCACTAGCAGCCTTAGGAAAGAAAGATCTGGGTTTCCTAGAAATAACTTGCTTTATGTCAAGCTGTAAGTTTGCTCAATTTACTAGTTCTCATGTTTGCTTTGTGGAGCCCAATCTGGTATGAACAAATGTTTTCTTCATGTTTACAAAGCATTACAGCTGTCATTTCCTGATGCTGAAGTAAGCTGATTTATACAAGAGCAGCAAGTTTATTTTAACTATGATTAACAAATCAAATGAGCTCTTCCAAGGCCATAATGGCAGTTATTCTTGAATATTAACACTATCATGCTTAAAGCAGAAACTATTGTGAAGATTGGAATTGCTTTTGACTCCATATTGCTATTCCTGGAACAAGCAAATCATTATACACCTTTCTGACCAGCGCAGCAGGAGACGCTGTACTTTGTTTCCCCTATAACTAACACATAACATCATCCTTCTGCAAATGGATCAGTGACTGATCACCACCACATCTCGAAGATATGGTTTAGGAAGTATGGAATGTGACAAAAGTCATCACAGATAAAGCCTTCCACCACCACAGCAATTCTGAATTTTGAGATACTAGGTGCAGAACTTAGAAAGAAAGTAGATCAATCAAACTACCTCCCAACAGAGACATATTCTCCCTTTCTAGACCATCTCCGCTGAACACGAGGGTTACCCAGAACCTGACTATTCATGCAATGACAAATGCATGGAACAAGCACAGTGCAAAACGACCTTCTTCCTTATGGATAAGCAAGCTTTTGAGTTGGTGTTGCTTCAGTTACACTCTGCAGTCCAAATAATGCAAATATTTTTGTGAAGTGGTCACATGTTTAAGAATGCACAAGTGTTGTGCAAGAACTGGCTTATATCTGTAAATCAGACAACGTGCAGTCTAGGTTTTGATTTTAGGCACACCAAGTCTAACATCATCTCATTTATTCTTTACTTAAACAAATAAACATCCTTCCCCCCCAAAATCCAGGCCCCAAACTCATGCTCCAGCATCAATGTGACTTTTCTGTCATCTTTTAGATGGAAATGAAAGAAGTGGTGAATAACAGATTGCCTCAACACATGAAAGATGACATACTTCTCAGATAAAACCAATGAAGTTATTCATGAAACTTACACCCTTGCCATCTAGCCCAAGTGACCACTATTTTTAATAATCTGACAAATATTAAATTTTTTTTTTGTGCGGAGGAAAGGCAGAGGAAAGACTGTCCTGGAACTGTGATATGGAAGCATACAATTTGAGAATTATCTGGTCTGTGAAGTTAAACTTCTGGGTTACATTCTGAATTTTCATGTGTCAACTTTTCATTAACCATTCTCAAATCCAGAACAGGATGCCAATTTGTCTTATGCTAAACTAATACACATGTGAGAAAGGAACCTTCTTAGTCCTAAATGTATCCAGAAGTAAAATAACTTCTGTTCCTATCTTGTGAGATAAATGCTCAAAAAAATAGACAAAAAAGATCAGAGTGTTATGAGTAGCACAGAACCAGACAAAAACCTCCAAAAGTTGAATAGACGCGTCCCGGTATATTGAACAGACTTGTCTCAGTATGGAACAGTTTATAAGCTTAAGGAATGCAAGGATTTCAGCTTGAAAGAGTCATTGTTTAGGCTCTGTTGTAGAATACAGATAAAGATATTTACAGAGAAAATATCTTTCTGATATTGTTTGATGGAGGAAAGTGTATCATGTTAGTGACAGCATTTCTCCCCGGTTCTCTGGATACAAAGCAGCTTGGTTCAGAGGCATCCATCAGAGGTCATTAATCTTTGTAGTAATAAGATCCAGGCTCTTTAAAATAGCTGGCTGTTAGTTGAAGATCTGCCATCACACTAAAAACTTTCAACTCTGGAGTTACGAGGAAACAGATTAGATTTGTTCTATCAGCAGTGTGGGGAGAAACTGTTAGTAGAGCTCTAAAACTAGACTGCATCAAGAATTTAGGATAACTTATGAAGTGCTAATAAGCCAGGAGTGCTATGTCATTTTTTAAATCCTCAGTTGAAGACTCACTAATTAATTTATGTCCATGCACAAAGCACAACTTGTTTTCCAGGAACTGCTTACTGCTGTTGCAGAGCTAAGATGCAAACCAGTTCTGTTCCTATATATATTCTTTCCCTGTGCAAGAGCAGCTGATTCAGGTATTTATTTCAGTTTGTCCAAAAAGGGAGTAGGGAGCCTCAAACATGATAGCATACTGAAAGAGAAGTTACTGGTTCATGTGAAATTATAGTTTTTCAGTTAAAGAACCATAAAGCTTAGCCACTCACTGAAGCCCACAATTGTCTTCCCTTCCCTCAAAGTCCCCCAGACAAAAGTAACTATTACAACATCAAAACAGGCGATCAGTATGAACATCTACTCAGTCAGATTTGCAGTTTAATGCGATCACGACCAAGACAGCAGCTCTCACAGTGATCTCCTTTTGACAGGAGCATAATTCCTGTCAATGGGGAGGGGCTTGAGGATTCATATAAAGCCCACACCAGGATGTTGTCCAGCAGGCACAATCTTGAGGCTTCAGAAAAGTGGTAACATCAAGAAAAGCAGTAACACCAGAACATGCCTTGTAACATTTAGGTCTAAGTGAACTCTTAAAAATCTCTTCATCAACAAAGCTCCCTCCCTGTACGTACACCCTCTGAGAATACAGAATTCTGAGCGATGTCAAAACACTGAAGCTCTACTCAGCTACAAAACAGAACTTCGTGCAAAACATCCTCTGAAAGAATATTAACATCTGTATGCAAATGTTGGTTCCAGCTGCTAGAACACGTCTCCTTGGTACCAGAAGAGGGTGAAAACAGCTGACACTGAGGACATGGCTAGCATTCATAGCAGGGAGCAGGCTTGAAGCAGCTATTTTAACGAGGTGTCTTTGGTATCCCAGACCAGGAACAGAGCGCTCAGAAGAATCCTGTGGCCTGAAGTACTTACGTTGTTCCAAGGAGACTCCTATAATTGGATTTTATTATGGCATCCTCCTGTAAGCACAGGAAGTCTTTCATTTCCCACAGGAATAATTCCAGCAAAGACTAAGGAAAAGCAACCACCCTATCTCAACTGGAGACTGAAACCTTGTAATAGTGCATCATTTAGTCCTGGACAACAGCGAAATACCGACCTTCCTAGCTGCAGTAAACTGTAAGAAACCAAATATTTTCTCCTTCTCTTTTTTTTTTTCCTTTGGTAAGGTTTTATAAACCTGTGTGGGATATGAGATTCCATGATTTAAGAGACCTCTCCTTTCTCTAACAGAAATTACTCCCTCACAAAGGAGGCCTACGTTTAAAGTAGTTGTTTTGGATTATCTACCACTAATCCGAGCACTGATTTCCTTTCAGGGAAAATACATGCAAATACTAAAAACAGGAACAAATGAAATTTGAAACAGAACTATTTCCTGCTCACCCCAACTCCCACATCATCGCAGCAAACAAATATTTGGGACTTCCACTTCTTAGTCAGATCTAGGCAGAGAAGATGGAAGAATTCAACTCACAGAATTCAAGGCTGATTTGTGGGATTACATACTTTAGAAAAGGTCTGTCTATATTTACATTGAAATTCAACAAGTTGCAGAAGATTCTGAAAACAAATCTTAAAAAAAGATTTCTTATAAAGTTAGACATTTATTAAGTTCTAAAGTAGTAACTGACCTGTATCAACTCATCTTTTTTCATGATCAGAAGTTGTCTTAAAGCTATCTCTCTTTCCTGTATAAAACAAAGGGTTTGTCTGCCATCAAAAGGAATTTCAGAAGAGTTTTCATTTAATTTTCATTTTTTTCACTGAAGTTTTACTTTAGTTTTCAGAAACAAAACCAGCTACACAACACCATTATTGAAGTAATACAAGAGCTCTCTAGTTTAGAAACATCATGTTGTGACTAATGTACATAACCAAAATTAAGCAATCCAAACCAGTCCATTGCAGTTTAACCTAACACTTTATATAGAATTTCTGTTTAATAAATTTATTGAAATTAATATACTAGTAGTGACAGAACCTTTTTTTATGCTGTAGGTACATTTTGCTTTCACGGATTACTTTACAGATAAGGGATACATTGCATACTTACCTTCAATAATCCGATTATGTGTTCTAGACCAAGACCATGTAAAAACACTTCCATATCATCAAAAGTTGAACAAGAACTGTAAATATAATTAATGAGATTCCAGGTGAAAACAGTGGAAATTAAAAAAAAGTAATAAAAAAAATAAAGACATGCAGAACACAATATTGTAGAAAAGCTCCCCAGATAAAGCACTGGGGAGCAATCCAAAGATGTACACACCCACTGACTACAGCTGTTATCTCATAAGCATCATGGGGTACAATTTAATCTATCAAAATTTTATAAATGGCTTTTCTGTCTAGTGAGTTGAATGAAGCCTAAAGAGAATGATTTTCATAAATAAATATAATTTTAAGCAGCAAAATGTTCCAGCTGAACCTTAAAATTGGGTTGCAAAAGCCTGAAAAATTTTGAAGTAGGGTTAAGGAAGATAACTATTGTTAACAGATAACATTCATATAAATTGGATTCATCCTACAACTGTTACCTTTCTGGTTCCATTTAAACCAAAAAAGATTATCAAGGAAACAGGAATGTCTATAATTAAAGATAACAGAAATTAGTTGGGTACAAAATTTGTTGTCAGAAGACTACTGTTTAGAAGGTAGACTGAGAAAGTAGTACAAGTCACTGTAGGTTCAGAGTTTAGCATTTATGAACAACTGTCATGAACAGAATTCAACCAAAAAGCAAATCACAGGAAATGCAAAAAGGACTACTGCAATTGCTACAGTGAGTCCTTTGCCAAAACCCAGACTTAAGAGATAGTTTGCTCCATCTTATTGTAGGCCCTGACACGAAGGTTTGCCCCCCTTTCAAATCAAAGACTTAAAGAACTGCTATTAAAATTTGGAAAAAAACCCACCAAACCAAAAACCCAAACCCAACCAAACCTCAAATAAACCTCTCTGAAAATTAATTCTGAAGACATAAGAAAATTTTTCAGGCTTGCACATTGAGAATCTGGCATTCCAGGATTTCTGGTATTTAAGTATACATATCCCTTTATGAGCATGGACACCCTAAATCACATATGAAGGAACTGATACAACTTCCATGCTGCACCAAGTCAATAATTCTGTGAGCATACCTTCTGACAGCCCACAAGATGTAAAGAGTTTAAAATAATCCCTACCATGAAGATGTGTAGAATTGTGTTATTCTCTGTCCAATCTCTTCCCTCTCAACCCACAGACAGCAAAACCAAGTACGCAATTTACATACATATCCAAACATTGTATGTACAGCCAATACTCTTCAACTGGGAAGAGTAGACTGTGTGTGAATGACCTGCAGCGATGAAATGTTTTTATTTAGGCAAAGCACCTGACTTGCACAGGTTTTGGGAGTCCTTGTGCAACTCAAGACTTTACATTCTGCTAAAGGTGCAAGGAAAGGACATTTCTTCCCAGGATCAAAGAAAGAGCTATTCAGCATCCAGACAATAACTTAAAAGACTGAACCACAAAAGGACCTGATCCAGGAGCTGAAGAAAGCAAATTCCTGACAGTTATGTGCATTTCCTCATACAGTCCAGTGCTGTGGAGCCAGGACAATTGTCTAATTGTGAAGGCAGACAGCAAGGACTGAAGCTACACTCAGTACCTAAGGATGACTACAGCAGGGACGACAAATCATATCCACTGACCCTGCATGGGGGGGCACAGCTGATACCCAGTACCAGATGATGCATTAGGAACAACTGAGAGAACAGGGACTTGAGAAGAGAACTGGCAATGCCTGTGATGAAAACTATGCAAGCAAATGGCAGGATGGAGACATCTAGCTCAGGGAACCATGATGGAGTAAACACAGGTATTAGTGTACCTCTTGACTATCAGTAGATGAAAAAAACCCCAACTCACTAGGGGGTGGGCATGTGTGTGTGTGGAAGCAGATAAGCTATATTTGTAAGAACAGGCATTTAACAGCCAGACTTCTGGTATACTCCAGGGGACTGTTTCCTGAAATTGAGGGTTCTATAATTACCAGAAATGCCCAAAGTTATGAAACATCAGAACTAGCTGTTGTTAATATAAAAATCCCTGAGAAAGGCTTGACAGAAATGTCTGTACATACAAACAAATCAGTTGCTCATCTGATGCAGAGAAAAACAGTAGAGTTTAGAAAAAGACTACTGAAACACTGTGAAATCCTGGAAGCTCAAGAACTGCCCAATTCAGAATTACATTGGCATAGCTAGACATCTGGCTGCCACAAAGTATTTTAAGAAGTCTTCAGGATTTCAGTGTCTTATTTTAAAAGCTTTTCAAGATTACTCAAACACTGGTAGAATGTCCTCTAGCCACCGGCAGGTTTCATCCGCACTAAATCCATCTGGATAACTGCTGCATAGTGTTAGTTCACTTCCTTATACCAGAAAAAGCCTTGGAAATATCCTAAATAATGTAAACCTTTTAAAGTAAGAGCAAGATCCGTTTTAATGCTGAAGTCATTATGTACATACTCAATCTAGGAATGCAAGTGGCAGAGGACTAATCTATTTAAAAGCGTGTCACCTTCATGGCCAGTATACAGAGACTCAGAAGATGATCCCCAAGAAGCAGACAGATCCCACAGGAGACCTGGTTCATAGGTGGGGAGATATACCCAGAACAACACCTTCAGGAATCTATGAGCAGTAAGATGCAAGAACAAAGAAGACAGACAGCACAGATAATTGATTTTACCATGCAAAGCCTTCACCCCTTGGCTCCAAGAAGTGCTGCTTAGATGATTGTGGTTGAAGCGTCAGAGACTAAAAATCTGATTGACACATAGATTCATCCAGCAACAGAACCTGGTGACACTTTGTCTAAACTGAGGTACTCTGTCTGAGACTACCTCGATGTGAACTGCTACCGAGTGAACTGCCATCAGCTCAATGATACAAAACAAGTGCCTTTCAAATTCAGCATGACCTGGCTGAGCAGGGACATAAAGAATCAATCTGACCAACCAGAACAGACTATGGACACGGGAAGTTGTTTTCTCAAGACCATGCAGCTCAAGCTGAAAGAGGCCTGTGGATAGTTTGTTGAGGACTTCTTAGCCAACGCGTTCTGGGACAAAACCGTATCAGAGATCTTCGAAGTTGCTAAAGCAGAGGCTGATTTCAGTCATAGGACACCTGCAAGCTTCACAGTAAGAGGCAAGATATGCAAAAAGTTCTAGAGCTTAACGGGTGTTCATACTTAATTTTGACACTTATATATGCAGAAAAAAAAAAAAGGGCATAGCTCTTCCTGGTGGCATGAAGCTGAAAACAGCATTCAGTGAAAGCATCAAAAATTTAAAATCAAATGAAGACAAGCACGCAACAGAGTATCCAACAGGGGAGCACACAAGTTTAACAGAGCTGAAATGAACTGAAGTGACACTGGACCCTGGATCTACTACACTTTGCACCAAGTGAAAGGAAGGAAAGATCCTGTGCATGCACTTTGTTCATAATGCAAAAGAACTTTGCAATCTTGAAAAATTAATAGTACATTAATATACTTACTGTGGACTCTTGGTAGCGCTCCAAACAACACACAATATATATCAGTACAACTTAATCATTGATATGAACAAACACAATCTCTTAGGAATGTTTGTAAGCCAAAGTTACACCATGACTGTATTTACCCAACTCTGTGGTCAGGAACAGCTGTCAGAAATTTGTAGATAGCTTCTTGCTTAATCGTTTCATGGTATCTTCCTTGCAAGTGATTTGCAGCCAAAGAGAGTAAACTATAAATCTGGAAGAGCCAAAATGAATGAATTATTATTCAAACTTTAAGTGTATAAAGAAATACAAAAGAATAAGACTACAAAAAGATAAATTATACTTACAGGGAACATAAAACATCTGCCACTTCTCTGAAGCATACAACTACAACGAGGAGTTAAAACTAAGCCCCCAAAGTTGATCAAGATCATTGCTGAATTAACCAAATTCTAGCACAACGATGAATTGACACAGAGCAAAACAGTATATATGATGTAGTCTAAAAAAAGTTATCATCTATCACTACAGAAGCAGCAATACATCAACATACTAATTTTTGTGGTTCATAGACAAGAGCTCTACATACTCAAGGGAATAAGCTGTCTAAAGAGCACAAGGCATATGAATATTTTCATGTCTCCATTTTCAGTGCATAGATGGACCCAACATTTAGCAATTTACAACTGACAATCTAAGTTAACTATATCTGACAAGGATTCTGCTGGCTGATAAAAGAAGCAAGCCTTCTGCCAGACATCACTATGCATCAGTGATGGATTCCAGAAACAGAATTGCCCCTGTGTGAGTTTTGAAACAGTCACTAGCAAATCCAGCAAAACAAGTAGAACCTCAGTAAACCTAAAGGAATGATTAAACCACTCTCCTGAAATTCAGGTGACTAGGTAGTTTTGTATATTTTTTATATATATATATATATGCATGTGTGGTTGGTTGATCTTGGCTGGCAAATAAGCCCCTACCCAGTCACTCACTCACTCACCCTCCTCCAGCAGAATGGGGGAGAATCAGAAGGGTTAAAACGAGGAAAAAAAAATTCATGGGTTGAGATACATACAGTTCAATAAACGAAGGAAAAAAACCTCCAAGAACTTAAGTGATGCAAAGACACTAATTCAGCACCTCCCATCAGTGGATCGATGCCCAGCTAGTCTCAAAGCAATGGATACTTTGGAAAAAATACCCCCAGCAATTTTATTGCTGAGCATGACATCAAATGGTCTGGAGTATCCCTTGGGTCAGTTTGGGTCAGCTGTCCTGGCTGTGTCTCCTCCCAGCCTCTTGCTCACCCTCAGCCTACTTGCTAGGGATAGGGGGCAGAGTGAGAAACAGAAAAGACCTTCATGCTGCACAAGCACTGCCCAGCAATAGCTAAAATACTGGTGTGATACCAACACTCTTTTGGTCACAGACCTAAAACACAGCACCATACAGGCTGTTAGGAAGAAAAATAACTCCATCCCAGCCAAATCCAGTACAATATGTAAGAAAAATATCTCCCCTCTCAGATACAGTTTCTGTAGACATAGTCTATATGACAACCCAAGGGGCTGCCAACAGCCTGAAGAGCAGACCCCCAAGGTGGAAGAAGCTCATAACCATTACATATCTCAATACCATCTGCAAGATTTTGCAGTAACTGTGTGAAAGTTAGCGCTTCACAGGTCAAGAGGCAAGACCCACCTCTCAAGTGTGAGGAGCCGTATTCCCTCCATGTCAAAGTCGTGTTAGAAGATTATATGGCTGTAGCCTGCTGAACAAGTCATTTATCAAAGGCAGAAAGCATTTGTAGTCCCTTTCAGTAACCTGAGCTAACTGATCACTGAGCCTCAAACACTGATCTTGCTAGCCTACATTGACAGCTTTGTGCATAGTTATCATTTTTGCTCCTGCCTAGCCCTGGAGTCTGACAGGCGAAAAAGAAAGAAAAACTAAAAAAAAAAAAAAAAAGCAGCTGTAAAGTGAATTATAGTTCACATACACTTTTGTAGAGCCATTGCAAAAAACCCCACATCATTGGTAAGAGCAACTCAAAGCAAAATACACAGAAATCTGGTCTGATTGATCCACCATTCATCATTTGGTAACGGCAGTAAACAGCATTATTTTAGGAGAATAAACATTGACTGCAGCAGCTCTCTCTTTACAGTGATAATTAGTGGCTGCTCTTCCAATGATCTGATGACTGATTCACAGTATTTTACATGTTCCCTTCTGAGAATGGATTTTGAAGATGGCCAGTACAAACTCCCCTCCTTTAGCTTTAGCCTTTTCACTTCAAAATTCAATCAGAAATTAAACACTGCATATTAGTTTGATATCTGCATTCTCTCACACACTTTGGCAGACAGGAAAAAACTAACACATTATTTTTCTACTTGTCATATCAACATTACTAACATGAATAATCCCTTGTTTTGTATTCTAAATCCCAAGTCAAGGATTCTGGAAAAAAAACCACCCAGAAACCCCCCCAAAACTTGTTCCCAAACATTATATCATTTAAAGTCCTGTGAAAAGTAGGGACATAACATAAAACACATATAAAAGCAGAAGCATTCAGCTAGCTGCTATAATTTAAAGTAACACGTCTACAGAAAATTATACAATCAGTGAGCAGGATTTTGAGGCAAAACACAGAATTTGCATTTAAAAAAGAAATTAAATACCTCTGAATGTTTATTGATTTTTGCTAGCTCTGCTGCTGTTTTCTCATCCTTAGTCTGTAGATTTTTGTCAGCTCCCAGCTCAAGCAACTTAAAAATTACACTTTTATGTCCATGCTGTGCTGCCCATATTAATGCCTGCAAAGAACAATTTTGTTTTAGGAAGTTTACATATGGAGCAAAGAAAGAACAGAGGTTCAATCAATAATGCAACCTTCCCAAGTTCTTACATGGCAGAATCTGGAGACAAAGTAAGGTAAAACAATCTCAAATTATGATTATTTCTGAGGAAGTTGAACTTAGAAACAAGTTCCTGGGTTCTTGCTTTTTAAATTTTATCATTAATTACAATACACAGAAGTAAATCACTTACTGAATAACCATTTTCATCTTGGGCATTTACGTGTGATCCATGAGCAACAAGAAGAGCCACAACCTGAGGATAGCCTTTTCTAGCTGCATACATCAGTGGAGTCATTTGTCTCCTGAAAGAAAAGGGGATGGGTGAAAAAAATTATTTCAAGACATCAAAATCCAACCGGTTTATCAAGCAGAGCACCTCAATTCTGGAAAGATTTTCAGTTTTATAGAAGAACTAAGAAGAGGATTAAAGTCCCAGACACCACATTCATGTTTCAGCACAAGGGTCAACTTAACAGATCGTACAGATTCAGCAACTTATTTATGTCCAGTTAGCATTTTAAAAATATTTTATTGCCTGATTGAAATGAAGTCAAGAAGTCAATTGTTGTCCTTTACAAGAAGGAAACTTAGAGGAAACTAAACAAGTCTCTTCCAGGAGTTTAGAATACAGACTTATAATACACAGAAACAGTATAAAAAAAACCAAAACCAAAAAAAGCACACGCAATCTTTTATCACCTCCAAATCTGAGCAGTGCATTAGAACACAAATAACCTCAATGTAACCCAACTATTAAAGATGGTATCTTGGTGACTAAACCATTTCTGTTCTGGTTCTGAGCTAAACAAAACCAGTTTTTAAAGACCATCCCTCCTGCTGCTTGCACCGACCCAGTCGCAGGCCTCTCATTTAGCACACGGACCAGCTCAATGAGAAGAGAAAGGCCATAACTGCAGATCACAGTTTTCACCCTACTAAAATTCAAGAATATCATCAAATCACCCATTTTTCCCTCAAGTAAAAAAAAAGGTGGCACACACTTTCATTTTTTAAATTTTTAACAGACGCAGCTGAAGTGACAAACTCTCCGTACAGTTTAATTTAAATCCAAAGGTCTGAAAAGAAATACGCTGTTTTGTGGAGGGCAAGTTGTAAATCACAACTGAGTATTCAGAAGGAGGAATATTAAGAACAATAACTATATACATACTTGCAAATCCCTCTCTGGTGAAAACAATGTAGGCTGAAGAATCAGAAGTCACACAACTCTTGCTGGTGCCCAGAGGTGCAGTGCAATAGCGCAGGGTGCACACGTGTTACCAACATTCTGTCCCCCACGAGTATGCCTGAGAGGAGTCTTCAGAGAACTACACGCAAATACCACACTGAAAATCACAACTTTTCAAGCACTAAAACTAAATGCGCATCAAAATATTTCTGTCCTTTATCCCATTTTTGTTTTATGTTTCCAGAAGTGTGTATGTTGATACTTTCTCTGATACATATATTACTATTTCTTATCATTTCTGAAGAAGTGAGTACTTACAGACACCACTTTTCCCACTAGTCTTCTTTTTTACATCCCAAATTCACAATGACAACAGTCTATTGATCTTATGCTTCTAGAGATGTTTATAAGATGAAGCCATTGTGAATTGCTCTGAATGTTGTGAAAGAGAAAAAAACCAACATTGCTCAAAAGCTTCTGTTAGAAAAGTGTCTTTCCAGATGCCTGACACTTATCCTTTGATGAAATAACACCACAGAATTAAAAAAAAATGCTGTTGGAGGACAAAGATGTGGAGTTTCCGATCGCTATGAAGTAATCAAAGTTAAGCTAAAATATTTTACTAGTGATGTTCAATTAAAATTGATTGTATCTTAAAATGAAGTATTTTTTCTTGAAAAGCTATCATGTATTGCTTTTAATGTACAGTTCTGTGTCAAAAATCTGCTGTCCAAAGATTATTCTGTCTTGTTAGGGGACACTTGAGGGGTGGATCTTTCTAATGTTGTGTTTCTTAATAATAAATTCAATACAGATCACTAGAGGGACCCCAAAAAGCATACGTAAATCAAAGCAGCTGTCTTAATATACAGACTTTCTGCCTCTTTCCAGAGTACTGCAAGAACTAAGGCTTTGCTTAGCTTTCCTTGTTATTGCTTATTCACAAAAGGATAATATTTTGTCTTACACAAACACAGTTAAAAGTGCATTGGAAAAAATCCAGTCATATTACAAATCTGAAAGAGCCTTACGATAGGGGGAAAAAAGATAAGCAAAATGAAAGGTTACCAGCCCTTCAAGACATACCGTCAATATGAGAAAGGAACTTGTTAATTAAATGAAAAGACTTGCATCAGTCTGTAACTAATTCAATTTAGTTCCGACTGAATATAAGGAGACATTTTTACCATGGGGCACAGTCAGAGGAACTCGTTGTTCAGAGTTTTGTAGTTGGCATCTTTGGTGGCAGGTTTCCAGACCAGATGGCAACCTAGCCCAGTGTCAGAGCTGAGGTGGCTTTGAGGTAGAAGTTGGACTAGAGACCTCCTGAGGTCCCTTCCAACCTGAATTACCCTGTGATCCTATGAAGATTACTGCAAAAAATAGAGAAAAAGACTCTACAAACTGCCCCTGTAACTTAACAACTAACTG
This sequence comes from Psophia crepitans, assembly GCA_013399095.1. Lineage (NCBI taxonomy): Eukaryota > Metazoa > Chordata > Aves > Gruiformes > Psophiidae > Psophia > Psophia crepitans. The sequence goes on from VWZZ01002863.1 coordinate 184,476, forward strand.
ATGAGGTAGCAAGATATAGATATCTATATCTAGACATAGGTATCTACAGATACCTGTATTTTAAAGAATGAACAGAAGTTGATTAAAACCTAATAATTTGTAGCAAAAGAAATCATATTTGCTTGCTCAATGTGGACATTCACTCCCACACTTCTACTATTCAGTGGCAGGTAGCCTTTGACAGACTTTCCATGCTATCACCTTTGAAGTATTTACATCTGACTGCAAAACGACTCCATTCATGCCTGTTTTCATTTATTCTGCTCTCAACCTTTTTTTTTTTTTTTTTTTACTTTTTTTTCCTCCTAACTTGCACACTGCTACTACCTTACAATTACCTTCTGCTTTTTCAAAGGAAAAATATTGAACAAAAGTCTAGAGGTTACAGAACAGTCTTTTCTCCAAAGAACATCATGTAGTGGTTACAGCTGTACAGTACTGCAGACATGGCATCTGAAATCAAGGCAACAATTCAATGACATTAAAGCCACCGAAAAAGTGTCTCCATTTGAAAGTAAAACCCAATAAGCACGGTGTTTAAAAGGTCCATCAACACAAATACGCAATTAGTATTTCAAGCATTCCATTTTAATGTTCAAGTTTTAATTTCAAAGGCCACAGGCTGTTTCAGGACAGACTCCTATATAGTGCTGCATAAATCTGCAATTGCATTTACGCACCACTATATGCGCGAGGTCTTGGACACGCTGCACAGGCACCACCTCAGAAAGCAAGGTCCATTTATATGTACATCCACAAGAGGGAGACCAGAGCATTAGGGAAAACAAATCTTGTTCTCCTAACCCTGCAAAGAACCCGGGCAAACACAGCAGCAAGCTTTATGATGCCAAATTCACTGTTTCTTGCTAAAGTTGAAGAGAAATTAAATGTACTGGTACATCTTACCACAATCATAAAATGTACATAGAAAGCGTAGATAAATCCAGATAAAAGATCTAAAGAATCCTTTTGTCATTTGAGGACGCGCACAGACATTCGTGTTGTAGTAATCTGGTTTGCAGATGACCTTCTTGCCAAACACTTGTGAAGTCCTTTCCTATGGCACAGTTTGCCACATGACATTTCCCAAATTGAACATGATACTCAAGTGATAGTCAATAAATAAAAAAATAAACAAACCTTAAAAGGCATATAAACAATTTATTAAATAAGCATGATGTCTGTTCCAATTATGTTTGCTTCCCGCTATGTAGCACTTAAATAAAAAGCAAGTAATTCTTCACTAGTCTCATGCAAATGAAGGGGGTTTTGGGTTTTTTTTTGTCTTTAGATCTCCCTGCTATTATGCTAAGGCTGGAGAAAAAGACAAAACCAAAAGGCTTTCCTGTTTTCACAGCCATTCAAGACTTTATATGTGACAACTACACAAAGATACAATAAGAAGTTCTTATAGGCTCATTTTATCTTCATCCAGTCAAAAAAAATGGGGTAAAACATAATCACATGAGAGCAAGCTGAGTGGAACAGCCCTAAAAGCTATCACTTGGAGACTCCTACCCTGGCTAACCACATGCCAGGATAAAATCAGGTGATACAGTGATAGCTAGCTATCTCACTGCAAAATGTCCCCAGTACCTGTCTGCTACCACTAAGCGGAATCCATAGTGCAGAATTCACCACCCCTGACAAACACACTCTCTTAGGTTTGGAATCATGCTCTCAAACAAGACAAAGTTCATCCTTCTGGAAAATTTCAGAAGATGGAGGAGGAGAAGAAGAAAACATGTCCTCCACCTAGATGCAGGTTTCCTTCCATTAGGTAGGGATCTGTGGAAAATTCAGTATTTCAGGTTGATGATTTTGAGAAGTATAAAGCTGCACGTAAAGTTTCACAACTGTATGTATGTTTTTTAACTGACAGTGTATTGCTAACCTTAGAAAAAATACAGCAGGTAGAAAACAATTTAACCTTATGAATTTGGTTTCAATCTTTTCTTATTGAGATCCCAAAGCAAGGAAATGATGCTACGAGACACTAGTATCTGAACACTGCTTCAAAACACCAGGAAGCACCTTCAGAAGCTTTTGGAGCCAGTTTCACCACTCCGGTGCTGTACATTAAGCTTGAAACTGAGAAATGAAGCAGTAACAGTGTGTCCACAGTAACAGAACGAAAACAATTTGCCTATTTTCTGGCTTACTAGGGTTTTAAGTGATGAAGTGGAAAACACTATACAACAGGTAGCACTGGAAGAACATACTTTAGCGTACTGTGAGCTGCAAGATACTTCTTCCAGGCACTATCTGCTGGAGCAAGGTAGGAGAGTCCAATTACCCCACCCTGTCCTCCTACATCCTCCCTCTATCACATTTTTACAAGCAAGCTGGTTTGGCTAAAAACGTGTGCACTTGGATGCAAAGTAGAAAAACAAAGGAGTTATCTACATAATCGGAAATTTCTCAGACTGTTTTCAACTTCACTTTCAAAGTAGGGGTAAAGTCTGCAGTACAGCATGTACATGTCAAATCTACTCCACCTTTCTAATGAAAGGGCAATTCTCTGTTATGTAAAAAACCCAAATGAATTCTATGTGAATAACCCATGATCAGGGTAAGCTAGTGGCAAAGATAGAAAGTTTAGTATAATTGTGATAGAATGTTGCTGCTATAATGTTAATGAATTTCAGTGCAGGTTTTGTTTGCGTTTTACACAAAGGCCGCTCAGGTGACATTCCACAACACCACAGACACTGTCAGAATGTCTCTGTTAAAAACAGCATCTAATGTTGCTACTGTCCCCGAGTATTTTATACCTCTGCCCAGAAACTGTATTCAACAGTTGTAAGCCTGTCGGTACCACCTTACAGTCAATACTAGCTGGGAAAAGTTACAGTCATCAATTTCGGTGTCTAGACTCCTAACCCCTACACCAAAAGATCTGATGAAAAAGACTCAACATTTACATTCAAAAGTCACTCTTCCAAACACAGAGACCTTGCACATTTACCATGCCTTTGACTTCTCCCAGACTCAGGTAAGAGGAGGGAAGAGATGTATGGACCTAGCCCAGATGAACATAGTACTCTGGTAAATGTAATTTTGCATCTGATATTTTATATTTAGTCCCTCTGCCCTGATGTTTGACCAACAAAATGAATTCTGTCCTGAGTTCATAGTGCTAGAATAAAAAACTCTCTGAAAGGCAAGACGTATAAGAACTTAACATCACAAGGTATTTTTTGCTCTGAAGGGGACCAAAGCTCTTGACGCAATCAGTATTAAATTCCCTGATTTTCTTGTCCTAACCTGTAGTGCATTAACTTTTCCCAGGCTATCTACCTTTATGGAAATGTACTGTTTGTCATTTGGCATGGTTAACCATCACACAATGATAATGCCAAGGTCTTTGAAATTATTACGTGGCAGTGCAGACCTACTATCTTATCCGCAGCAATAAACATCTTGCTAAAACTGAGTTGTTACACAATTGCGTTATTCTGACGCTGCAACCTGAAGAGAGACCTACCTTGCGAACTGGGGAATACTGCAATAAAAACTTCACCCTTCCATTATCATCTCGAGAGGGCAAAATAGACCAAAACTTTCGTCATGAAACCATTTTTGATACTCCTCAAAACTGCTCTGAATGCAAGCATAAGTGAACATATGTAGGCAACTTAATACCAGACCTGAGCACTAATTATATTGTTATGTATGTGCATTTATGGACATGACAGTATGCTTCAAGCTCAACTTTTAATCTGTGCAATCACAGAAGACAGATAAAGGTCTAGTTCTCATAATACTCACCCTAAAAAAGAAAAATAAAATTAGTCAAATACTTTCTGAAGACTTTTTGTTAAACATACACAAAATCCATAACCATTTTAGAGCAGGAACACTTGAAGATAGGATTGGTCATTGACCAGGACTCAATTGTGCCAGAAATTTTAAGAGTGAAGGGAAAAAAAGCCACACAAATAAAAATCAAACCTCCACATATCCCATCCAGAACAAGAGACAAAGAGCTTAGGTCAAAATAAAGGAGGTTTCAGTCATTCACCTATTTGTGTGTTCTTCTAACAAAGAGCCATTATCATGAAACATCAACTCAAAACACTCTCCTTACCAAAGCCATTACACTTCTTTTACTCTACTTTATGTAAACAAGAACTGGGAGGATGTCATCACTAAAATCCATATTTACTAAACAACCTATGACATGTCACCCTAGCAGCAGTAATTTATTTATCAGTTGGTCATGCCTTTTCCACCTGCATAAAACAAAATCACAGCTTACCATTAACAAAAACAGTGTACCTTTAAGAAAGCACTCCAGGTTAAAAGACATTTCTAAAAAAAAGACTGCTTAAATATTTCTAGATCTTACAAAAGGATAAAGTACGTAATTTATATTTTGGAGCAAGAGGAAGGTGAATGACACAACATAAGCAGAACAAATTTCTCAAGGCAGCATTCAGGCTATAGTAGCTTTACAAAGACCATACAGAGCAGGTCTTACAATGCCTTCTTGTTTCACCTAGCCATTACCTTACTTCTTGTTTGTCTTTCAAAACTCTTCAGGTAGCACTTAGCTTTGATACACTACATTCTCATCAACAAAACTGTTTTTACAGCCATGAGTATGCAGTTCCCAATTTTGATTTAGCAAAAATATTGCAAGTTAGTCTACTGAATACTTTCTCCTCAGTACTCTATCCTATTGCAAAGACACCATCTATCTACCCACTCCTAAACCCATGTTCTTCCTTAGACTGCATTTAAAAAAAATCAGTTTATTTCTCACTGGTCCTTCCTTGCTCCACACACACTTCAAGAATTAGACAAAAAAAATTGCAAGTTTCTGTGTATCACCTCCAGATGACAGCCTGCTGGTTGCCCTGACAGCACAACAGAGAAAGGATAAATACCAAACTCTGCCTTACATCAAAGTTAAGTATTCTGCTCTGCATTCATACACATTCCAGTTGTTGGAGGACAAGAGAGAAGCTTCTTAAAATCATTCTGGTTCTTAAGTGCCGAGACAGCCAAATAATGTGAAGCTTAGTTCCTAACACCTGTGGATGTCATGGTTTTAACCCAGCCGGCAGGTGAGCACCACGCAGACGCTCGCTCAGTCCCCCCTCATCGGAAAGCGGGGAGAGAATGCTATGAAGAAAATTAACTCTCAGCTGAAACCAGGACAACTGATCACACAGGAAGTACTCTCACAATAATCTCAACTCCCTGACAGTTTGGATGTCCTCCAAACAGAGCATCATCCTGCTTGCTCTAATGAAATGGCTGAAGTGGGACTGCAGTGCCACACAGAGGGTCTGTTTTGATTCCTTATCTTCACAGAAGCTGATGTGTTTCATCCCCCTGTTTCAGAACACAGTGGAAGAAGCCTACGAGAAGCAGCAGCTGCTGCCTGAGCAGTTCTAATGATGAGCGATACCCACACATGTCAAATCCTGGAAAGGAATAAAGGCAGCATGAAGATTTTTGAAATATCTGGACCTCATCATCTAACTTCTACTTTTGTTTGGTACAGATATGACATTTCTGATTGTCACTTAATTTGTCACAGAATCACAAAGGTTGGAAGGGACCTCGAAAGATCATCTAGTCCAACCCCCCCTGCCAAGGCAGGGCCACCTAGAGCACATCACTCAGGAACGTGTCCAGCTGAGTTTTGAATGTCTCCAGAGAAGGAGACTCCACAACCTCTCTGGGCAGCCTGTAAATTTGAGAAAGACTTACTATTGTAGAAGTGAAAAAACCACAACTGGGCACTGTATCTGATCTATGCAAGCATAACTTGTATGTTTGCACAAGGTCTTAGGAAACAAAGAGATAGCGAATAAATATTTGTATATAAAGACTAACTATGCATAACATACTCTAAGTTTATAAATAAAGTTTTGCCCTTAAAATTCCCATCTCTTTTGTCACAATTGAAACTTTTTTCCAAAGTTTAGCCAAAGGCCTTTCCAAACACAAACCTGCAACTTTGCACTCTGGCTTACATTTTTAAACACCCAGGACAAAGTTCAATAACGCAAAGACTTCCCCCATTTTTTAAAGCAGGATGTTTACCCTAACACCCAGATACTTGACAGCAACAATATGTAATTATTTGAGTCTGCATCTTTCTGTTCTTTCATGAAGAATTTTTAGCCTTTCTGATAAGAGCAAATGAATGGCATTTAAATTTGGTACCAGACATCAGTGGCACTTCAGCACAACTATATTTCCTCCTTGTCTATGAGTACAGTGCTCACAGCGAGGTTCAGGGCCCAGAGTAATTGAATTCTACTAATGAGAACCAACGGGCCTCCCATTCGTTTCTTTTTAGAGGGTCACACAGTCCACCCCTCTTCAGATAATGTGGTGAAAGAGCTGTGGTATAAAAAACAAATTTCAGTTAGTTGAAAAACAAGCAGTTTCAATTTGACCCAAACAATATATTTTTCTCCAGCAGAGGGAGGACAGTTTACCTTCAGTCAGCCTAGAATTTATCTCTTTTTGATGCAAAATGAAACACTGCATCAGAATATGCAACTACAGACATCTCACGACGCACTGCTTCAGACTGCTGCGACAAAGTGGGAATTCAAGAAACAAGATGTTACCTGTTTTTAAAACATTATATCTCCTTTTAATCTGGATTATTCCAGATTGCAGTGGGATTAATGTATTTTTTTTTACAGGTAAATTTTCTTTTTCCATAGGACACTGTCTGTGAAAGGAATATACCCACAAAAAGCTCAAGAGGACAACATGAATTTAAATCGAGAATTAACTATTTAACTGACATCCTTATACAAAAGGGGCAACATGATCTGAGAAAGGCAGAGGACATATTTCTTGCCTTTATAGTGCAGTCATCCAAAGCATTAAAATTATTTTTATCTTAAATTTATATCTTGTTCAGCTGAGTGACATATTTGAATCTGACAAAAACTGATGATAGTCTTATTTACTCAGCTGAATGACTGTACTAGGAGAAATAAATATCTGGACACAAATCTTTCCTCATACAGACAGCAGTGAAGGTACTAAAAGCTAATGAAGTACACGTCATCTTAACAAACAACAGCTATGTCTATAAAGATGTCTCTACATTAATACTAAATTTTATGTTGTATTCACAGACATGGGTTTTTTTGGTACCTGCAAGTGAGGTTAGGGTCAGCATTCCTTGACAGAAGCAGTTCTACAGTCTTCAAGATGTTTTCCTCTGAAGCGTGCGCAGTACATGCTGCCATCAGCACAGTGTACTTATCTGTTTTGAAACTTAGAGTTAGAGAATTACATATGTAAATGTAAATACCATGCAAATCCAGAAGTTCCTTTAAAAGCTTTTACATTTGCTAGAGTTGTTAATCAGGTTCTGATACTCTAAGATGTTTAGAAAAGCGTAAGAAACTTATTTTCCTTCCAGTAAAAGTCATTAGGTAAGATAAAGATATCCAAGAAGAGAAGATACTCAGAAAGATGAGAATGAATGGCAGTAGTAAAGCATCTACTCCTACTGAAGTTTGGTATACTTCTTAGGTACCTAAAAACACCAGTAGGAACTTAACTATAGGTGCTTGTTTATCAAATCTTGTTCCACACCATTAGATTCGCTTCCTGTTCTTCTCCATCTCTCCCCAGAATACAGTCAAGAAACAGGTTACAGGAAATTAACTGCAGTGGAGAAAAATGGTGCATGAAGTGTATTTTAAACACACAGCATCAGCAAATTTAGGGAGAATGGAGGCCCATACAAAGGACAGTTCAAGTAAGAAGTCTTTATTACAGGGTTTAAGAAGGAAGTAGGTTTACTAAACTAGGCTACTATGGGACAGTCGTGGGAGAAAGGGGATTACAAGCATGTTTTTAGAGGTGGATTTAGAAAACATCTAGGTAGTCCACAAAGATTCATCAGGAGGAAACAGTGTATTTGCTCCAGCTCTCAAGCCAGCTAGTGTCACACGCCACCTTTACTCACAAATCAGAATCGTACACCACTGCTGTTTGCCCGGAGGACATGGGGAGATCTCCTTTCCTGTGGTTTTCCTACAGAGATGTGGGAAGCACACACCTCAAAGACCTTAGAGAGTTAGTTGGCCCTAGAGTCAATTAGAAGACTGCCATTTGAGTAACTGCTCACTTTGCTTATTGCACAAACTTGTTCACAAGTTCAAACATGCCTTTAACAATTTAACAAGTATAATTTTAGCTGTACCTACTTCAGATCATACCATTAAGTGTTACAACATATTTTTGAATTTTCTTGCAGAAATTTTAAGACTCTGTATGTGTTAACACTCTTACTCTTGATGTCAGATTTTATTATATACAAACATGAGAAGTTTGTTATATACTTTACTGCCATCTGCTCTACTTTCTTTATTCCTCACCACTTCTTGTCCCCCACCCCTCCAACCAAAGACCGTACTTTTGCATTTAAATTAATCTGCTTTTTTAATATACTGTCCCTTAATTTTTAACTATCTCATGTAGAAGTTCTAATGCATAAATAAATATGTTAAATGAAAAATTAAGTTTCAGAGAGTAACTTAAACTCCTGAACAGAAAGCAATTAACATTTCAGTAAATTACTTGATTCACAGACAGATTGTTACTCAAAATGTTTAACCTGGTTATCAATAACAACACGAACATAAAGATGGCAGGACTTTGAACAAAGGTAGCGATAAGCACCGTTAATCTGGGAATGATATTTAAGAGGAACCTGTAGTTATATTTGTATTCAGTATTTCAGGTAGTGATAAAGAGTGGGAAATTAATTTCTGTTAGCCTACCTAAACTCATACACATGAGCAAGAGAAGAAAGGGAAGAAACACCTTAGAATTCTCAGGTTTCTCTTTTGAAGAGAAAAACTGGTAAGAGACTGCAAAAAAAAGTCAGATTATGTTCAGCCTAGCTGAAAAACCCAGAAGAGCCAGTGAATTCACTCCTCAATGACACTGCATTCTGATTCCATTGCATAGCGAATGCTACAATGTACAATTCCTTGTTCTTCACAACTGCCAAAAAGGGTAAAATTAAGTAATCGCTTACAAAGAAGTAACTGCTTACAAAGAATGACTGAAATGTCACAAAATGTGATTAACAGTATAACTATAATTAGGATTCCAAGTATTACAGGGTAATTAGCATAGGATCACTTATGTGATTCCCTGCTGAATTAAAAAAAAGCAGCAGGACTGGTGACATTTAGTACCACTTTAAGATGGCATAACTTCACTGAACACACACAGCCTGACCTGAATCAGTGACTTGCAAGACTGTTCTTGGCTGGACAGTACGATGCTGTGCATATGCCCTAGCTACTGTTTCCCTACACAGACTAACAGGGAAACACGCTGAGAAACCTGATCCTAGCAAGGTGCCACTTAGGGCAAACACAATTGGTCACACACTGAAAAAATGCCATGCGTGTTGATTAACTGTCAGCCAAAACTGCTGCTCATAGCAGTTTCTGATGCATTTATAGCTCTTTACAGCCATAAACAGCTGCAGGTAGCCACATGGAAGGTCTCTGAAGTTGGTTACAAGGACAGTAATTCAAAGGCATGATTGCTTCTGGTGAAGGCAAACTACTCTAATCTCATACTCTGATAAGCTGCTGAGAAGTCCATGACAATTTTCAGAGCCAGATTTGTCCTATCTGCATTTCAGTCTACTACTATTACAAATACTGGCAAGTTGCTGTAAAGTAAGATCACTGCTTTTATGTACTTGGCAGTACTGTGGTCACATCAGTTTCTTCTGTATTGTAATGTCTTGAACTTGGATAAATCTTCCAAACCAAGGAAAGAGAAGGAAAATAACCATAGTTTAAGTAGGAAAAAGTTATTATTAAGCCATAAAAATTGACAGAAGAACTCAGAAGCTCCACTGAATTCTTGCAGAAAAAGGTGATCTAGCCACAGACAGTCTTCACTTAACAGAAGAATCGTGCTCTAGTTTTAGAGAAGTCCACGATAGTTTCCCATGAACTGGAAAGCTCTTCCTGTTGTTTGGAATTCTAGCTGTTTTCTGCATGTACGTACTTTATAAGAGATCAAACAAAGGAAGTTTTAAGTCTACAACTTCACCCGAGAGTTCCTGAAGAAGTATTTCTAACCCTCCTTTTTTTAAAAATGTACTTGTNACAGAGTAAGAGAGAAAGAACAAAAAACCCTAGACTATGTCTCGGTTTCATTGTGAACTTTGATTTCTTTTTTCCCTATATATGTAAAAAGAGATTAAGGACAGAATAATGTCTGGTACTGAGCAGACTGGCCAGTATTTTTCATTCATATCTTACCTATTTCAAAACATGCATTAGCACCTCTGTCCAGAAGAAGACGCACTACTGCAAAATCAGCCACGCTGGCAGCACACATCAGGGGAGTCCATCCAAACTGAAAGCTGGATTCTATGCTTATACCTGTCAAAATTTAAGATATTAAAATCATAAAACTGTGCCACAATAAACATACATTTCATAAACCTTTCTCTTATTGTTATATTGTATTGTTATAAAGGTTACACGCTGTTTGCATTTAGTCCTAGGGAGAGATGTCACTGCTGTGGGACTGATTCTTGAACTGTTTAAGACCACTGGAGTTGTAGAAGCAATCAGTAAAGAGATAACATTCAATGAAAGCCAGGTGTTGAAGCACTCTTAACACCTCAAACACCTGCAAGTCACAGAATTTATGATCAAATCTTCTTAGCAATGCATACATACTAGCTGCAATCCTTAATGTCACAACATGGCAGTTTGTCTCCAGTACACAAAACATTTCATCGAAGTGCACAGTGAAGTTCTACAAGGGGAACCAGCATATGTCCCTTAGCAGTCATATGTGAACTTCCTTGTAGACAAGTCACTTCAAGAATTTAGAAAGCCTCATATCCTGCAGCACACTGAAGTAACGCTAGTAGGAAAGGATTACCAGAAAGCTGGCACTCTGTCAGTCTTAAGAAGTCCCTTTTCCTCTTAAGAGAAAAAGCAGTCCATGTAACTAGAACTCTCATCTGGAACTTTTTCTTTTAATACATATCTGAACAATAGTGACAAAGATCCACTTGGGAGGCATACAGAGACTCTCATGAACATATTTTCCTTGCTGCTTCCTTTACAGGTATAGCAGACAGTATCTGCCACGATGCTGGTGCTTAGTTCTGAGTCCTAGAAATACAATGGTCTTTTTGGCAATGAAATGTCAAAGCTGCATTACAGCTTGTTTGTCCTGCGTGGTCTCCTCCTATCTTTGTATTGACTGCCTTAAAGTACCATGCAGTGTGAAAGTCACAATGCAAACCAGCTACAGTCTCAGAGGAAGACAAAGAAAGGAAAACTGTAACAGTCACGTTGCTTCTTGGCTGCATGGTTATAGCGTTGTTGATTGAACCAGAAATCTCTTGGTTACTACTCAGACTCTCTCATTACATGAGCTGTTGAAGTAATCAGTGTTAGTTTAGCATTTAAAATGACCCTTAACAAGTCCCATAAGGCAACAGTGAAGCTCAGAAAACATTTTTTAGTGAAAAATTGGGCCAGATCCAACAGTCACAGAGAGGCTATGCTGCCTCAACTCCCCACTCCCAGGTCTAACCAGTACTTATGCTGAGCACGTACTCCCAGGAGGCACACAAATACACCACCAGCCACACCAATCAACAAACAGCACACTCATGTGAACAGACAGCATCAGTGGTCTAACCCTGCTCCCCTCTGACATAGATATAACTCCTCCAGCTGCTGGCATCATGGAGACACGGGCCTCTGACCCCTGGCCCCACTCCAGTGGCTGGCACATCCTTTCACTCACTCTGGTCTCTACAGTTGCTGGCACCCAGACACAAGGGCCCTATGACAACTCTGTTGAGTCCCTTCTCCTTCTGAGGCCATAATTTCAGTTTCTGCCTGCCCCTGGGCTTCTCTGCTCCTCTGGGCTTGTGGAGACGGGCTTGTGATGGGATGAGCTGGGCCACGGTACTATTTGGGCTCCCCGACCTGCCAGTGCCCGTTTGTGTTCCTTTGTGGGCATGAGCAGAGGAGCTTTTCAGTTCTGTTACCTCAGGAATTATGTCTAGGAGGCAAAGCAGATAGAACATTCTTTCTTACAATCAGAGTTAGACACAACTATCCTCCTCTGTAACCAGGAATGGGGAGAAATACATACTGGCCCCAGATGTGCTCTACAGCAGCAACTGTATGACGCATGTGGATAATGATGAAACAAGAGAACAGCAAAAGGATAACGATGTTCTTTCTGTGTTTACTAGTTGCTCTGGTACCTCTTTCAGATATTTTGTTGACTGTGGCTAAAACAGTTATAATAGAAAGGCTGTTTTTATACAGAAAAACGTAACCTCAAATTCAAAAAGGTTAACAAGGTAATGCCTGAAGAATGATGATCAATCTCTACATACAGCTTTTTATGCTAAATAATTCCATGTTTGACACAGAAAAGAATGAGGTCTTGGAAGACTTTTACTTAAAGAACAGCTCTTAGTATTAAAATCCATCCACATTCAGACAAAATTTATCTGAGGGAAAAGTTCTTAAACTGCTTCATTCTATAAGACTTATCTCTAATAGAGGTATTGATTTCTTTTAAGTCTGTCCGCAATTCGTCCCGTGTTTCCACAATACCTTAAAGCTGCATTAAATCACAGGTGCTAAGGTCTTCCACTGCTGGGCCAGCTACGGTTCTCATCTGATGCAGGGTTCAGAGTCCTAAACTGGCTGAAAAATTATTCACAGACACCATTCCCCCACTCTCATAGTTTGCTACTACATTAATTCCCTGAGCTGGCTCACAAAAGATCAGATAAGCTCCAGCACTCATGCAAAGATAGAAGTAGAACAGGCTGCTGAAAGAAAACAGGAAAGAGGATTTGACTGTAGCTATATCTCTCATCAGCCTAAACTGTCATGAGGTCATAACTTCCAATTCCATTTGAGGAAAATGAACATACGAATTATATTGTGTCAACTGCTGTACTCCCAAAACAGGTCAAAATGTGAAAGTCACCTTTGAACCTGCTACTTGCTTCCAATACTTTTTGTGATGCACACTTCAGAAACTTGTTCCTAGTATGTTGCCATTTTACAGAAGTAAGAGAAGACACTGTGCTTGTCCATCTCCTAAAGGAGCTCTGTGAAACTGCCTCAGCACCAAGGCATAGTGGTACAAGGAATATTCCTTAGCAAGGAATAGCTAAGCAAGCCAGAAGACAACATGTTCTCATTGCACCAGAAAGGGCCACAACCGTTGCTAGGAAATCCACTTCCAACACAAACCCTGAATTTGGTCCAGTGCTGGTAGCAAGTCTCCTACAAGCTCTACTGAACACACACTAAAGGCAACTTTGGAGGCAAAGATTTAATCTGACTGAGCACCGATCCTCTGAAGGACAATGTTACCTTTCTTCAGAAACACCTCCCTGTTAGGGAGGCATTGTGTTCTACTGCTCTGCAGGACAGTACTGGATGGGTCAACATTTATCATTAACCATATTTTCAGGAAATGATAGATTCTTTTGTGGTACTGTCTTGTGTGTTTCAGGGTACAGGACGCTAGACTACAGGAATCTTTGGCTTGAGCTTATGCTCAGATAACCATTACCATCTTCCAACAGCATAGAACTGCTAATATGTGGCAGGCATCAACACAGAAAGTGAACTATTGCTGTCTGACTGAAATGCAAGCCATTAAAAATGAATGGCTGCAACAAAACAATCAAGCAATCTGATGCACAGACATCACTAAAAACTCTACCTACAAATAAGAGCATATTTTCTCAAAGCAAGACAGGTGTATTTCAGTCAGTCTTACAGCTCGCAGTTTCAGCCTGTGCAATAGTTTTTACTTAGTTTAAGAAGAAAACCATTCCCCACTGCGGTGAGAAACAGTCATCTTCTAAAAGTGCAAATAATATTGTTTCAAAACTCAGAAAAACCCACTGCTAACTAGGAAATTACTTTCTCCCAGCCCTAAGACAGATTTTCCTCAGAGAACAAGCGCTTGGCTACTATATTCTGCTTGCTTGCTGAAGCAGAACTTGCTGACAATTATCACTAGGCAGGCGAACTCAGCTATGCAGTTCTTGATTGCCCTGGATGCTTCAATAAGTGATCCAATCCTCCTCATACTGAATAACAGAAACACATTATAGAGAAATACGGAGTAACAGAACAGGGAGAAAGGCTTTTAGTGTTTAGACTAACTACTTTTCAGTCACAAATGCCACATATACCCTTTCAGAATCACAAAATCTTTGTCCAGCTGATGTTGCCAGGGTAGCAGTTTCACACTGGGCACATACCAGAAACTTAACAGTGCTCTGAGTGAAGAAAAAAATATAATCGAATTTCCAAACTGGACGAGCATTAAAACAAAAAAGCAAGCCTCACTTGCCTTCCCTGCCCCACAGCAACCTTCAACACCAAAGTACGACCACCCACTCAATGCTCTCAATTTCAAACAACTCAAATTCAGCATTTGTAGTTGGTATTTTCAGGCTAAAGATGCATCTGAAAACAAAGAAACGCCTTATTTCATAGTTCACACATTACAGTTTTTCTCAATTTTCAGGGCTCCTGACTGATGAAATGCATATAAATTAGAAGGAATTTGCTGCAATACAGCATGCTGAGTCACTGAAAGAGTAATTTCATCTTTAAAATAGGAGTTTATATCCTGTACTGGCAACCTTCACATATTCCTACATGCACCCGATACATTATTTTGAAACAAGAAGCTTTGAAGCTTTAGAATTCTTGCCAAGTTCACTTAAGAATATTCAACTTCATAACTGACTTTCCTCACCTGAGTTTAAGAGTTCTTCAATTAATGATACATCACCACGAAACAGAGCCTTCTTTAATGCTTCATTCTTGTCTGCCTGCAACATTTGATCCAACTGCTAGATAAGCAAAGAAAAGTTAAGTCAAAACTTAGTAACTGTTTCAAGGTGAAAACTACAGCTTGATGTCAGTATAAAAGCACTAATGATCCCTGTAAGGAAAAAGTAAGGTGGAAGCAAGGTAAGACTTTCCTTCTTCCATCTCACTAGACCTCCTTAGGCTCTACTGTAAAACATAAGTTTTAAAATTAACTTCTCAGAAATAAGGTATTTACATTTTCAGAGAATGGAACCTTTTTCAGTAGAGCTGCTATCCTCCTACACTGCTCTTAGTTTTTCTTAATGGTATTTGATTTCAGTTAAGATTCCTTTTCATCTTTTGGTGCTAAAAAAACATTGCAACACATTTCTTTACCTTTATTATACCTAATACAATCAGACATAAAAGTTACAGTTTGGGGCAGTGTAGTTCAATGACTAGTTGTCTGGCTTAATACAGCATGAATCCACTGCTGGAAAGAGTTATCGTTCCTCTTTCCTACTACTCCCATGGTGGCAGAGGTATTTCTGTTGCTGCATCATAAATGATTTGGCTGAAAAATGTGCTGACCAAAAGACTCCTTTATGCATCAGACAGTTGTCCAGTTCAAGTTCCTTCGAGAAGTATCACAGATTTGTTCTCTATTAAAGGTGCAGATGTAGCTGAAGATTGGTGCTGTCATTATCTAGATTATGCAAAACACTGACACACACCCAGAAGTGGAGGACTACTCAATAGCCTGCTGCAGACAGAAGCGGGTATGGAAAGACAAGAAGTCACGCTTCATCATAAGCTTTGAAATCATAACACGATAACTCAGAATTACAGTTTTCCCCAGTACATGGTAGTCTACCTTTCCAACAACTTGTGTAAAGACTTTAATAGGTGCTTAGCATCTAGCAAACCAAGTGTGAGAAACAGCCAATATAATAATTTAGCCCTATTTTTGTTCTGCTCAGCCACCAGTTTCCAAATAACATATCTCTTCTGATGGGAACCTTGATTTAAAGACCAAGACAATTGAAAAACCAACTATAACCTTTAGTTAGAGTACTGCAAGTATCCAGCTACTTCCATTTTCCATTTCCAGCCATGAGACAAACTAAGGGCTAAAAAGTTTTGCAGAATCTCTCTCTGCCTCACACTATCAAATGCATCAAACTTATCAGACACAATAAAATCACTGAAGCCTCCACGTTAGCAAGAAGGAGACTCAGAGAATGCCGGTATAAACCAGCTTTATAGACCTCTGGTCACTTTCAAGTTTATTGTCACACAGAAAAGGTGACGAAGGTTTGTTATTAAAGGGGAGAAAAGTGTTTAAAAGCGACGTTAAGGTTTTATGTAAGACAAACTCCTCCCAAGTTCAGATTTTATTTACCCTTAGTTGAGGGTACACCACCATTACCCGGCCAGGCACTAACGACACAGCAGGCGCCTGCCGCAAGCCCTCCCGGGGCCGTCCTCCTCAGTGAGGCCCACCGAGCCCCCGCCCTTCACCGCGGTTCCAGGCCCACACCACCGCCCTCGCGTTACCCCAACGACCCGCCCGGCCGCAGTCCCCGGCCTGAGGGCGCCGAGAGCGGAGCGGCTTAGCCCCACCTGCGGGCCATGCCGCACGACGCCGATATCCCAGCAGTCCTCGTCGCTGTCGCCGTCCTCGTCGCCCCCCGCCACGAAGCTGGA
>VWZZ01002864.1:0-25494 GCA_013399095.1 Psophia crepitans
AAGTTCCCTGTTCAGCCATGCAGGTCTTCTACCCTGCTTCCTTTTACACATGCCTGGGTTGAGCTGTTGTGTACTCAACCCAGCCGGTCAACAAAAATGATAAAACGGGACTTGTTTGATTAACCACAAGTATGCACTATTGTTTAAATTCAGAATATTCACGATCAATCAACACAGTAAATTGTATCTGGGAAAAGCTATTAATAAAAAATATTTGAAGATATGAACTCCAGGAAATTGTGATCTGTTTGTGGTTATAGCATAAGTAGAAAAGAGGGACTAAAATCATTCAATATACTGCTCCTGCCGGATTATTCACTCTGCTCCACTGAACACTCATAAGCACATCCAGCTATTAAATTAGCACTGCTAAGCTGTGCTATTTGTGTTGGCTATTTTTATACACAGCAGGCAATAATCATTGCTTAATGAGAGACTAGGCTTTAACACCAGGTGTGATTTTGTTGTCAGGAGATCTGTTTTTCTACTTTTCCTAGTTTTCATCCAAAGCAGTTTTCATCCCCACCAATACCACCTATTTCTGTCCTGAGGGTTGCATGTTGAAGGCCGATTCCCAGCTCAGCATGGTGCGCAGTACTTGATTTGCACTGATTGTCCTAAAACGTAACACACAGCATTCTGTGAGGATGGGCAATGAAAGTGATTCTTGTTATGTTCTTTGCATTACAGATCACTTCTGTTTTGCAGCCTCTTCTATTATACTTCAGCTGTTTTCTTTGTGAAGAAAAGCAAAGCTCTGTTTAAAATGTTGATTCCTTCAAAATCCACCTGTAGCGGTGAAAGAAATGTGTTCACAGTATTTACTGTCAGGACATTACACAAGAGAAGCAAACATTTTTTTCCTGTACTAATGACAAATGTTCAGCATATAAAGAGCTTAATTACATGCTATAAATGGCTGACTCTGCTTTGCTATTCAGCTATTCAACCAGAATGAATGTTATAAAATCTTAAGAACAAAAATAAGGGAAGAAAACCCATAACTTCTGCACACTTTGCAAGAGAAAGCTCAGTTTTAAGACAATTGCAGATGGACATAAACTCCTGCAACAGGAATTTTTGGGCAAAAGAGAAATAAACAAAACTGCACTACACATTACACTGTGTTTGCCAGATTTTTCTTCTTTAGACTTAATGAACTTAAGTACAACCAGATCAAGCAAAAACATACATTCTTTCTCGCAACAAAACACAAGCAGATCCAGCTCCTTTCATGTGAAATTTTTAGTGCAACCTGAAGCAAATACAGAGCAGAGCTCTAAGATATTCACTTTTATAAAATCCCATTACCAAAGATAAATACGAAACAACTTGGGAATATCACTTCACCTGTAGATGACAACTTTCAAACTAGTCTAGAGTAGCAATACTGTAAAATTGACACCAGCTTTATCTGTGTAAATTAGATTTTGTAAAATACTTCTGAATTTAAAATCACTGTCAGAAAGCTAAAGACTCAAAGCAGTCAAGGATGTGGGAATACCCTCACACTTAGAGAACTTTGCTTGGTTTTGAGGGCACCAGAGAATAACTTGGACTATAAATAGAGAAACTGAAGAATACTGAAAAGGAATCCCAAAGCATGCATATGAATTGAATATTTGAAAACACCGCTCTAAAAAAAGCAAATATAGTTCAAACTAGCAGCTTTTCTTCTTTATCTCAGTTTACATCTTTAGGCTGAGGATCATTTGACTATTGCAAGGCAATAGGATGTAGACTATTCACATTTTTATATATCCTGTGATACTCACAAACATCGCAGAAATCCTAAAGAAAAATTTAGTGTTTTCTGTCTTCCATGGACCAAAGCGGTTTTTTTGTTGTTGGTTTTGTTTTAGTCTGCTTCTTTAAAGTGGCATTTGTTACTGTTACAGCATCAAAACCCAGTAATTCTCCTGGCCTCCTGCAGTCAGCTTGATAGTACTGACAACCTTAGAAACATGTGAAAAACTTGCAAGTAAGTCTGTGGTAATTATATTAACCAAAACTTAGCAAGACTGGTTATGGTGCATCCTAGTAAGTATTACTGTGGTTTGCTAAATAGCGTTTGCAGGATGTGATGATAGAGAAGCCCCAAATTCTGAATTTGAATTCCCTGGTGACAATTTGGTCTTACTCTGCTTTATGCATCTTTCTAAACTTATGGAAACTGGACAGTCTTCTTTCCAGTTAACATCAGAATCCATACCTGAACAAGTATTTTTCCTAGTTTAGAAATGTAAAGCAAGACAATGTACTACACCAGTACTACATCAGGAAACCTCAACTGTATCAATTAGCTTTGACAATGTACTCTGGTGTACTCTCATAACCAGAGCACTATGGAGTCATCTTTTTATTATGCACATAAGAGTGAGATGAAATTAGTAATTATCATCCATGTAGCTCTTAAACCCATAGCAAGCTATGTAGAAATACTATTAACTGTCATTTAAATTAACTGTCTTGTTGAGCAACCAAAATTTCACAGCATTCAGAAACAGCAAGTAGAAACAAGATCTCAGGCCGAAAGGGAAAAGTAATCATCTGAGTGAAAAACATTTGCTCCGTGACATTGCAGCGTACACATTCCTATACTATCATCCATAACCATAGTATTAAAGTCTGGTTTTACCTCCTAGGTTTTCAGGAAACCCCAGAATTTCTGCAGAGGTACTCATATATTGCACAGATTTTGCATCAGGTGAGAGAAAAAAAAAAACAACATATTTTGCTTTTTCCCAGCAGCATAAATCATTAAAATCTTTGTGCTGCGCTAACAGCAGACACTCACCCACCCAGAAAACTGTCACTACTGCAAAAGAGGAAAGTGATCCAACAATGCCTGCAACACGGATCACTGCACACCCAACTGTACGTGTCTCTTTCAGATCAGTCTGTTGTCCAACTGAAAGGTACAAGTAAAGTCACGCTTGTTGAGGAAATGTTCATATTTCTCTTCTATATGTTGATGTCTATTCTGTGTAGCCTGTAGCAATATAAGAATATAGCCCTTTTTGACAAATGGTAGTTTAATGCATAGGATACTGCTCTCTACCAAACTTTCACCTACTCATCCAAATTGTACCTATGGCTTACTGACAATGCCTTCTACTGCTATGCATAAATCACCTAGATGCTAGTGAAGAACCATGGTTGTGTCAGAAATAATGCATCTCTTCAGCAACATGTTACGGATCTCCACGTATCTGTGAAAATTAAAATTAACAGAATAACCAAATCCTCACTTTTAGTTCTACATGTTCTTTTAGATCTGCACAAAGAAATAACTCATCAGAAGCAACTCATCACCTGGCTTCAGTTTGATTTATGGGTTACTTTTTTGTTTATTTTTCTGCCCAGATAGATCTTGAAATATCTATTCTTAGATGTTTTTGAGGCTCAGCTAGACAAAGCCACAGCTAAGCTAATCCACCATCGGTGACAGTCCTGCACTGAGCATATGGTTGGACCTTCATAGGTCCCTTCCAGCCAACATTCCTGCAATTCTATGTTATGAAATCAGTCTCATAGGCAAAATGGAAACTAGCACCGCATTTCTTATCCTCTTTTCTAGGGCAACATGATTTTCCTGTATAAACACCCTTGACCATACTACGATTTCTCTTTTCATGCTTGCCAAGGACACCCTTTTACACATAGTTAAGATATTCCCAATCTTCCTTTCACCTGCTGCCTCATCCTGGCCTGACTCAAACACAAGTGCTACCCTCAGAAATTAAGCAGAGTCACTAGGTTGGACCTCTAATGATGATCACTGCTTAAATTCAACTGCCAACTCAGCTTTGCTTTTCTATTATTAATATAGCCACAGTATCAAGCATGCATATCTGCATATCTATGTGACCCCTATGCGCGGGATGCACAGATGCAGTAGCAGGTGCTGTACAAACACCCAGCAGAAAGATGTCCCTTTGGCATACTTTCCCAGAATTTTGCTGTGTATGAGATTTCTTAAGGGGAAAAAAAATTAAAAAAATTATTGTATCACATACTTCTGATAAAAGCTATTTACTGAGCTGCCATGGGTAGCAACATTACAAAAGTTGAGAGAGAGACAAAAACCACATAAGCTTAAAAAATTTTCTCTTTTTTGAAGACAAACTCTGCAGAGGGAGAAGGGGGCTGTAACAGAAGTGAGTGAATGCAGAATAGCCAGGCCGGTCTGACCTTTAGAAGCTCAGAGTATTTAAAGTGTGGCAGTTGCATTGATTTCCTATGTCTACCATACTGTATTTCTCCTGCACTGACAAAGAGGAGACTGGGCTGATTCATGAGACTCACTATTTGCATGTTAAGTTTATTGGCTTTCTCTGCTACAGCTTCTGTCAGTAATGCTCGACAAAGATCTTTTCACAATGTATTCTCCCTATTGTGTCCTCCATGTGAAAGATTAAATACAGCAATTATATATACCCATACATTAACTTTCTCTGCTTTTACTACATTCTAATGCTTTAGCTATGAAAATTTGGGAAACTAGTGTCTACAATTTTAAGAAAAATAACATAACTTGGTCTGTACTGATATACCTTCTGCCAACATTTCTCTTCCTTGTACTGGAGAACCAGTTCTTGATTTTCTCCTTCCTGTGATAAAACATTGGTTTTCCTTATGGGAATTAATCTCTGAATAGGGTCTTCCTTTCATAGAATCATAGAATGGTTTGGGTTGGAAGGGACCACAGGGATCATCTAGTTCCAACCTCCCTGCCATGGGCAGGGACACCCTACACTAGACCAGCTTGACCAAAGCCCCATCCAACCTGGCCTTGAACACTTTCAGGGATGGGGCCTCCACAGCTTCTCTGGGCAACCTGTTCCAGTGCCTCACCACCCTTACAGGGAAGAATTTCTTTCTAATGTCCAATCTAAATCCTCCCCCTTTTATAGTTTATACACATTACCCCTTTTCCTGTCACTGCACACCCTGATAAACAACCCCTCACCAGCTTTCCCGTAGGTCCCCTTTAGGTATGGAAAGGCCACGATTATGTCTCCCTGGAGCCTTCTCTTCTCCAGGCTGAACAAGCCCAACTCCCTCAGCCTGTCCTCGTAGGAGAGGTGCTCCCACCCTCTGATCAACTTCGTGGCCCTCTTCTGGACTTGCTCCAGCAGCTTCACGTCTTTCCTGTACTGAGGACCCCAGAGCTGGAGGCAGTACTCCAGGTGGGGTCTCACAGGAGTAGAGTAGAGGGGGAGAATCATCGCCCCCGACCTGCTGGCCACAGTCTTTTTGATGCAGCCCAGGACACCGTTGGCTTTCTGGGCTGACAGCGCACACTGCCGGCTCATGTTGAGCTTTTCATCCACCAGCACGCCAAAGTCCTCCTCCNGGGATGCACTCAATCCCACCATCCATGTCGCTGACAAAGATGTTAAACAGTGCTGGTCCCAGTACTGACCCCTGAGGGATGCC
Organism: Psophia crepitans; assembly: GCA_013399095.1. NCBI lineage: Eukaryota > Metazoa > Chordata > Aves > Gruiformes > Psophiidae > Psophia > Psophia crepitans. Next base: position 5,443 of record VWZZ01002864.1, read on the forward strand.
ACTCATCACCGATATCCACTTGGACACTGAGCCGTTGACCACAACTCTCTGAGTGGGGCCATCCAGCCAATTCTTTATCCAGCAAGTGGTCCATCCATCAAATCCATGTCTCTCCAGTTTAGAGACAAGGATGTTGTGCAGGACAGTGTCAAAAGCTTTGCAGAAGTCCAGGGAAATTATGGTGGTTGCCCTTCCCTTGTCCACTGACTCTGTGACCCCATTGTAGAAGGCCACCAAATTTGTCAGGCATGACTTTCTTCCCATTGTCTATTTGTTCTTGTACCAGTAAGACATTATATCACTTGTGATACAGCACCAGCCAGGCAATCTCTTCCAGTAAAAAACCCAAAGAGCAACCTCATGTAGGGCTGGTAAAATGCCTCAAAAATTCAAAGTTGCAGGGCAATCTTCTCTAAATAGATAAATCTACATGCATAACCTACTGTAGATGCTGAACATTACAACGTCTCTCTGTGGTAAACTACTGGTACTGTCTTGGGTGGTCCCCATATCATATGCAAGTCACCACAGAGGGGGGCTGGACCCAAATCACAGGAGTCAACATGGTTAAGGCAATACAAACTACTCGGCATAGGACAACAGGGAGTGGGTGCATTAGCTGTGCTCTGCAACAGGCCAACACTGACAGAAAGCCTTTTAGGCCTATGGAACAGTGGAAAGGTGATTCCACGTGCACAAGTGTGTCAGATGCCACCACTCCCAAGCACTGGCAGTGTCAGGCTGCCAGAACAACAAAGGACTTTCTGCTGGCTTTCCAGATTTTTGTTACAAAACCAGGCAGTAGAAAACATTTTTTCTGAGGTCTCAACTTTCATTTACAGCTCTACTTTGAGGTGGCTGTTGCCCACATGGCATGGCTGTGGGCCTCTGTGACTATGGTGTAGGCTTGACTTGCTTTCTGGCTCCATAAGAAGTTTTTGACTTGTATAACTTGCCTTCTGTTTTTGTACTGCCAGCAACGTATGTTCACAGCTACTAGGTCTGACTCCGTATCTTCTCCCTAACCATTGCCAAGGAAAAGGGCATAAAATGGACCTTCTATGGCAAGCTTTTGTAGCCCTTCCTCTGTCAGCCTAACAGTATGTTGATGGAAACAAATGTTCAACTATATGTTTCTTGTACTTGCTTCTCTGTACGGCGGGAGTTCGCTATTAGATCTTTTCCACGTATTGCATTTTCAATGTTCTCCTACTTCTCGCTTCAGTGTTAGTTTTCTTCATAAGCATCCTTATTTTCCTACCTATATGAAACAAAGCATCTATGTGTCTTGTATGTTCATTGTGTACTATCATTTGTACAGTGTTAAAAATCCTGTCTGAAAAGAGTTAGGTACGAGTTTCACTACATTTGTTGTCGCTGAATTTTGTTCCTTGAACTACTGCTTGTATTAACATTCCCAGCAATTTAAACTACCTGTTTGAAATCCACTGCTGCTGTCATTTGAAGTATCTAAGGCACTACAAAGAGCTAGCAAATATTAAAAAAGTTTCCTGTAGCAAACTGTTCTAAGTGAAAGCAACTATGAGTTAAATGATCAAGTGCTTTACATCATTAAGTTCTTCCCAGAATTAATTTTATGACTTAAAAAATTATTCTTTCCACAAGACATAAAAGCAAAGCAATAGAAATGATAGGTTACAAATATGATTATAACGATGGTATTCACCTGCCTAAATGTACGCATCTGATGCTATTTTAGATCTTCTAAGGTATAAGACACGCGTATAGTGACAGCATGCATGGTTGAGGGCCTCCACCCTTCCGGAGCAGCACTTGAAATCCAGATGTGCTTCTAAGGCGATGCTAGACCAATATGATTTGCCAGTTGAATCACTCCCTAAAAATCTAATTGCTTTTAAAAGTGTGTGTATATATATATATATAATTGATACTGTTACAATTTGGAAAGAAATAGATTATTCTACAAACATAATTAAAAATGTCAAAATTTCAAAATTTTAACCTAGCTTATGACAGAAAACAACTGAAACCTCCCAATATTCCTTCATGTAATGAAAAAGTCTCACATTTTGCTTGCACTGTCACTATATTTAAATTATCATACTGCCTAAGATAGTCATTGGTGGAGCATAGACTGTAGACTGAGATTTCTGTCTCTGTCACCAAATCATCCCTTTTTAAATCACTCTTTACAAAGTGCTTAAAACTCTTATGTTGAATCCTCATCTTTCACGAATTTGACATTATAATACATAAAGATTTATGTTAATGAAAAAAACTGATTACATATTCATGGATTTGTAGTGTCAGACCTGCAAAGAAATCTCAGAAGCTTTTCGAAGAGTACATTAATTTCTGTGATTTCTCTGTCCATTGCACATGACTTTCTTTTTTGCCAATATTAGGATTTTTTAGTGATTATGATAAGCTATCATTACTTAGTGACATTTGTGGGTCTATTCAACCAGTTTAACTCAGCCTGACTGCTAAAAGTTGCAGACAAAAAGTAATTTCAAACTTGATTTTGAAACTGCTTGCAGACACATTAACATAACAGGAGTATCAACTCCTGTATTCACCATGGCTCTTAAGAAAATGTAATTAATTTAATAAATAGATATAAAATCTTAGTCTGAAATATTACCAATTCCCAAATAATGATCAACTAATGCCAATTATTTGAACTTTTGGTCTCTGGTTTCCCACTGAGCCAGATCACGACTTTGGATGGCATAAAATCAATAGCAGCAGCATTGAAGTCACTCAAGTTAAAAAAGTGTGATATCAGAATTAGCCTGTTTATCTAGAAATGTTAAAATCAAACTTTCAGTTTAAGAAGTCTTTCACTCGTCCCACGAACAAGGTCATTAACAAGGACAACAATAAAACAAAACCTCCAAATCCATTTACATTTTACAGAAAAACCCCTTATATTAGCATTGCATAAAATAAGCATACTGCCTCTATAAAGCATGAGTTTATTCAAGATTATGCAAAACTCATCTTAAGGACTGATGTATTGAAGCACTAGAATTCCTCTCATATACATTTGTTGTTGTTTTTAAGATGGATTGTAGTAGCACTGTAATAACTAATGGTTAGATCCTAACTAGATGCCTATGAACAGGGTTCAGCTTGAGCTTCCTACCAGAAACACTGTAAGGAATACATTGTATATAAATTTTCTATGCTTAACAGTCCTTAAGATCTCAAAAAAGATGTAGGGATTCTAGGTTATGTGTATCACTAACATGATCAATTGCATTATAAGCGAAAACTTCATTGTTATTTTTGATTCTTCATGGTTTAGATTAATGTGGATTAAAAGCTTGTTAAATATTCTGCATTCATTACATTTTCAGTAAGTGGAAAATTCTCACTGGCATTACACTAATGAAGTACACTTAAAGTCAGCTGGTATAAATTGTGAATGTGGCACGTAATGATTTGACTCAAACACATCATGAGATTTAAATTCAGGAAAAATTCTATTATAGCCCTTTCTACATTTTTAATCAATTTATTCCAAGCCATTTTTTTCTTTCAATTGCCAAGCTGCAGCTTAATTAAAAAGGATTTCAGTAGTTTTTGAAAACTTGTCCACAAACAGAGATTTTATACAAACAAGTCAAGTCTTTTTGCCTTCCTCCTTCTTAGTAGAATTCACAGATTTACATCAATTTCCATCAAATAAAATTGTCACAATAACTACTCAGTGTTTCTCTCTTTTTGAGCATGTAAGTTCACTAACAGTAGCTTTTATTACCAGAAACACTGACTGTTTATATCCAAAACAAATCTGTGCAGTTTGATTTACTTCTAAAGCCAATTAGTAAAAATAGAAGAAAGTAGCAACACAGACCAGTAAGTAATCTCCCCCACAGAAGAAACCCTGCAGTCATGAAGGAAAGAAACCCACTCACAAATTGTGGATGTGCTTGCAATACAGAGTGATGTTTATAAGTCAGCATACATCTTTTCCATGGCAGAGATGTTTACAGCTAAATGCTGACATGTTGCCTAACAGCAGCAGCAAAATGATGAAGATAATGAAGAAAAGTAGATGCGGTCATTAGTTTTTTTCTATTTATGCCAAGAAAACTTGCCTGTTTCCCTTGAGAAACAAGAGTCATAGGCTATGTCTACACCGCAGTCAGAAGCATGACTACAGCAAATGTATCCTTACCCAGGATAAATTGAAGACATCTAGCTCGGGTATTAGCAAGAGAAAAAAGCACCATATAAATACATGGCCTAATTATCCTGAGTCCTGGCTGGAACCTTCTTATTGATATCTGGACTGACTAACTGGATTAAAGCAGGGCTTAAGTGTTTTCCCTGTCCCATCAAAACCAGCAGGGCTACTTTAAATTAGAAATCTGCTCTGAACTAGAAACAGCTTTCCAGTGCTGAATATTAAAATATTCTGGCCAGGTTGCTTCGCTCTAAATGCTGCCTCCTCGCCTGCACGAAAGACGACTCAGCTGGAGAGCAGCGCACAAGTGCCAGGGCCTGGAGGCTAACGATGCCAAAGTAGGTAAATGGGCAGAGCTCTGGGCTCGTCCTGGTTGTGATTCTTTCTCCCTAGAACTGCAGGGTAAAGTAGAACCACATTGCAGCTGCACATCAACATCTGTCCCAGCAAATCCAGCAGATCCTAAGCAGGTATGAATGTGCCCTCGTAACAAGTAAGATACAACAGTCTTTATGCAGGCTCTCAATTAAACCCTCTTATTGTATAATGGGTGATCATAGCTTCTCAAGATAAATGTTCTTCTATTGTTTTCGAATCTGAAGTATTCTATCCACTAGAAAAATAACAACACACCTTCATAGCAGAATAGAAACCTGCTTACCAACCCTAAAGGAGACTGCACTTCTACCCACTCAAGTGAATTTCACCAACAATTTGGTGTCACAGAGCTTGAAAATCACTTAAGGCTAAAATAGGCCTATGCTTGTCCTCTAGGCAGATGATGCAGAAACATCAATACTGAAGATTTGGAAATCCCTGTTGTCCTGGTTTCAGCTGAGAGAGAGTTAATTTTCTTCAAGAAAGTCAGTATGGGGCTGTGTTTTGGATTTGCGCTGGAAGCAGTGCTGATAGTGGAGATGTTTTTGCTGTTGTTGGGCGATGTTTACACAGAGCCAAGGACTTTGCTGCTTCTCGCACTGTCCCACTGGCGGGATGGCGGGGGGTGCACAAGGAGTTGGGAGGGGACAGACAGAACACCTGACCCCAACTGACCAAAGGGACATTCCATACCATATGGCGTCATGCTCGGTTTATAAGGGGTTTGGGAGGAAGAAGAAGGGGGGGGCAGCGGCGTTCGGAGTGATGGCGTTTGTCTTCCCAAGAAACCATTACGCGTGACGGAGCCCTGCTGCCCTGGGGATGGCTGAACCCCTGCCTGCTGTGGGGAGCGGTGAATTAATTCCTTGTTTTGCTTTGCTTGTGCACGCGGCTTTTGCTTCACTTATTAAACTCTTGTATCTGAACCCACGAGTTTTCTCACTTTCGCTCTTCCGATTCTCTCCCCCTTTTCCAATGAGGGGGACTGACCGAGCGTTTATGTGGTGCCCAGCCAACGGCTGGAGTAAAACCACGACACCTGTCTAAGTCTGGGGATCAAAAATTATACTTCTCCTTGCCTACTTAATTTCCCTGGTAGATGACCACCTCAAGGGAAAACTTACCTACTCTACTTTCCCTCAGATCCCTCCCAAATCATGAAATCAACACCAGTCTCCTCACGAAGAGGGACAACCTCAGCGGATGTAATCTGTTTTCATCTCAAATGGGAATAATATTCTTCCTGAAGGAAGACTTATCTGCCATTCAGCATGAAAGCTTTCACATGGCTAGGAGCTAAAGTCCCACCACTAAGTGGCTAGAATCTGCTGCTGCAAACAGAAAGTGCCCATATTTACATTAGCATGCTTGAACTGCCAGCAGGTTTTTTCAATTAATACTGTCACTTTGCCAAACACTCATGAAATCTGGCAGAAAACGTTGATTCACCAATCCCATGTGAAATTTGTCCCTGGAAAACACAACACATAATAATAATAATGACAGAAAACTCAAAAATACACAAGGGTCGGTAGGAATTCTCAGCACTGATCAATGATAGCCAGCAGAAAATAAAGCAGGAACAGTATAAACTGTTAAGCACGTTAAGCTCAAAATGAGATTACTTTGGAGATCTGGTAAATTTAGAGTATCCTAAAGCAGAAAGATGCAAATAGACATTGATTTTTCTTGCTTGTTAAGTACTGAACTAGTCTTTCTACTTTATTAAGCTGAAAAAACATTCTGTTTGTCCATCTCAGGAGTCCTAAGAGATATTAAAGTTAGTGGAAAATCACAAACACACACACAGACAAAGGAGCAAGAAAGCAAACACCAAATGAAGTGTTTAGAAAATGACTTTGTCTTCAAAGAACATTTTGACAAGCAAAAGCAGTACAAGAAGAATGAGAGGCCCAGACAAGCATGGGATGACTGCAGTACATGAAACACCACTGTTATGTTCTGATAGTCAGAGCATTTCACTCTAATAATGTTGAGAAAACAAAATTTAACAAACGACATGCAGTAAATACATAATCAGAGAATGCCTAAGTGACTTGGGATTTGGAAGGCAGTTACTTAAGGAATAAGTTAACTGTTTATGTAGTTGAGTTAAAAAGACATTAAGAAGAGGGTGTAGAATGACTTGCTAGATGTCTTTGATAATAATCCAGCAGGTACCACACAAATAGTTTTGTTAGTATTGGCAAAACTAAATAAACCCTGAGGAGAAGTATGATTGGAAAAAGCAAACCTTGTGGTGTAAAATAAACATGCATGTCAAAATCAAGTACCAAGTTCACTCAGATTCCTGACAGAAGTCTATAGCAATGAATTGGCAGCCTTAGTGTTTATACTGCTCTAACTCATGTGTTACTTTAAAGGGAATTTTCTTTAGCTAATGCTAAGACCTTGAGGCAGGAACGTCTCCATCTTACTGACATTCAGCTGTAGAAAAAGTGGCAGCTCATCCATCGTATAGCTCATCCCATTCCTATATTCCACCACCAAGGTCTAGGTGGTAAAACAGATTATGATTCACCAAAGCAAGTGTTTGGGGAGGGGTTTTTTTGGTTTTGTTCATTTTAGTTTTTGCTTGTAGTTGGCTTAGACTATAAAAACGCAGGTAGGAGAGAAAACTTTGAACACAGAGTTCAGAATTCTAATTTAAAAATATACTAGCAACACAAAAAATTAACTCCCAGCAAGACAAAGTTTGGAATTATTTCCAGCCTGCAGTAACGAATCTGTACCAAGCTGGCAGGGGCAACTGCTGAAGGTAAGGGAGGTAATAACATATTCTTGCTTTCAGCCTTACAATTTTTGAGTCTTGTCTTGATCCGGATTTTCAGAAGTCATCTCCTGACACATTTGCTTCATGTTATTCAGATACTAATTACAGGCTTTGTAGGTTTTCGAAGTGATGGAGGTTTTTCTTTATAAATGAGCATAAATGCTAGGAATTTTGCAATATTTGCTGGGATTCCTGAATGAAAGCAAGTATCAGATACAGAAGTAAAATAGACACTTGTGAAAGGTTACGAGAGTCAAGGCTATGTGAGATGAGCGAAGTATTTCCATTGGCTTCAGTAGAACTAGATTTAGCCAAATCAGAGAAAGGGGGAAAAAAAAATAAATCACAAAGTCAGGCAAGCTGCCTTCTCATCTCCTGCTGTGCAGGCAGGCAAAGACCAGTGTGACAAATAGCATCCTTCCTAATACAGTTATTAAGTCTGATAGGTGACTCATTCTCTCTCTTTCAAGCCATACTAGTAATGCCAGTAGAAATTATTGACTAAACCACATTTGCTGAGACTTACTTGGATGTCGATAGTATTGAAAGGAAATTTAAAAAAAGATATCCAGGTAGCCCTCGATGGTCGAGAGTAATTTTTCTTGATCAAAATTACATATAGTTGTGGTATGGTTTGCATCCAGGATGTGGTTTAACTGTGTCTGGAAATCTAAATTAAAAAGACAGTCTAAGAGCACCCAGCAAAATTTGAGCACATTAGAAGTACTATATGCTTGATGGAATGAATTTTTCCTACTTAATATTATTGACGACTTTTAACAAGGCAATGTGTCTGCGTTGCATGAATATGATTTACATTCAGAAAGTTCTGATTAGATGTGTATCTCATGCTTTTCACTAAGTTATGATTTCTTAAAGTATTTGATAGCTGCTATGAAGAGATTTATCCTGGGTATTGGACAACAGTGGAAACTGCTGCATAAAGATCACATTAATAGTAGAGTCATCAGGCATTAATTCTACCAGTTACTCTAGAGGCCAATAGTTCTCCTTTGTGATTAGGGAAGGAGAGTAGGAAGTTGCCAAGCTTATCTGCAAGTCAAAAACCAAACTGGGACTGGAAATTTCAACAGGATTCAACAATGACAATTATAATAAAAGAATGTACACATTACACAGTCCTAAGAAAATAAAGCACTAAATACGCCATTTGCCTTCACTACATTGTCTACACAGGGCCTGATGAAGTTTCTCAATGACGCCTACTTTTTGTGAGTGGGGTGCTTTGCTTTTATTTGCCACACTGAAGGCCCACACGATTCTAGCTTAACATATTCTTTAAACTTATCAACATGTCTTACAGAAGGAAGTCTTTCCCAACAAATGCAGAAGGCTCATGTCTTAAAGAAGTTACTGTTTGTCATTATGTCTCTTCACTGATGTAGTATATTTTTTTTTATAAGAACATTGCATAAGAGGAGAAGACAGTCTGTAAAATGACAGACTTTCATTCTTTCTTGTCTTCTCGGCGTCTTTAAGTTCTTACATGAGCTCAGTACAAGTTTTGGTACCGAATGAAATAACGGCAGTTTATATGCTTAAGCAGTACAAAGCCAATCAGAGACTCCTCTGGAAGGCAGAACAATTTTTTCACTCAAGACTTCTTTTTGATCCACATGGGTAATTCTCGAAGTGTTATGTTAAGAAACCATTATGCTAAGAGGGCCCAGCATTAAGAATCCTGAGCTTAAACTGTCGCCTTATGAAGCAGATTTATGCCTTATGACAGTAATTGCTCACACCAAAGGAGCAAGCTGGTGCACCAGCCAAGCACAAGGCAGAGTATGGGGAGAGCGTAGCGTTATTGCCATTAGATGAGGTTAGGGATCTGATAATGTCTGTTTTTTACAATTAGAAAATGACTTCCCATTTAAATATAAAAAAATGCTTACTATACACAAACAGGCACTTGTTTGTGTAAATGAACATAAATGCTGGTATTTTTGTTCAGCTTTGCTTTTCAAATAACTCAAATCACAATAAGCATGATGTACTTGTTTCTCCGTGCTTGACTTTGTATTGCTTTAAATGAACTAGTTAAATCTTAATTTAAGTTATTCTGTGTTTCTTGAGTTGATGTGCTCATTATGAAAGAGATAAAAAGAAAAAAAAAGGCATATAAAATCAAGGCAAAGTAAAACATCTGTGAGAAGGAAAGTAAATCTTGTGCCTGTAAATTGCTGGATTGGGATCTCTGGTGAAGGGAAAGACCAACTCTCTGCACCCAGGAAGTCAATATAGAAATTTTAACATAGGCTACTAAACAGGGAACAATAGAAAGGTTCCCTGGTTGTAAAGCCTCATGTTAACCAAAACAAACAAACTGTGGTCTTGTCTCCCTCTTCTCTTTCTTTGTCTACCCCATTTTATATTTTAAAATGCTTTTTATAGTGTTGCAGTATGCCTTCCCTGAAAAAACTCAATAAGCAAAAAATAAAACAGCTTCATAAAGTATACTTTGTCTGATATGTTTCTCATGTTTTGCTCTGCCAGTAAATTCAAGCATGATCTGAATGGTAACAGCAAGTTTATGGACAATGAGTAATAGCATGACATAGCTAATTAATGCTATTTCAATCCAGACTGTTTAAACAATCAAGCCTAATTGTGCTAAGCAATGTGATGGTTTTATATGGGCAGCGGCGAATGAGCAAACCCAATGGAGATTTAAAGCTAAAGCCTAAGTAATTTATGCTTTATGGGTATAATAAGCTCATCCCAGTACCTTCATTTCTTGCTTTTCCTCTTGGTTCTGCTGTTTTTCCTCAAAAAGAAAACACACATGTTGTACTATGCTTTGTTTGGTCAGGGTTTCTGTCACTGATTAAAAAAAAAAATACATGCCATATATTACTTAGAAGAGCTCAGCTACTGAATGTGCACGGATGCTCCCTGGATATTTATGCCTCTGTTAGGCAGCTTCTTGGACCTGGTTAGGCTCTTCCTAATTACCGTGTGACTAATCTTGATACGATTCAGTACGTAAAGCTCCATACTCTGATTAGCCTCTATAACACGATCAGAGTTCTTGGTGTGCTATAACACCCTTAGCAATTTCTATTTGATAAAATAAAGAGTAATCAAAATAGTCAAAACTAATTGCCTGCAAGAAGTCCAGTTTAATGTTATTTACATCAAAGCAAACAGCCAGTCCAACTGTACTCCAAAGTTTCCTTGATAATGGAGAAAGCTGTGAAAGGAGAGAAAGACAGAACAAGGACACAGCTGAAAGGTGAAGAGCAGTCAAAACCAGCCTGTGTTCTCCTCACCTCCCCGCGAATTCCTAACGTTACCCTTCCTCCCTGCCAAACCACCCGAGCTTCATCACCACAGCAGCAGCTCACAAGCGCGCATCTTCAAACACGACTGTTTCATTTCTTCCAATTCAGCTTGTGAAATCACTTAAAGATGTGCAATGGTCCTACCCCAGCTCCCCGCCCAGTTACAAGGGCCTACCACTCTTCCCAGGCACTTCTTCATTCTCTTGCCAGGTAAAGCCTGGGTTCTCCATCACAAAGCAAGGCAGGGGAAGTATTAGACAACCAAATACGGAGGCCAACAAAATTAATAGCTAGGTTTACACTAATAGTAAGCCTCAGTTTCAGATCTGAAATGACATATCTATGTAATTTCATACCATATGTCAGTCTGTAGCATTACTACTAACAGATATAGCATTGAAGTACACATAACTCCTACAAAATGTTTTTATTGCCCTAAGTTTCATTCAATATTTTAAGAGACTTATTAGCTTTCTCTACATTACTTTCTTTTTAGTCAGTCAGTTTAGTTATCTGTACATTTAATCGTCATTATATCAAGATAAAGCTGGTAGTAATTGTCATTCCAATTAAACCACATTACAGAGCTCTGCAGGATTTCTCTTCTGCAATATTTAGGTTGGCCAGCAATTTATGTCACTTTTGATACTTGGGTTCTTCCCTATAATGAGGTTTTTTAAAGTCTTACCTGACATTTACATTCCTAACAAGATTCCTACACCTCTGCTGGGGTCCATGATGGCTAATACAATAGCTCAAGCTGTTTTACTGCATTAAAAGAAGTTAGAGTTTACTTTTATATTATGGCCAAGTATAACAGCACTTTGCAGTTCAAATATACTATACACACATGGCTATAAAGTGCTTCAGCATTAAATACATTTAACTTACCCATGGCAGAAAAAACCTATTATAGTTGTTGGCAGTTTTCCCCCAAGAGAATGACAAAATCTCCTCATCCTAGGTACACCTGGCCTTTCTCTCTGCCTCACCTGGTTTTCTCTCTCTTGTGTTCGCTGCTCCCTTTACATATACCCAAAAGTTCTTCCCTCCCCCAACCCACCAAGAAAATTGGATTGCCTGTGATGCAGGGGCTTGTGGGGGAACAGGAGATGGCAGGCAGGGAGAGAAAAACAAGGCAAGAGCTGGAGGAATGTTATACGTGGCAAGGGTGAGCTGGCAGAGAAAGAACTGTTTCCTCTCCACCCTTTCTCTTCCCCTTGCCCACGGGTGAGTTGGGGAAAGCCGGGAGGACAGCCGCAGTGGCTGTACTTGCACTGCAGATGGGGCAGATCCCCCGTTTCCCCATTTGTGGATGGGATGGGGCAGCAAGGGATGCATTCTTGCCTGCAGGCAGCGTTCAGGGACTCGGAAAGAAGTTGGGACCAGAAACCATAGGTAGTGGCAGAAAACCCCAGTTTGGCTGCTGCAGGCGGAAAGAGAGGGGCTTGGGGTGGTCCAGAGTGCCCAATGTGTGCAGGTAGGGAGGTCAGAGGTAGATCAAAAACACTTTGAAGGGAAAAAGGTGGGCCAGTCCAAAGGTGGGTCTGTCTCTGCTACAGCCTTTTAACATACCAGAAACTCCCTTCCTCTTTCAGAACGTCTGTGAAGAAAGTACTACTGAGCTGTTCAACCCAGGTGCCGGAAGAGAGGGGAGATGCACTGTGTTTGCTGCCTAAGAGTTTTTTCGTTTGCTTGTTTGAAAGAGCCATTCAGACTGAAAAGATATGATTACCCTGCTGGTTATTTTACAGGTGAATGGACAAAAGCACAGGGCAAGGCTCTGCATTATCTGCACTGTTTGGTCACTTAGCAGCATGGAGAATTTTGAAAATTCTGATTTGAAAACACTTTAGTGCTCATTAAGTCAGAAACAGGTGGTTTCAAAACACTGGAGATTCAGATTTCCATAATGAGCTGCTTTTTCAATCATCATGCAGGAAGCATATTTTAACACCTCACCCTTCAACTGTAACAAAAATATAGGCAAGTTACCTGGCATTTACTACAGGGTAAAGATTCTGAATAGCAATCCTAACACTGGAGAAACCACTGAAATCTTACTGGACAAGGCCATGATTCATATCCACAGGCAGTGTAATTCAGGAGAGTTTTCTTACAGTAGGCCCTGAAAGAAGCTTAGAAAAAGGAGATGTACTGACTTGGCTTAGTAGCCTAGGATTTTAGGCACACAAAATCTTTTTAGCTGCAGATTGATATCACTTGTGAGTATGTTCTGACACGTCTAATAGATAAATACGCATTAGTAAAGTCATCATCACCCCATGTTATAATTTCTCACCTCTAAGAAATTAATGTGCATAATCTGCTTCTGTTTACATGCAATATTGTAATGGCACAACAGCTTAAGCAAATGTAACGTGTTTTCTGAACGTCAGCCAGGGGGCTGGATGCTTTCTACAATATTAAGCATCAGTCCTTCATGGAAGGTAAAAACTGACAAATATTTTTCTCATGATAAAATTGATTTTTGCAAACGGAGTTTGGTTGAAGTGGTCTAATAATCTGTGCTACTTTTCACAACTCATTCAACGCACAATCTCTTCATTCAGTCATAATCAATTGGGTGATAAAGTTTTGCCCTCATCAGTGAAAAAGGAGAGCCTTGTGTACCCAATATCAGTAACAGTCACATGTTTAGTTGGCTAATAAGAGGTTACACCTCCTAGCAAACCTAGCTGCTAAAACTCCCTTACCCTTATAAAATTATGATGCAAACTCACCTGTCTGCTTCATTGACTTCATTTCCCAGCTTCCTGTAGTGTAAAGGTTTTTGGATGCTTATCCCTCAAAATTAGTTGTACAACTGTGTATGAGGGCTTGCTGTGGAAACCAAACATGCAAGATAAACTTCCCTGATGCAGAGAGTGAGTCTTACAGTTTCTATAGCTTATAGGATGTAGTTTATAGAAGATTAAAAAAAAAAAGAAGAAATTCCCAGACTAATTTCTATTATGAGGAATTCCTATTTCTAGAATGTTCTCTTCTATTCCTCTAAACAATAGCAGAGATTTTAATCTTTCTTCAAAATCTGTGCATGAACATTTGTTATATATTGGAAAAAGTGGTGGGTTATGGTGGTTTTTTTTTGCCAGGTTTTATACATCATTATTTCAGCATTTGAGGTGGAAACATTAAATAAGATGGATGTAGAGAGATTCACTGAAACTAAAAATGTATTTGATTTCTGATTTTCAAATATTATTTTTGCTTTTTCTTTGTAAATTTTCTCTCGTGTTGTCACTTCAGTTCTCTCTCTCTCTTTTCTTGAGAGGTTTCAACACTGTTTTAGAGCTGTGCCAAATGGTACTTGTGACAACGTGTTTTCTGCCACAACTCATGGGATATCGCTTAAACAAGCTAGTAACTACTAATTATTTTTAAAAATATTTATTTATTTCTTTTTGAGAGGACACTTTACTGAGCAGCAGCTCATCTATTTACATGGCTGAAGCAGGTACGCAAATGTCTAGTCTTGGCTAAAAATAGCTGTTATTGTCCTGTAAGTGCTGACTTTTCATTGCACACAAAACATGGATCTGAATTTGAGCTGCTCTGATGACAACACATATGCACAGTCAGCTATGTCTCATTGATTTTTGGATGTTGAACGGAATACACATCAGGTTTCCTATAGCCATTCACAAAATGATTGATCCAGGCACCATTTTTCACCAGATCACTAAGTGCTAATTCAATTTGATGGCACAGCAGGCAATAATAGAAGGAACTTACTTTCGGTAGCGTACAAAGTACATACTTTTCATCCATACATGTTGTTGATGCAGATCAAATGAATTTTCACGTAAAACCTTTGCTGGTTGTCTTTCAGTAAATCAGCATGTTCTAGCAACATTATGCTTTTCCTATTGCTTCTTTTGTACTTTTTTCCACAAGTATCTAACAGCACAATTTCCACCACCACAGGCAAGACTTCTTTCACACATAGTACAGATTTCTGTACTGAAAAAGCTCTTGATTAATTAATTTTATGATAAAGGTCAAGTAGCATATTTAGCAAAGCAGAAGATTTAAAAAAAAAAATAATTGCAGTGCTCTGTATAAGATCAAAAATGCAGTACTGATGCTGCCCAAAGAGGGAATAAACTGGAATTGTTCCACTTTAGTTCAGTCTGAGGAAGTAAAAGAAGAAAATCAGAAATCAATTAAATATTAGACAACAATGAAATATGGAGGTAACAGTGACCCATACAAACTGACTGAGTTCTTTCTCTGGATAATACTAAACTGGCAATAAAAAGCTGAGCCTACAACTGGTAACCTGCTTTGGAACAAACCAAGCCAAGAAAGCTGCTGTTTTAAACAGTGCTTTCTGTTGATATGAAATTGCCATCATCTCCATAAGGTTAGGCAAATAAAGTACGTCTATTAATGTGTTATCCTCTCAACTCTTATTAAAAGAAAAACCAAAACTGCAATTTCCTTAAACAGAATATGAGCATCCCAAGAAAAAGCACAGACACATAAGTCCTTACCAGCTATTGTCTTAAATTCTTTCAGTTTTCAGAAGAAAAAGAAAAAAAATCTGGGGACAAAAACAAAAATAAGAGAGGAAATGGAACAAACTGTGAGCCCACACACTATTTAAAGTGAAGTTACCATGAATAAAGCGAAAAATCAACTTCATATTGGTCTAGGGATATGACCTTTGGAGTCCTAATCAGAATTAGAAAAAAAAGCTGAAGAAAAAACATTTCCAGGTAAATTCTTGCTGCTATTATCTGAGAGAAGGGAAAGCTAAAACAGTACAGGGGGATTTTGCAAGTGATGTAGTGCACATACAATTAATAGCTCATCATGGGTTGTTAAGGACATTGCTAAAGGACAGCCAATTTACACAGGACTTAAGATGTTAATGGTGAAGGAAAAAAAAAGGTGACAATATCCTCCCTTCTTTCTCTCTCCCCTTTTCTTGTGATAAGCATATGCTTTCCACACATCTGTCAACACAAAATTACAGATTTTTCTTGTGAATTTAAACAAGCACACCACCTGAGAAGCGATGCAAAAATTTAGTTGGAAAAAAAATAAGGGAGGTGGTGTAATGCAGTGGCTAAAGGAGATTTATTTTTAAACATTTTAGAAACCCAAAGCATTTTAAGAAGCTAAATTAATAGCCATGACCAATTTGTGATGTTGTTGAAGATTGATAAACTATAAGTGAAAGATTCACTTTGTCCAGACATGGACAAGGCTGGCCATGCCTTACCTGTGCCATTTCATATGCCATACACTTGAGAAAATGTGAGTTAGGCTGCATTTTAACGGGGCTTTTACTTAATAGCATAGGTTTAATGATTTCTAGGTCATCATGAGATGAACAATGTTTTCCAAAGGATGAAAAGGGAGGCAAGGTCTTTCTAATGCAAGCTTGTGAATTCTCCTTCTTGTATTCTACAAGTCATGTCTGACAGTTCTCAGTCTACCTACTGACCGTTGGCATTTACATGAGCAACATCAAGGCACTGTCTGCACTCCCAATTGTTGTCCTTTTTTTTTTTTTTAATATGAATTTTTGCACCTTACTTCAACTTGCATTATAAATTGGGGGGGAAGTGCTGCACAAACAGGAAGAAGGAAAATTGCATTTTATTATGAATAGGATAATGAGATCTTCATAAATATTTCTAAGCATCAGAACAAGTAGCAATCACATCACTTTTGACCCAAATCAGAAACTACTCAATCTTCAGCATTAAGGACCTCTATCAGGAACAACCTGCGAGATGTAAATTTTACAGATTATAAATCCTTAGAGGTAGATAGGCTGCAAACAGAGTAAGAGCTTTACGTAAGGAAGGCTCCAGAAGCTTCTCCCCAACTCCATCCTCTGTGTGTCGTGTCCCGTCCCCCCACCCCGAAACACAGGGAAGTTTTTGGAGCACAAAGCTGACATGGATTTGAGACTTTTCCCTTGCAAAGCTGCTACATAGTCCCTACATATCTGACACTGGAGTAATGGACATTGGTAAGCCATGCAGACTGAGTTACATGGCTGTCTAATCTAGAAGTAACTGAACTATGGGAAAGAAAATACAGTTTACCTGTGTTTTTCTAGCCAAATGCAGAAGCAAAGACAAGTTTTAATGCAAAAAAGGACATGCAAATCCTTTGATTGGCTTTGTAAAGCCAACCCAAAATCTGTTGTCATAGGAGTGAGATAAATATTTAACATACATCTTTCCTCAACATTGCTAATCTCAGTAACTTCCATCCAGAAAAAGTAGTAGAGCTCAAGCTGGTCATCTCAGTTGCACCACAGACAAATCTTCTTTTGCACATGTACTTCAGTCAGCCGTAAGCAAACTTGAATGTTCTTCCATGTTTAAAATTTTGAAGATGAATTTAATAAACACAACAAAGGGAAGACAAAGATTTCACCACATGTATCAGCAGCCTTTACTTTCAGGTTTACTGAGAGAGAAGTATGAAAACCACTCCTTGTTTGTACCTGCCCCTACAGTGTCTGAAGGAATGATAAAGTAAGTAGAACCTGCATTCTCTACTTCTACTTGCATTTTTAAGATACCTGGTCATTATATTTAACCTATATGAAACTCAAATAAATGGGAGTCCTGGAAACAACTGGACTCATCTTGGAAGAGCGTTCAGCCACTGAAGCTGATTACAGTGACCACAAAGAGCTTTCTGTGAACAGACGCAGTTATCTCTCTGAAGTACACCAAGCATTGCACCTATTGTATCTCTGATACTTAAGGAAAAACATTAGCAATGGTGAGCTGACCTAAGGTCTAATCCTGCAAGCATACATGTAGCTGACTCCATAATGTCCCCATGGTGATTACTGGGGACTTAATTCTCAACTGTCCTATTAAAAACCTATAAGCCACCTAAAAGGGTCAGAGAGCATCTGGGGTCCTCCTTTAACTGCTACCATAAAATTAGTAGCTGAAGCTGCGAAGGATGACCACCAGGAAAACAGTCTCTCCAGTGGTTTAAAAGTAAACTGGTCACCACTGCAAATTATTTCTATGGTCATGCCATTAGCTGCATTTTGCTGGGGGTTTGTTTTGCCTCTGAGCTCAGCTGAAAAAATTCAGCAGACAGTTTGCATAACAGATTGCAAAGTCACGGGTCTCCAGGGCTACTCTTGAGGACTAGTGGGCACTGGGAATAAGAAGTCATTTGTTCCAGCATGCAGATGATGAGCTGAGCAAGGCATTTATAAGGAAACATGAAGTCACAGATCATGTTATTTGAGGGAAGTTTATAAAATTTGTGCTTGATATTCTGTCTCTGAGCAATTGATGGACAAATTACCTCATGCAGCAGCATCCTGAACGGAGTTTGGGTCAATTCACCAAAAAGATCAGCAGGAGTTTCCAGAGAAGCCGATCCATTCCCAGTAATCTGCTGAAACACTTTGATGTGGACTAAAGGACAGCTTGGGTGGGGAAAATTAAAACAAAACACACACTTTTGTTATAATAAGAAAGATTTTCTTGCATTTTAGCCCCCAAAATCTAAACACATCAAATACTAAATACCGCATGCCAACCAGTACACTCGGAGCGCTAAGCTTAGCATGACTCCAATTGTGAAGTTAGTGATTCCTGAATCCTTAAGTGAAGTGCAAGGATGGGGCAGAAGTGAAAGCCATTGCCACCACCACATGGTAACACACTCACGGATGCAAATTAACACATCTTGTCCCATGTCCTGAGGATAGTCCCACCACGAGGAGGTAAAAAAGCAATTGCTTTAGGACAAGAGTGAGGAATATCTAAACAAGAGCCAAAGAAAATCTGATTAAACAGCTTTAAAATATAAGTTCATTTCCACACTACAATAAATTCAGCTCACATGATTCTAAACTTGTATTTCTTGAGTTTGTTGCTCTTAACATTAGGCAGCTCAGTCTATTCTTCAACATATTTTTTTCTTAAAATCCAGGCATGTGATTTTGACTTTTTTTTTTTTTTTTTTTACTTAAACACACTTTGAATATTCATTTCAATGAAGTAATGACCAAGATTTGGGGTAAACTGAGTTGAAGTTATTTTCTATGCAGACTGGAATTGTGTTTACATTTAGTGAATTAAATACCTTGTTCACTTCTATTGTGTACTGTAGATAATTATTTAGCTAATGTTGTTCTCCCAAGCAGAGCCTGTTAAGCTGCACAGTGTAGAAGCTTTTCCTTTTGAGTCCAATGATTAATTCTCAATCAAGTACTATATTAAAATAAATTTATTTAAAAAAGAAAACAACAACAACAACAAAAAAAATAGAGGAAAAAATATTTGTCGAAGGTGAGTTTTCGGTAATGATGCCACACTATTAATTTTGATATAACTTGGAATCTCTGCTGAAGAGTCATTATTTAAATTTTTCCTCTCCTATTTCAATTATATCTGCCCTGAAAGAGGAGAAGCAGCTATTAATAAATTTGTTTTCTATTGCTGTACTTGTTATCAGGAAACCTGCATTTCAGTATGCAAACTATTTACATGTCTTGAAAGAAAAAGATAAACCTTGTACTAGCTAAATAAATTTCATTAAGTTACCTTTGACTTAGTGTTCCTTATTTCCCACAGCTAAATCAAGTGTCCACGATAGGAGAGACTTGCAGTATGTATCATTTTTTGCCATTTTACTTCTCAGTGATGTATTTAATTGATTTAAAGTGTTCTGGCACATATTGGTAAGAAGAAAAATCCCAGTGTCTGCAAAGTAAAATTTTCTCCCGTGATTAGCCTTCCACGAAACCCCCAGCTCTTACTGCTTCCCCTGATTGTAGGGGTGTTCATCAGAACCTACGGGCTTAAATCTTGGAACTTCATGGGCACCTTCTTCAAAGCTGCTGCCAAAGGCTGAAGACCATTTACACTGACACTGTATTCTCTCACTTTAAGCAGTCACAGAAACGTCACCACTTGAACTCCCACACAGCAATACTCGCTCCGACCAGCCCGCTCTCACCTCAGCTGCTTCAAAGAATTGCTTGGGCCTTATAAAGCAGTGTACACCTGAGTCATGGAGGTTGTTACACCGAGTCTTGGATAGCTGATGGCTCTTAAGCTGCCAAGCCTGCAGCAGAGGAAAAATAATTCCTCCCTTAATATTTTAGTATTAAACACCTGAAATTGGAAAACAATAGAGCAGGCAAACATAAATGTTTCTTTATTGCCTTACTGCTAAAGTAATCAGCTCAAAGAAACGGATGTGAAACCTCAAAGCTGGCTTTAAGCGTTCAAGCTAGTTACCGTGGAAGACTGTGTGCCCAATTTTCAGCTACCTTTTAGGTAGCTTTAGGCTCTCCATCATGATCTGCAGGTGATTCAGCTACATAGGGTTTTTTAATTATTATTTTCTTTTTGTTTTGGTTTTTTTTGGGG
>VWZZ01002864.1:27414-38185 GCA_013399095.1 Psophia crepitans
GTTGCTCCCCCCCCCCCCCCCCCAAAGTAACCTAATTCTTAAGAGCAGTATCTGGAAAACGGGCCTATAATAATGGGACCTGAATATAGGCGTATCTCAGTAGTTAAACAAATGTGCATCAACCAACTTTGTGCGCTGTTCTTCAAATCTTAATTGGTTTTTTTTGTTTTGTTTTGTTTTTTGTTCATTCCTCCTTTCTCTCCCTTCACTTGCACATGGAAATCACATCTTTTACTTGTAAGTTTTTCCAGTGCCCCTTTCTTCATTATTTACTAAAAAAATAAAGCAGCCCCTAATTATTTGGATCCACTACAGTAAATAGTTTTTGAGAGGAAAGAAGCTTCTACAGCTCTGTTTAAGTAATTGGTGTGTGACAGCTCATCACACTGCAAGAGATGTTCCTCTCAGAAGATTAGGTATTTAAACTGTGACTGAGCTTGATATAATAGGAAGACTGACAGAGACTTAAGTAAGAGCCAGGACAAAATATTAGCTGACAACTGGAAAAAACAGAGTATCTGGGAAGATGTGTTGATCATATAGGATCAAATTACAAGGGACTAGACATTCACTTAAAAACAGAGTACAGAGAAGCATTTTCTTTGCCTTAGAGACAGAGTCCAGACCTGATGGTGGAAGGAAGAAAGCAGGAGGGGGACCTCCCTTGGGGAAAGAAATTGTAAACTGGTGGGGTTTATTTCTGAATGCCTTGTTTTGGCAAAAACAAATATTCTAGGAAAGAAGAAGAAGAAAATTTGCAACAGATTTCCTTTTATTTCTGAGGAAGAAGTAAAGATCTAAAAGGGACAAATTCCATCTGCAATTCAGAATACACATAGCTAACTCAAATACATTTGTAAAAACTGAGGACCAGGAAAAAAAAAAGCTGTCTTGTTTAAGCCTGAACTTCCTACTTGTGTATTCATTTGTAATAAGATGGAGAAGGAAGAAAAAAGTTTAAAAAAATCTAAAATTTCAGTCTATTTAGATGCAAAACAAAATAAATAACTAAAAGTTATTTTATGGGAATAATAATAAAGAGTTATTCAAATATGCTGCGAGCTCTACATCCACAGGAAGAAAGAAACAAACCCCTTCAAGGATCAAATGTTTTTGTGATGCACCTAACCTTTAGTGGGTTTTTCAGAAAAAAAAGTCCTCATTGACAAAAACAATATATTTTATTTATAAAATGTACAAGAAAAAACAAATAAAGTAATAAAAAAAAGCGAGAATTTTGGTCTAGTGATGATGGTAATTCCATAGATATTGAAGCATATTTCCCATTCATTATAGATAGAAATGAAAGAAAAGATGGCAAAGAGGAAGAAAAAAGCACTGTTAGTTAAATTCATTACATCCTGTAAGGAAACAAAAAGGTATACATGAATAAGATAATCCATTTGGATTAATGCTACTTTGAGAAATTGTGCTGTTGTGGTAGATCTGGAATATACTGCGTCAGAGCCAGATTTGAACAAGGACAGGCTTGGGTATAGACGAATACTGCCGAGTCCTGCATCACAAGAGGAAATTCTGCAGAGGCATGCCCACAGAGACAGAGCTCACCTGGGAAACGTTCTGTCACAAAGAGGTATGAAGAGATGACATCTGGCCTTGGCAAGTAGGAGATGAGCTCTTCCTGTGAGTGTTTCCAGAATAACCCTGAATCAAGCTATTGCACATTAGTTGATCCTGAATAGAAAAGGAATCAGGAGTAAGCTTCATTTACCGTGACACAAAGAGGGAAGGCTAAGAAGTTACCCAAGCTATAAATTTAGCTGAAACAAGTCATGGAGAAATTCCTTGAGAAATGAGAATGGAACTTTGTAGAAAGAATGCAGCAAATCAACCAACTCTAGAAGAATACTGGGAACAAACTGAGAACCTACACAGAACAGAGGAAAACAGGCTCACTGCAGACAAAGCTGTTTGAAATCAAAACGTGTAACAATAAAGCAAGAACAGCCAAAATCACTGCCAAACTTTGCAAAGTGTAAGTATCAAGAGGAAACAGAGCAACAGAGATACAACCTAGTAGCAGGATTGCTTCATGTGAGCCAAAGAGACTGGAAAATATCTAGTTGAGAAGACTTGAAAAAGCTGCATACAAAATAATACGTACAGTAGCAAGGACGTTTAAGTAATCTATTACAATGCATAGAGCAGCCTGTAATTAGAAATCTGCAAATGCAGTAACTTTGGCAAGAAAGGAAATGCTTTGCACGACTGCAGATTTAATAATACGTAAAACTCTGGCTCAAGCTCTAAAGGAAAAAAGGTAAAGTACAGTCAATTTTACAAGAAACAGATTGATCCAAACCAACCCAGTACACTTTCTCTCATAATAAGCCTGGCTTCCTAGAAGGAATAGAGAACAAAGGGATCCTCTGTTGGGATTTAGTAAAGCATCTTGACTTGTTGCCACATGAAAGTTACTGGTTAAGATCAAGTTTAAGAGAAGAACAAGAAGGAGATTGTGCCCCCTGTAACGTTAAAGGGAAGAACTACTGCCTGGAGAGAGCTTAGTGCTACAGTTCCTTCCAGAGCAATCCCGGGACAAATTTTGCTGAGATCATTAATAATACGTTAACCAAGAGCAGGCAGACATCTCAACGTTTGGAAATGCTGTCTACAAGGAGTCTACAGGAAGCACTGGGAGATCTTAAGGAAGCAAATACAATAAACTGCATAAAACAAAGTGAAAGGTTATGCCTTTGGAGACCAACAAATTTGGTCATCAGTACAAAACAATGAAGACAAGCCTGTGCGTACTACTCAATCACAGGACATTATGAACCACGAGCGTGACGTGTCTGAGAAGGAATTGAATGCAATCCTAGGATCCATTGAGAGATAAATCATGGCCAGCCATGCACAAGAAGGGGACGAGCTGAAGGAAAAGGTTACGGCAATTTTATGCGAAGAGGTGAAATGAGCTGGTTTGTTCAGCTTTGTGAAAAACGGACAGGGGATGTGACTGCTTTCTATAAATAGAATAAGAGTAAAGTAAGGAGCATAAAGCCAGGGTGTAAAAGGACAATGTTAATATAAGAACAAAGGATGTAATTCAAAACAGAAATTAAAAGAAGGTATATAGCCACGAGGTAATGAGGTTTGAACAGCTTTCCAAGGAGGCAAATCAGATCTGTTACTAAGGCATCCTTTTTAAATACAATTAAAAAATAAATTGATGTTTACTGGTCTTTAATCTGCTTCCTCAGGCTTTATTTTGTTTTTGTTTTGTTGGGGTTTTTTTTTTTGTTTTGTTTTGTTTTCTGGTAGGGTACAAAATAGGATGTGAACTATAATTGATTTAATTTCTGGGGTTTTGCTTGTTTGTTTTGGAAAGATCTGATTATTTCAGTGTTGGAAAGGCTTTGAGTATTTTGGGGTTTTATCTTAACCCCAGCTACATGCATTTTAGATTAAATGTTTGATTTTATCTCCATCCTTTCCAAAGTACACATACAAAAACCTACCATACACAGTACAAATTGCATGAAGCAATTGTACAGCTTGAAGTATCTATAACAACTGCCATGGAGAGGCTATACGGAATTCTAGTGTTCCATATTTATGTGAAGTATATCAGTACTGAGCTTTACTGTTTCCTCAACATACGGGAAAAGCCTTGATGCATCCACATTTTCATCCCTTCACACCTCAAGGCCTTGAGTGCACCTGATCTCCTTCTCTGCTAATCTCTGAAAGCCAGATCTGCTAATTCTGTTTTTTTTTTCTCTCCATGTTTATATAACATTTGAAAAATTTATATTTTTTTCTGGTTCAACAGAACAGCAACACTAGCATAGAACTAGTAACCTTTTTTTTTTGGGAGGGAGGGGGGCGGAATGAGAAATGTTGACCTCCATGCATATATTCCACAGTCGTTTTTTTAAAAAAACTAGCTTTTAAACATTGACCTTGGAGAACATGTTTCTATATGGTGTGAAGGAAATCACACAAAAGGGTCATCGGTTACTTTGCAAGTTACGTACTGCATAACCCCTTTTGCCATTCTTACGCAAAGCAAATTTCATCTTTGAGAATCAAATGCAACATTTTAATAATGCAGACCAATTCTGCATTGCGCAAAGGGTTTTTTGTTGATGTTGTAGGGAAACCATAATAGAAGGCCTCAGGTCAGTGGAATCTGAATTAATTGCTCCTGCAGATAGTTAGTCCTAAGATATTTTATGCAGCGCATTCTGCATGCAGAGAGCACGTATGAACTTTTCAGAAAGCCTTTCATATTCAAATCAGGTAAACATCAAGCTATATACATTCATGAATACAGCAGTAATTGCCATGCTCTGAGGACATGTTGAAATGACATTATCACTTGTCAGCAGGATACCACTGGCTGCTGTCATTGACAATTTACATTTAGCATCAGTGTTAAATAGTCTGCTTATTAGTTTGTTAATGACCCTAAAAAAATCAATGATTTAAAATATTTTAGGATATAGAATATTACCTTATAGCTTTGGTGGATAGACTAGATTGGCCTCAGAAAGCAGTGTGTATACAATAAAGTATTAACTCAAAATTATGGATCAGTTATTAGAAACAGATTCCACCCACAATAAGAAAATTACTTGATGCTCATAGAAAGAGAGACAAGTAATGGTGTAATGCTAGTTAATCAAAGAATATTACAATGGAAGATCAGCACAGTTAATTCATTCCTTCACTAATTGCAGACTTCAATAAACAAGAAAACATTTTACAGAACCCCTAATAGTTACTTAGTTTGCTTTCTTATCCACAGTTTATCTTGTCAGAGGTGGAAGGTCTCCCTTTTTCTATGGCAGACAAATCTAGGAAAACAGTATTGGTAAAGGAAAGAGTTTAATAAAACAATCTCATGTAACATTCTGAAAGGTGATGGTTGTTTGGGATGTTTTCCCCATTTAATAATAGATAAAATTGGTTTGGCCTTCTCCAGTGAAACAAAAACCTAGTAGTGTCTGAACCCATTGAGTTTAAACCTCTTCTATTCTTAGGGAATACTGCCAGATTGGAAAGTAGCATTTCCAGTGTCCTGTACCTGGTTATTTTGCACATGTGATTGTCACACACATGCAATACTAAGTTTTCCACATATTATTTGCCCTGACTCCATCTGCCTTAACAAACACACACTAAATACCATCTCAAGCACAAGTATGCTGAACCAAAGACTATAACTATTTTTCTTTCCATGTTCGACTTCCAAGAAATTCTTCCTAAATTCTTCTCCACTAAATTATTTCCTTCAGGACTTTGAAAAGCACATAGCATTTCTGCTAAAAGAGAAATGATTACAGATATTAGAATCTTAGAGCAGATGAGTTATATCTGAGCTGCTACAGGAACAGCAGGGGAAAGATAGATAACTGTAGAATTTCTTTAGCACTTTTCAAAGCAGTGAAAATGGTATTGGAGAAGAACCACATTTGAAAAAGTCAACAAAAACCCGTATTTTCTTACCCATGCAACACAGAGACCTTCCTTTCAGAACCACCTGTCCTGGTTTCAGTTGAGAGAGAGTTAATTTTCTTCACAGCAGCCAGTGCGGGGCTGTGTTTTGGGTTTGTGCTGGAAGCAGCGCTGACAGTGCAGAGATGTTTTTGCTGTTGCTGAGCGATGCTCACACAGAGCCAAGGCCTTTGCTGCTTCTCGCACCGCCCCGCCGGTGGGATGGCTGGGGGTGTGCGGGGAGTTGGGAGGGGACAGACAGGACAGCTGACCCTAAAAGGGATATTCCATACCATATGACATCATGCTTGGTTTATAAGGGGCTTGGGGAAGAGGAAGAGGGGGGAGACCCTGGTATTCGGAGTGATGGTGTGTGTGTCTTCCCAAGTAACCGTTACATGTATGTTGGAGCCCTGCTTTCCTGGGGATGGCTGCCGTGGGCAGTGGGGAATGAATTCCTTGGTCTGCTTTGCTTGGGCACATGGCTTTTGCTTTACCTGTTAAACTGTCTGTATCGCAACCCACAAGTTTTCTCACTTTCTCTCTTCCGATTCTCTCCACCATCACAATGCGGGGGGGGGGGAAGTGAGCAAGTGGCTGCGTGGTGCTCAGCTGCTGGCTGGGGTAAAACCACAACACCATCCTACAGATATGGGTAAAATTTAGAGCTAGGAATACATCTAGAGAAGATCTAGGGAATGGTAAGATTTTCCATTAGCATCTTTTAAACTATACACTGTGGGGAAAAAAAAATGCTACAACTTCTAGTGTTAATAAGCTGTCTATGGGAAGGAAAAATCTTGCAGAATTTATCTTTTATAGACTTTGACGTGGGTGTCACAGAGACTGATCTGACTTCATCCAAATGGTGGAACTCTTTGTGAGTGGCGATAGTCTGTCCAGTGGGTAAATCACAACTGGCTGCCGTTCAAAACTAATGTACAGTTTTTCTATGCACCGCCTGTTATTTTGAAAGTGTGTCTGTTTTGTGTATATATACCAAGATAGATAACAAAAAGGAGAAAGCAAATACTATGGATATAAGATTCCCTACATGCATTTATTCTGGCAGACATTAAGGATTTCCAAAGAGAATAACCTGGAAATGTCAATAATATTTTGCAATAAATGCTTTGCACCAAGTTTCCCCAAGGCATTGTTAACCCTTAAATCTGCAACAAAAGTCAGAACTCAAGTAGCAAATGAGATTCCTCCTGTTCTCAGCTACCTGTAGAAAGAAAAGAAAGCAAGCAGAAGGTTTTCCTTTATGGTATCACCTCAAAATTAAAATCTATGAATACCTAGAAGTCCTTAACTGCTGGAATCCACTACATAGGACAGACCGCCAGCTGTTTGATTTATTTCCCTTTACAGAATAGGTTGCCAGCTACACAGTTTTTGTCTTCAAAATCTCCACCTGAAATAAGGATTTTGAGGCTGATCTGTGATGGTTAAAGATGTGTATCTTATCACATCATTATTTGGACAGTGTGCTGCCTGACTTAATCTTAAGGCTGATCTACATACAAGAACTACATTTTTCATACAAGCTCCAGTGAAGGCTCTTAAAGGAAGTTAACATTGGTAGATTCACGGTGGCACTAATTTGCAGAAAAACAGCCACTTATTTCACTAAAATATTGATGACCTATATAATTGGGGCCCAGACTCTTCATTCGTATATATGTAGATATGTTTATAGAGAACAAGTAAATGAAGGGTGTATCCAACACCAAAGAAGGACCGTGTGAATGACAGTAATCAAGTTGATTGGTCCAGAGACAAACCTAGAACATAAAATTTCTTAGTGGCCTTTATTGGTAACATTATCAATTTACAGTAATTTTGAGAATTCACATTCCAAAACAAGGACCCTCTGTTTCCCAGTGTGTGCCAGGTTTCTGCAATTACCTGATCCTCTCTATAGCAAAAGGTAAACCCCACAGGTTTTTGATTTCTTGTACTTTATGGAAAGGTAAAAAAGGGAATAATTTTTAGCAAAGTTTAATAATGTCATGGGGACATGAAAAATTTTAGCTTGGGGAAGCAGCAGCTAAGGGAGAATGTACTTTTAGTCTTCCATTATCCAATGACAGATTAAGGGAGGACAAAATCAGGGTCTAATCAACAGTGCAGAGGATAAAAGACAAGTCACAGGCCGCAGCTGGGGATGTTCTGACTGGACAGAAGGAAAAAGCATCTCACTGTGACAGGCATCAGACTCTGGAGCAAGTGCCCATTGACAAATTTTGCACAAGTTATAAGTTCCATGTTAAGGGAAACAAATACAGATATATTTTGCTTCTTTTTGCACATATGAAGTTTATTCTTTTCCTCAAATTCCATTTCCCTCCCACTGTATTGTCTTCCTGATCAGCACTGAGAAATACCAGTATCTGAGTCTCGAGTGACTAGTTCATGTTTTCAGTCTTTTGCCCAATTTCCAAAGCTTTATGCTGAAGTATTTTGCTGTGCTAGTGGGTTATGCGTTTGAAGAAGGAGCCTTTTAGTTTGTGCTAATGGAAGGTTTAACATTCTTTAGAATGCAGGAGTCACCATACTAGCTCACGTCAAATATCCATCCGGTCTCCAACAATGACCCACAGGAGATCTCCAGGGAAGAGTTAAAGAACAAGGCAAACATACAGTATAAGGAACAATGAAATCATATAATTTATATCCCAAAATACCTTCCATACTTCTAACAAGTTGTGTCTCAATCTTTTCAGACAAAGCAAATGCCTTTATATGTGTGTACATTTTTCCTCCATGAAAATGGAATTAATCTTCTCATTAGATAGCACTCTTGCCCAGGTTAGGCTGCATAAACATATCAGCCCTAGTTTTGTTTTTTCCTCATGAATGTTTTCCTAACTTCAACACTCAGGTATTTGCACACCTTTATGTTGTGCTTTTAACACACAATAGAATTATTAGAATATTAGACAAAGTAATAAAGACGCACAGAACCAGAAGCTGTTAGAAAGTATGAGTGTTTCCAAGAGCAGTACTAACAAGTATTTATGATTTCTCTGAGTGGAATGCAACATTACAGCAAAAAGATCATGCCCTGTCTCATTATTAGGTTTTGGATCTTTTTCATCATTGCCATTCCTCTCTACTCCTAAAGGTCTGTCATAACAGATAAAACTGGCACAGCCCAACTGTGCTGAAAACTTTGGTGGTAGCTCAGAGGAAATTTCAATCAAAGGCCCAAATTCGTATTAGTGCACAGATATGAATATACAAAGCTATGAAAAATACATAGCCATGAGGTGAGCTACCTGACTTTAGGTTATGGAAGCAACCTCAAATAATTTTTTCACAAGAAAGTCAGTCTTCCTCAGTCCTTCCCATATCTCCTTTAATGATCCAGACCCTCATTTGGATAGGCATTATCTTTTAGAGCCCTGTATTATATGCAAATACTGGTGACAAGCAGACTGACAGCCACAGTTAAAATCAGAGGTGACTGTGAATTTCGTGATGAAATCAGAAAGATCTGCTCCTTAGAACTCAAAGTCATTCACAGCTAGAGTAACTGCAACAAAACTTTCACTGGGAAAAGTTTCTGAACAAATTCAGGCAGGGCAGGAACTTGAATCTCAGCCCTTTACAAGCACAGTAAATAACCCAATTTTGGCACACAGTGTCAAAGAGCTAGCACCGACTGTTAAAGCAGAAAACCATATTTTATTTGCACTTCCAAAAATTTTCTTAAACCTCTGAAATGAACCCAGATGTAATCTCTATTAGCCATCTCAGATGTGGGAGGAGAGTGGCAGGTACAGCTTAAAACATTAAGTGGTTTGTTTGTTTTTTAATGAACAAAATATAACAAGCACCGTGAAATTATATAGGTAGGTGCCATTTCGAATTTAAAGAAACCAAATACCAGAAAAAAGTACCTTGAAAGATTCAGCTCATCTGCTATTAATAAAATGCCATCTGCCATTTTATGGTGCATATATAAACAGTAACAGATAGATGCCAAGGTAATTTAGAATTTCTAACTGCAGCTAGGCCAGAGCTAATTTCATTGAAGGGATAAATGAGGAAGTCTCCCTTTGCCAACTGACAAATGTAATGATTCATGATTAATGAAATCTTTTTCCTCCACAGGCCTTTTCTTTAAACATGCTTCATTGTTATCAATGGAGTGAGGGAAACTGTACTTTCAGAAATGAGCACAGCAGAGAAAACAATCCACCCTTGGATGAATTGGATCTGATTCTTACTGAAAAATCTGAGTAAAGTAGTGATTAGAGAACTAATACCTGCCTCTACAGAATTCTAGCACCATATATTTTTTCAAATGTAATTAGTAAAGCTAAATCTGAGTGGAGCAAATCGAAAATTAATATTGAAAAAGGATTCTGTGGTAGCAATTTTACATTTGATGGAAAGGTTCAAGGGGTGGAAAAATAATCCTTCAGCCTTGTTATGTATGAATTCTATCTTTAGTCAATTTTCCTAAATCAAAACAATAAAACAGCAATATCAATTCTAAAGATTCAGAGTGTTTCTTTCTTTCAACTCTCAATTAAGTTTTAGATTGGTAACATCTATCCCATCCTTTGCCTCTTAAGCAGGTTAACTAAGCAATTCTTTTAACAGATGTTTGCTTGATCTGTATTCAAAGCCTCCAGAGTGACGGTCCTGTCTGCATCTAAACAACTCGCAGGGCTCCCAATACTTACCTTTTGAATTTGCATCTTCCAAGTTGTTTTTTTTTACCTCATCTCCTATATCAAGAACAGTCAATGACACATTCAAAGAACTTGTCGCTATTTCACAGTGGATTTCCAAGACAATTCGGTGGTACAACTAATGCAATTTCTTTTAAGCTGAAGGGAAGTTTATTATCAAGTCCAGTAGGTGCCCATTAGATGCTAAACTATTCTACCTCCTCTCTTTTCTTTGAGATGTTACCCCAAGAATTCAGTCTAAGCTTGGCAGAACTACGTTCTGCCCCAACTTGAATGCAACTAACATGACAGTATGTGTCATGACAGAGCAAGAAGTAACAGGTTTGTCACTTTGAACATGTAAAAAACCCTGCTTTATTATTTTAAGTCAGAAGGAAAAACATCATTTGTAAGAACCTGGATAACTAGAGATTGATGTGATACATAGAAGCACTTGATTATTGAAAGGTTATGTTTTAAATAAAACTCCATAATCATAGAATATCCAGAGTTGGATGGGACCCATAAGGATCATTGAGTCCAACTCCTGGCTCCACACGGGACCAGCCCAATCAGAGCAGATGACTGACAGCATTGTCCAGATGCTTCTTGAACTCAGC
>VWZZ01002864.1:38450-110649 GCA_013399095.1 Psophia crepitans
TGTTCAACTCGCTGTCAACCAAGACACACAAGTCCCTTTCAGCATGGCTGGTCTCCAGCATGTCATCGTCCAGTCTGTGTGTCTAGCCAGGGTTGCCTCTTCCTAGATGCAGAATCCAGCACGTGCTCTTGTTAAACTTCAAGGGGCTGGTGATTGCCCAGATCTCTAATCTCTCCAGATCTCTCTGCAAGACCTCTTCACCCTTGACGGGGTCAACAGCTCCTCCCAGTTTGGTGTCATCTGCAGACTTGCTCATGATACCTTCTCGTCCTGCATCCAAGTCATTTATGAAAACATGAAAAAGAACTGGCCTTAAAATGGAGCCCTAGGGAACACCACTAGTCACTGACCACCAGCCTGATGCAACCTAAGTTGCACTGTGTTGCAAGACCAATGACCAGAGATAAACTTCAGTCTGAAAATTGAAAAGTGGCTATCAAACACTCAAAAAGCTGGAAGGGAAAGAGAAATGGAGTCCTTGCTCAGTCTTGTACCTGCTGGAAACATGACATTACACAGAATGCTATTTAGTTTAAGCTAATGGGTTAGTGGCCAAGATTTGAACTTGCAAAGATGGTTCAGATTTTGCTGCCAAAATACTACTGCTTTTGAACAAGCAGTCTGGATGCTAGCATTAGCATGCATGTGTTCATGTGTTAACATGAACCCAAACAGCAGAAATTAGTCATAATAGATGCAGCATTACAAAGGCAACTAAAGGACTTTCTTCATAAGGGAGATTAGATACATCAAAGTGTATCAATGATAAAGAAATCCCTTCAAGCTTACTATAAATGTTTATTTTTGCAATTCCTACATGATTAAAAGCAGAGTTGTGCAGTGCTCCAAATGTAAGATTTTTATTGACCTGCTTGTGATTTTTCTTCCTGAGCAACATAAATCTTAAAGTGAAAAAAGTATAAAGATATACTTGTACATCAAGTTAATTTTCCATGTGTCTGTAATCCTCTATTCCAGATCACAGCACCAGAACAGCAAGAGAAATCAGGTCAGCAACCAGGACATGTACCCTGTAAGGATATTTTGGGCCTTTATGTCATGAATCTTTTCACCATCATCCTAAGAAATAAGTAAATTGGCGTTGTTCCTGTACTATTAAAGCTTAGTTGTTGGGTTAGAACACTCCACTTGAAGTTTTAGTGTGTACATTGGGAAAGACAGAGTAACTGTATTCTTATTCATACTTGTACTTTGCATGAGCATCTCATGATAACTGCTTCTATAATAAGATTAAGAGGTCTGTAAACACTGTTTGCTTCATAATCTAATTTTAATGGCTTCTTTGGATTAAGTAGGAACTCAAAAGTCAAAAAAATTAAAACCAAAATAATTCTATATTGAAGCAAGCTGCAACCTAATGACACTGAGAGACAATGTAAATTTTCATCTTTAATGTTATATCCAAAACTAGTATTAGTTACAGGAGAACTGTTTTTGTTAAGACCAAATTCAAGTGTCTATCACATTAAAAAAAAAAAGAAGCAACGCAAAGACAACCTACATCTCAGAAAAGCAAGAAAAGCTCCGTTTCCCTCTATTTGACCTCTTTATGATAGGCTGGATGTTTAAGGATAAACTCGTACACCTCGTAAACCATCTCGTGCACAGAACATCAAATGAGTAAGACCAACTAAAATAAATTAAGAATTAACGTTGACAGTGAAACATGTAGCTCTATAAACTTCTCTTTGGAAAAACATCACAGTACCTTTGTAATTAATACTGCATCCCGACCCTGGTGGTCTGGTTTTGTAAAGCTATCATCAATTGCCAGGAGACAGAAGTAAATTAAGCAACTCTGCAAAAATCTGCAAAGATTCAGTTATTATCTATACCTTCTGAGTAACTATACAGTTAATTGGAGTGGTGACCTATATGAAAATACAACACACTAAGAGCAACACGAAGACCCATGGAACATAATGTTAATTCATTAACAATTACTCATAGTTGAAGACATGCCATCTGAATGGCAGGTATTTACTTCAAATTAAAGCACGGAACTTCAGTGCCACTAATAAGAATAGTCTCATTCCTTATTCAAAATAATAACATTTCAATATCAAGGCACAGGAGTTACTCTGAAGAGCTCAATTGCTGGAATCATTCCAACACAGCTGTTCATTCCAAGGAGTCTTGAAACTGTTAACACTTATCTAAACAGGAAAACACCATGAAATAAAACTTTATTTACAAACTCACACTGCTGCAAAACTGAACCCTCCTTAAACTTCTACGTTTTGGCACTATTTCTCTTGAATGTCTGGCAGACCTTATTACAGTAACATGCAATTCCGAGATTGTTGTTTCTCCCCATTTCAGCAAAAAGAACCCAGAACTTCAAAGGGAAATGATTGCAAATGGTCTGCAAACCTCTCTCTACAAGAGACTTAAAGGGAATAAATCTCCTACCCAAGTCAAGTCTTTGTCATCCCAGTTTAAAATACTTCCATGGAAATCCTGACCAGGATTCAAGCAGGACCAAGGCCACAGAAAATTAAGGTGTAGATACTCATCTTGAAACACTCTAAAATTAATTGGGATGTGGCTATTTATTTGACCTGTGCAGGTTTCTTGCCAACCTTAGTGTAAGTATGCTGGGAATATGGCTGAAATAGAGTAATTCAAAAGAGACAGTAGGCAATCTTTAATAGGGCCAAGAAATTAGAACAGATTTGTTTTCTCATTTACACCAGGGTAATGTAGAAAAGCTGATCCAAGAGGTGACTTCAATAGCCACACAGCCTCCCCTCCCCCAGATTTTAATTTTTGAAGGCAGAGGACAAACATGACATCCTTCTTTCTGCCTATTCTATTCTCATGCAAATGGCAAGGAGCGCTTTCTTCCTAATTACCCACCTTCTCGCCAAAGCTGTCAAAAAAAAAAAAAGCTAACTTTTGGGAGTCATTTTATTAAACTTTTAATATTCAAATTTATGGGAGTCTTCAAGCCTAAATCCTCATTAGAGCTTATCAAATAATTAACGCTCCAGAAATTAACTAACTGAAATAACATGCACACCCCTCATCCAATTAAGCAGATGGATAATCCAGAGTGAAAAAAAAAAACAAAAAACAACAACCAAAACCAGCTAGAACCCCTGTGCTGCATCCATGAAAAAAAGGCATAAGAATATAACATACAAAGCACCTCTAAGATTCAAGACTATTCAATAAAGTGCCTAGCATACAAAGGGAAACAGGTCATATTCTCACTTTCAGTGAAACATTGCATGCAGCTTTACAAAGTTGTTATCCCTTGAAAAAACAGTTAAAATATTCTATCTCTCCTGTTTTGTGTATTGCTTTTTAGAAATATGTGGCTCAACAGCTTAAAACGGGACATTCAAACACATCAGATAACTAAAATTCCATAGGGAAACATAACTATGCCGACTTGAAACAACCTTGTTTAAGTTCATCACCAAATCAAAATTCTAAATTTTGAAAATGAAATTTACCTTCAAGACCATGAAAATCAAAAGTGAGCAGGTAGCCAGTAAACCTTGGAAGCAGCAGTAGAGGTAGGAACGACTGAACTTGGGTTGCCAAGCTTCATTTCTACTTCCAAATGGTTTGAATGCTCAGAACTGTGAGATTTGTCTTGCACTAGAGTTCTCTAGGACTGCAAACTCCCTACTGCCCACCTAGAAAGCCACATGTGGAGGCTCAGCTCTGGGGATGACCAAATGTTAGAAAGTCAGAAAGACCTGGAGAATTTTTGTCTGGAAAGGTGCCATTGGAAGTTCACCCCAAGACTCTTAAAGTTCACACTACTTGACTCATCAAGTTGGTTCTCAGAACTTACATTGGCTTGAGCAAAAGATTATTACAAGTGGCATTTCTTTACAACATAATTTAGACAAAAACCTGTGTTAAAAAAAAAACCTTACAGTCCCATCAGTGGCCCTCTTCTAGTTGAGGCCTCCCTTTCGTACATATCAATGGTTGATGAAGTGATCGCAGTCTAGTCTAAGCCCGAGAGAAAGATCAAACAGAATGTGGATTTTGGCTGTCTTCCATCTAGTCAGCGACAAGAAAAGATATGAAGCAGAAAATCTTACTATTCTGGCAAGGAGAAATCTCTTTTTTACCATTAAATATTTTTAGCTGATTTTCCAAGGGAAAATCTAAAAAAACTGAACAAGAAATGCATATAAAATTAGATTACCTGGAGACAGCTTTAATTTGTATAAAACCATAAGAAGTTTTTATGTGACTGCTTAATCTTTTAACAGCTGCTTCTTTAAGTACTCATTTGCACTAAATATATCACATGTCACCATACTTATGATAGTCCTAAAACAAAAGAACATCTTCCAAATTACTATAGCTAGCAATATTAAAGCAGCACCTACTGGCATCATTATATTTAAGTATCTGAAATAGACATCACTGTCAGCAGAAATTTTTTAAACCTTTCTCCCTTCTTTCCCTTGCAAAAGGTTATTAGAGTCACTTCAGTGTCCTATGTCCTGTGATAAAATACTAGAAATGAACTATTAAAATTGGCAATAAATACCTATAGCCCATGAATTTAAGTTTCTCAGATCATTTATGTCCTTTAAAAATCGTGTTCAAAGCAAGTTCTACCAACTACCTTGAAATTCTTAGCAGACTCTGATGACACTGTTATTCAACAGTTTCCTGGTAAAAAGAAAAAAAGAGAAGTGAGAGATTCATGCAGAACACAGCTTGATCTCCTTGTCTATTATTATAGGGGTTTTCTTAATATATATTAATTCATAGTATATTAGCTAATGGGGAACAAGCAGTCAGCTCAAAATTCATCAACTAGCATTCACCTTTTTTTTTTGCGATGGGGTGCTTCAATGTTGACATTATTTATGAACAGCAAAATCAAGTCATGCACACAATTAAGGAGTAAAATCATAGGTCGTTTGGGAAAGATAGCATTAGAGGTGCATAGCAAACCAGGTCAAATGGGAGTTTTGGTAGGGACGCTACTTTCCCTTTCCACCATTCTCAGTGTTCTGTGGCTATCAAATCCCCCAACAGAGGATGTGGCTATGAGTTCCATAGTTCTTCCAACTGAATTGCCATTTTCCTCCATAGAAAGCTTACTCCCTTCTCTTTAAAATAATGAAATAATTTAAATCACCTAAAGGGGACCTACAGGAAAGCTGGAGAGGGGCTGGTTACAGGGCAGGGAGGGACAGGACAAGGGTGAACGGGTTTAACCAAAAACAAGGGAGATTTAGATTGGATATTAGAAAGAAATCCTTCCCTGTGAGGGTGGTGAGGCCCTGGCACAAGTTGCCCAGAGAGGTTGTGGAGGCCCCATCTCTGGGAGAGTTCAAGACCAGGTTGGATGGGGCTTTGGGAGTCCCTGGTCTAGTGGGGTGTGTCCCTGCCCATGGCAGGGTGGTTGGAACTAGATGATCTCAAGGTCCTTTCCAACCCTAACGATTCTATGATTCTAAATTCGTTTAAATAAATGCTGCTGTTCAAGATGCAAGGAGAGGGCATTGGAGTTGAGATAGAAAGGATTTTTTGCTCATTTACACCTCAACCCTCTGACACTTATGTTCTGCCATATGCATGCCCTGCCATATGTCTGACAAGTTGTATGTGTTGCTCAGAACATGCTTGGTTCAAGGGTATCACACTGTCTTGTAAAGATATGTGACCTCACCCGCAAAATATACAGGTAAAAGTCTATTTTAAAAGGCAACAAGAAAAGAATTTTTGTCTGGAAAGGTGGTATTGGAAGTTCACCCCAAGACTCTTAAAGTTCACGCTACTTTACCCACAGACACCTCCAGCTTCCCTATACCGCACTCTAGAGGCCACAAGAGGTATGTAAGGTAAAGTGATGCTCTGGAAAGGTGGAAGCCTTTGTTTTGTGGACGGGATTTAGAAAACACAGGGTGCTATATTTCAGAAGCCAGGTACTGTGAAGAAGTGAGGCGTGAGTGTCTTGCTGAGCACCCCTGTGCTGTGGGAAAGGGCGAGAAGGCTGAATGAGGTCAATGAAGGACAAAGTGTTCCAATGTCAAACTTCACAGCTGAATACACTAAAAAATGGTCTACTGAGGGAGAAATGGACTATCTGTTAGACAAAATCTACTATGCTACTAAGAGATATTATGTGGTTTGTTTGGTTAGTCTTGAAAAGGTTTTTCTCTCCTGTCAGCACTACTATAAAGTAAGTCTGTCTCTCTTTTTACAAAGTACATTACATTCTTGAAATGTCTTAATATCTTGAAATACGTAAGTACATGGGGCTACACTGTATGTTGAATATCTTGCAAATACCACAGCTTTGAAAGCAGATAGAAAATAAAAACAGTTTTGAAGCCTAGATACATCCTTCTTACACAGACATGAGCTAAAACACAAATTAGTTTATATAACACTAGAAGAATAAGATAGTCCTCTTCCTTCTGCCTGTGCGATCCAAAATTAAGCAGGCGCTTTTTAAAGCTCTTCAGAATCATCCCGTAACTTTCATAACCTGCAGCTCCATGCGTGAGATATGTTAAGCTTCGCCTTCCCATTCAGTTCTCAGACTCAACAATGCTCAGCAGGCAGCAGTCAATTTAGCAAGAGATCTTATCCATCACTGCTGAAAAAATAGTGGGTATTGACTGATGAATGGAAGATAAATCACAAGAGGGCTGTCCATTCAGGCAGGGCTGAATGACACCAACAGAACCCTGCATGAAAGCTCATTTTGTGCCTGCCTGTACAATATGTCGTTTGTAGAGAGTGTTGTTCTCCAATGATATCAGTCCCTTGCTGGTATGAAGCTCTCTCTCCCTTTATTCACTTCAACAAAGGTGTCCAGTTTGTAAGAAAGAAAATCCTCAAAGTGAAGAAATGTTATTATGATCTAAAATTCAAGTTCAGCTGTAGACTTTGGCTTTCTTGTTTGCTACAAACTAAACCGAGTGTAGCCATTTCTTATTTCTGAAGGGAGGAAATAGAAAAGGTAATGGGATAAGTGCTGGGGGGAGAAGAATCCAGAAGGTGGGTTTAAAACATTTAATGGAGTAGTAATCTGCCATCTACTTAGTATGACTCATCCTGACAATATATTCCTTGAACTGGTCAAACCTGTGGTGATGCTTACTGAAAATGATATCTCCAAGTATCACTGGAGAAGAAGAACATAAAAGAATGTTAATTTTGTTCCCTACCCATAACATTATCTAACCCATGACTCATCCTAGCAAGACATAAACACTTTTGATAGTCAGGACAAGCCCATTTTGTTAAGGAACCCCGAAGAACAAAACCTTCCATTTCCTAAACAACTCCTGTCCAGAAAAAAATACTTTATAACTTACATAGGCTGCCCCTGCTCAAGTTTTAACAACAGCTGTTTAGGGTCAGTAATGAATGAAGTGGAGCTTTACCTGAACAAGACCAGCAAAACAGCACTACAAGTTTGCTTATCTAAAGGTTTTATTGTTTACTGCTATGAATTCAGAAAGCTCAAGGCTGCTAAAACAGGGCTGCACATTCAGTTCCAGCTTGTCATCAAAGATACTGTCTAACAGGTGGCAATCACTTGTGTCTGCACAGATCTCCTCACCTGATGATAAAGGGTTGCATAGCTGTCACGAAGAACATAGCTGGAGAACATCGTAAAAGTGTCAGCTCAGGGTGTCTTTTAGCTGGGAACACATCGCGTCATTGATGCCAAAGGAGAGGAGAACACTCCTTTGAAACAAGTAACACTTGATGGACATCAATCACAGGACTGTCCGTTAGCAAAAACATCTCAAAAAGAATTGTTTTATTTGCTATATTCATTCACCTGTTGAAATAATTTCTACATACAACAAACCTAGAAGCAAACATGCATTTGCTGCTGAAGCTCTTCCCTTGAAAGAGTTGCAGTGGCTGCAGGCAGTTTCCCTGTGTACAACCGAGCTAATATAGTTATCATCAAGTATGCTATGAAATCAAAATCTGTGAAGAGACTGCGAGTTTAAGAACAGGACTAAAATCAGAAACCTAAGAGTTGTTTGAAAGCTTAGTTATTTCCATATTTTCCAATTTGAGGAGAAAGAGCACGGCACTACCCCTAATTCAGCAATTTCAGAGCTGCTTTCTGTGGTGGACTATCAATCACAACATCCAAAGCCAAAGCACATCTATACTAGTTCTTCTATTTGCAATCTTTTACAGTAACTCGATAAAACCAAGGAAAGAGACAGATGTTAGAAAAGAAGCTTCTAAAGGGCAGATCGCTATTGCTTTAAATCCTCAAACTGTATAAGTAATTTATGGATCTGCAAGCCATATGTACCAGTTAGGGACATCACAGTATACATTCATAGTAATATTCTATCAATAAAACTTTAATTTTCTGTCACCAAAACCATAGTGCTGCTGAAAAGTAACTTTGTAAGTAACTTAAAAAACCAAAGGTAACTTAACCAGTATCCAATTAGGTCATTTGGTGTAAACCAGCTGTACTATGAAGTTTATAAACACCTTGCACAACCCTGCAGTGCATACCTTGTGTGTTAGTATTGTTACTGCTTCACTGACAGGAACACTAGCATGCTTCATGAATGGGAAAGATTAAAGTAGAGCATTATTTATTTGTTTCCACTTATGAGAACAAAACTTTTAGCTATGCCTCTAGGAACCATGATGAGTTAGCACGCATATCATGATTATGAAAAAGCCTTAGTACACCAGCAAATCCAAATACAGTTAACAAACTGAAGAGTATACCCGTAAAAGAACTAGGGAAGAGAGGATGAAAACGAGAACACCCCTTGCCTTTAACAGAACTTCAGACATCTCAGAAAAGCCCCCAGCTCAAACTTCAGCTTATATCAGCCAAGTTAAATGTAAGCTGTCACTCAGAAGACCAGTTCCGACCGACGGCTGCTCACCAGGTTTGTGGCTCACTTTCTCTTTGGTCAGATTACACAGGCCATCCCTCTTAGGACAGGGCATTGTCATTATATTGGCTATTTACAGTTCTTTCCAGTGCCTCATACCTTCAATTAAAAAAAGAAAACAACCCACAAAAACCCACAAACACACTAAATCAAGAAGGATTAGCTAGAATGTAATATTCGAGAGCATTTTTTACTTTGATGTGCTCATGTGGGGATGATTCTAAAAGATAATTCTTTTCCTCTTAGCCTGTTCCTAAGGATACATGAGATTTGATTGAATTAATTTAAGAGGCATCTGAATAATACATTTATCTATGACAGAAATATCTCTGTGTTAGAAGGAAGGTTAAGTAACTACCTCCATTGCAGAATTAAATACTGATTGTTATTGCCAGGCAGCTCTACATCGATTCTAGGTCATTCAAATTTATGTTGTTCTGGACAATGCAAATTGCTTCATCAAAAACTGAAAATTCATGTATTCAGCTAGTGGTCAACTACTGTAAACCTGCATGTTAGAGTAAATGAGTGGAAAGATGACTAATTAAATTTTGCATGGAGAAAACAAAAGGAATATTTTCCTATGACATGTACAATAGACATGTAATTCTCAAGCATAGCTAATGAGAATGTTTATCTGAACATTTTAGCTATCATTTAATTGCTCAATAACACAAAACAAAGTTACAGATTCACAAAAAATGTTAAAATAATCTGTAATCACTTTTATATTGCATTATTTTAAGAAAACAAAGTTTAAATAATCCATAGTTCTTCAAAACTGTACAAGAGGATTTGCTTTCATGAAAATCCACTTTTCATCAGCCTCCCAAATTCACTGTTCAATAGGCCATGCAGAAGTGCAGCATCACCCATGAGAGAGAGATATATATGATATAAGAAATTTAAAAAAAAAAAAGTATTCCAGAGAGCGCTCAATGCAAAGTTAATTCAGAACATTCATACAAGTGCATCAGTATGCAGGACCAGCCCACAATGAATACAGATGCTTTCTCTGAACTCAGGATATCAGCAAGTATAACAATCTACTGCCTTATCAAAATAAGCTGCACTCATATTCGTGCTCTGTTCTATTAACGCTAGGGAAAACGTTGCACTACTTCAAATAAACTGTCACTATGAATACAAGACATTTTTTTCCCCTCCATGTAAAATCCAAGGAAGACATAATTTGATGGGCTTCTTGGGACCACAGGAAAAAATACGGGAACATCATGAAGCTTCTTAGGCAGGAAAACAACTAAAACGGCAATATGATTGGAAAGATATTGGGCTAGGAGTTAGGAGATAAGAGTTTATACTGAAACCCAAACAGAGCTTAACTCAAATGACCCTGAAAAGTGATTTCACTCTCCCTGTGCCTCTGTTTGCTCATAAGCAAACAAGGACACCAGTTCCACCTTGCAGTGTACTTTAAGATCAAGATATTATCAGAAACCAATTTCACATCTGTACCCTTCTATGGAAGGGATCTTAAAGATATTCAAGTTCCATCCCCCCTGCCATGGCCAGGGATACCCTACACTAGACCAGGTTGCCCAAAGCCCCATCCAGCCTGGCCTCGAACACTGCCAGAGATGAGGTCTCCACAACTCTCTGGGAAACCTGTTCCAGTGCCTCACCACCCTCACAGGGAAGAAGAATTTCTTCCTAACGTCCAATCTAAATCCCCCCTCTTTTAGTTTAAACCCATTACCCCTTGTCCTGTCACTGCACACCCTGATAAACAGCCCCTCACCAGCTTTCCTGTAGGTGCCGTTTAGGTACTGGAAGGCTGCAATTAGGTCTCTCAAGAGCCTTCTCTTCTCCAGGCTGAACAAGCCCAACTCCCTCAGCCTGTCCTCGTAGGAGAGGTGCTCCAGCCCTCCGATCAACTTTGTGGCCCTCCTCTGGACTTGGTCCAGCAGCTCCATGTCTTTCCTGTACTGAGGGCCCCAGAGCTGGACGCAGTACTCCAGGTGGGGTCTAACAAGAGTGGAGTAGAGGCAGAGAATCCCCTCCCTCGACCTGCTGGCCATAATGTTTTGATGCAGCCCAGGACACCGCTGGCTTTCTGGGCTGAAATTTCTTCACAGAAGACAGATGAGATTTACACCCAACAAGATGATCCCTTTTTCTTGAAAGAGGGGAGGGACAGTCAAACTACAGACATAAAACCCCTGGAAGGGAGAATTTGCTGCTGAACAACAACCTAGTCCCAGATGAAGCCCTTGTTATTATCTACCTTCGTCTCTCAGTTTTGGTGTTGGATCTCCATTCAGAAGAAAAAAAAAACAAAACAAACAAAACAAAACCAAAACACAACAAACACTAAAATTATATGTAGTATACTTATAGGTTTGTTCTTAATCTCTGTTGCTTCTGATCAGAGTGCTTTTTTAGACAACTAAACTGATTCTTCTTCTCCTAAAGTAGGAGGTGAATAAACCCCAAAATAGCAGTTGGTCAGTATGAACTCTAGTCATAAGTTCAGAAAATGAATGCTTTTGGAATTGTTATGAAAAAGTTCATTCACAGTCACTTTGAATGCATCACACTAACTAGACCATCAACATTTTCCTTTGGCTATTTAAACATAAGATAGGCAGAAGTAACCTTATTTACATAATTACAATTATACACAGTGATGAGATTCCATCTTATAGATATAACAGCTTCCCCAAACACAAAGGGAAAGAACAAGTCTGCTAATCTAAGCCTTAAAAGAAAAATATTCTACAAAATAATTTTTAATACATTCTGTGCAACTTTGCAACATAACAAAATGCTACATAAACACAAATATTTTATTTATTCTGCAAGCTAGTAGTTCACACATTCATTATTGTGTTGAAATCTTCTAATAGATTATAATTTGCTTTTTATTAAAAAAAGCGCCCTGCAATCCACATTTTTCTTTCTCTAATCAATGTTGAAATTTGCGAAGACTCATCAGTGTGTTTGAATTTACCTGAAGTCCTGGCTGAAGAAGAGAGCACAGCTTCACAAATCCATAAAAACTACATAAACTAGGGGTTCCCAAATGGTTTTGCCCCAAAATGCTCACCACAGATTACTAAAGGCTCAGCTTGCTCTCTTTGGTCCAAAAAAGGCCTATAAATTCAAGTATAACTTCTATGATAACGTTGTCTTAGAAATTTTCTGAAATCCAAGCCATTAAAGACATTTGACTGCAAACAATCTTATTTGAAATAAATAAATAAATAACCGTCTAGATGTCAGTCTTTTTGTAGCAACAAATATATATGTTTTATGCAATGGTTTACTGCACACTAGAGGTTATTTTTGGCAAGTTTCCATTGTGAATGTTCATGCTGTTAATTCTTAGTTATTGATTCTAAGTCATGTTTTGTGCTATCCAAAGACCTA
Organism: Psophia crepitans; assembly: GCA_013399095.1. Taxonomy (NCBI): domain Eukaryota; kingdom Metazoa; phylum Chordata; class Aves; order Gruiformes; family Psophiidae; genus Psophia; species Psophia crepitans. The sequence goes on from VWZZ01002864.1 coordinate 50,750, forward strand.
ACAGGCATCCAAAGATGTCATCTCTCTTCTCAGAGATTGCCACAGCACAGGGGGAGAGAAAATGGGAATAATGAGCAAAAATTTGTAAAACGACAAATTTCATAGGCATACCAAAAGGTTTAGGTTGGAAAGGACGTCTGGAGAACATGTAGTCCAACCTCTTACTCCAGGCAGAACTAACTTCAGGGTTAGGTTAGGAAGCCCAGTGTCCAATGTAGCCAAGCTATCAACTTCTCCAAGGATGGAGATTCCTCAGCCTCTGAGTTTGTTTCAGGGCTTTACCTTTCTCATAGCAGAGATTTGTTTCCCCCTTTTTTTTCAGCTGGAATTTCCCTTGTAGCAGCCTGTAACTGTTACCTCTTGGATTCTTGTGCACCTCTGATATGAATATGTCTCCTCCTTGTCTACAATCTCCTTTTAAGGAGTAGATTAAAATAACTGAACCTGGCTGAGTGTAAGCAACATAGTAGAAGGGGATGTAATGCAGATAAGCTGATCTTGGGGCAAAGATGCTTGCACCTAATGCAACACTCATTGGCGAGAGCATGGGAAAAAATACTTATGGCCCTCCACTGCTAAGGGACGTGGGATGTTGAGGTTAAGTGGGAATTCTAGATAGTCTTATTTAAAAACATAGACAGCACTGAAACACTTCTCTTGTCTAGATAAAGTATAAAAGACATTGGCGTGGTTCTGAATCTTTTTAGGTAAGCTGTTTTGCATAAACAAAGCTATGCACTTTGAGAGAGAACAGGGAGGCCCATGTACGCATGCAACCTACATGCAGGAAGGTCTGAAGAGGGTTTCAATTGACTCAAAGAATTTTTTTCCAAGAGTAAAGACAGTTGTGTTTTCTGAAAACTTAGAACAATATCATTAACACAGTCCTACTAAAAGACAAAATGTTGCCTTATCTCCGGAAGAAGATAGAGAAAGTAAAGCCAAATTTGGTTTAAACAGGAGCACATGAAAGAAACAAAATATTTCTCCATTTAAAATCACTTCGGATTAGAGCATCTGGCACTGCACACACTAGTAAGGACCTAAAATATTACAGCTCTATTTTCTGTTTTAATGGATAATTGGTAACACTAGATTACAGGATTTGCAGGTTCCAAGTGCTGTATTTTCATAGGGAAGAGCCTCCTTTCTTTCAGGCTTAATAAGCTTGGCCTATATCAGCTTTTCTCACATCAGTCCAAGTGTCACATTTGGGTTGGGGGAAGCTTGTTAGCAGTAATTACCAGCAGTAGGTTCTATTATTTGCCAAAGTAATTTTCCCTGCTAAGTACCACCAAAACTGCCTCAAGCCTTTAATTTTTTTTTGCCTTCCTCCGCTTCCTTTTAAGCGGGTGCATTTTCCCATGATACTGCCCTGCGCGGCGCGGGACGGGGCAGAGGCGAGGCGCCGGGTATCAATGTGATCTTGAGAGATGGGGTCAGCCCTAGCGAAAGCCTTTCACAAACAGAGCCTGAACCCTATTAGAGATGCAAATCCACTCTCTAAGTGAGGATTGTTTCGGCCGTATAATGGAGCCCGAGGAATTCCTCGGCAGCCCGCTTTTCAGCGCAGGCCTTTTGTCTGCGTCTTAGCAAATTTCTGCAGCCTGTTTAAACCCCAGCTATTGTCCCCATGGCTTCATTGATTTCTCTCCCTGCCACCAGCTCACAATGGGCTGATATGAACATCTTTGTTACTGCTTTTGTACTGTATATCAGAGTAATGTTTCAGCAGATTGAGGCCTAGCAGGAAGAATTAAACCTGTACTACACAGAGCATGATGAATTGCCGGATTTACATATCATTTTAGAGGGTATTTCTGGTGGTTCTTTCTGAATGGTGTTGTGTCTCGAAGGATGTAGTTGAGGGATGAAGTGACAGAAAAGGAAGTGATTTAGATATTCGCTGACAGCTTAATACAAGATGCAGACAAATTGTGGTAATTCTCCCATTGCATCCTTCTACGTTATTAAATTGGTAGGCATAGGTGGATGTACACACGTTCTGCGGACCTGCCACATTAGGCTGCGCACTGTAGTCGAGGGAAAGAAGGATGCAGGAGATTTGGCTTATTCAATAGGAGGTTGCTCTGAAACAACCTAAAGTTGCCAGGGCACACCACCCTGATGTTTTGATCCTTCTGTTCTTGCCTAAAAGATAAACTGCTGATTGAGTCAGGTCTTGACATTACACAGGCAACATATTTCCAGGTCCTGACGTGCTGTGCAGCACACTTCTAAGAAAATAGCTGTGCTCTATGTGAAACTGCATCACTTGAATCAGGCTAATACTACTCAACATCATCTGCGGTTTTAAGAGATTCGTTATAGGCTTGGGTGGTGTTCTTTTCAAAAATTTGCTTTGCATCCTGAAGCCGAAAAACTAGGTAGCCATTTCTGCACTTTCTATCAACTGTGCTTCAAAATGATTTCTTTAAGATTTCTTTTTTAAACAACTTTTCTGTTTGTCTGCACAAGTCACTATCATTCTAAAACGGTACTGTTTATAATGGACTTAAGAATACTTCTTTGTAGAACTAAACTCCACTGTTTAAACTCATAAGGCTTGACAGTGTTTACATAGTTTACAAATGTGAATCACAATCCACATATGGATCATATTTTGTGTAATTGGCTCTAAACCGATCTAATAAGGAGAGATAAGTAAATAAGTCTGTAAAATGGTGGAGTAACAGTACAAATAATAAGCAGTAATTTCAAAGTTTTCAAATTGGAAGAAAATTTATATTGACATTAAATCAAAACAAAACATATACAGAAAATGCAAGTTCTTTTCCAAACAGAGTAGGACTAAATAAAAAATCAGGCATACTACTCTCAAAAATCAGGCATAAAAGTTTTGTCTTCCTAGCTTGCAAAGCACCCCAAATTGAAACACGGTGCATAGATTTGGGGGAAAAACTTGAATAGCAAAGGCCAAAACAAGGATATTTTATAGTAGCTTTTATATTATTTCTTAATTACGGAAGTTTCTTTGTGTTAAGATATGGTATTTCCAAAAAGCAGAATTTTGGGACATTTTTTCCAGCAACACCTGGCAATAACAGACAGATTAAACAGAATAATCATCTGACATGATTTTATCCATTACAGAGACAGGCATGTAAATAAAGATTTCTTTGAGCAAAAGAAAAAAGTAGCATTTTGAGACATCTATGACCACTGCTAAGAGCAATCTAGAAAGTGAAGATATGTTTCAAATGTACATTGTAGTAAAACTGAGACAGGAAAGGAATCAGATCTGAAAGAATTAATAGGTACAATGAGCTATTTTTGTTGGTATATTTGATTACATGGTGCAAAGTTGTTATGTAACTCTAAAAGGGTCAGAAATCTATGCAAGATATACTCCAGCATGAGTACTACTTCACCCTTCTCCTGAATGAGTAGTAGCCTTAGATTTGGTGTACTATTTCCACCACAAATGAGTATTAGCAGAAAATCCAGGACCCTTTGGCAATTGCTCACAAGGTAAGATACCCATTCTAACCTAACGCCTTTTTTGAGAGATCCTTCACTGTGAGATCTGGATTCATGGCTAGATATTTCTTGAGTTTGTTAATTCACTACTAGTCATTCTTGCAGACTTTGCAGGTGTTTATGTACAGCTCTTCATTTTACTTGGAACCAAGAGAGCATTACTAGGAATCTTTTTACAGCAGACAGGTATCAAAGCTGACCGGTGAAGTACAAGCAGGACTATGACAAAAGGCAAGGTGGCTTGACATCCATCTATATTAGTCATCAGCCGTAATAATCATTTGACTCCTTTCACTTGATCATCTCTTAAACCCTTCCAGTTTCTTTACAGGTATTACAGAACTCAAAATTCAAACTGCACAAATTCAAAGGCTGCACTGAAAAACAAAGCAAAACTATGCAAACACAGGTTTTTTTGTGCCTCATTCCTTTTATTTTTATTTTTTCTTTAAATATATGGAATGTGGAAACTTGAGAGCAGCAACTCCTACCAAAGTCTGTTTAAAACACTTGTATGTACAACTTTCACAAACAGATGAACTAAGAAGCTGGATATGCCTTTACATAGAACAGGACTGGTTCAGACAGTTATTCTTTAATGTTGCTTTTGTTGTTGTTTTGCATTAACAAAGCAAAACATACGTGGTTTTTGGAGAATGCGCATCAATTGACCATAACAATTATAAACAAAACCAACATCCCTCCCTACAATTGCAAGTTATAAAAGTCAAGCTTGGTTCATTTCCCACTTTACTGGCAAACCTACCTAGCAAACAAGCTCCTTAACAAACTCTGTTGCACTTCTCATAGAGGCTACTCCTTGAACATACTCTCCGTGAAAGACTGTCTCAGACAATTTCTAGAGTACTTTTATATCAACTTATTTTGGTAAATAGGCTGTCTATTTAAACAGATTTTATTATTCCATTGTACCATAAATGATTTTCTGGTCTAGCTATAAGCTGCTAAACAACATCTACTGCCAAGAAAGCCAATGGTCAGTCTGTTTCATACTGCTAACAATACACACCAGCTGAAAAGAAAGTCACCTGGTTATTTTTGACAATCTAATTTCCAAGTGCAAGACATAGAATGGTTTGGGTTGGAAGGGACCACAGGGATCATCTAGTTCCAACCCCCCTGGCATGGGCAGGGACACCCTTACACTAGACCACATTGCCCAAAGCCCCATCCAACCTGGCCTTGAACTCTTCCAGGGATGGGGCCTCCACAGCTTCTCTGGGCAACCTGTTCCAGTGCCTCACCACCCTCACCAGAAAGAATTTCTTCCTAACGTCCAATCTGAAATCCCCCTCTTTTAGTTTATACCCATTATACCTTGTCCTGTCAGTCCCTGTTCTTGTAAACAGCTCCTCTCCCCTCTCTACATACTTCTTTTAGGTAGCCTAATGCAAGTTAAATCCTAAATCAATTCTTTTCTAACATATTCCTAATACCCTGTTACAACCACCAAATCATGGTTATGTAGAACCCATAAGATAACTACACTCCTGCCTTTTTAGACCGCTTTTACTTCCAATATTATCATCCCAGCCCTACACTTCTTTTTTAACTTCCTGTTCCAAAACGTTTTCTTGTTAGCACAAGAAAGAAATCTGTTAACACTATCTCCATCGTTGCAGACTTTGACAAAGTCAATCTTGTTCAGCTGCGTGCCAAAGGCACAGCACATGCTGCCGTAATGAATCAGGAATCCACATTTATTTTATTGTCAGAAATGTTTAATAAAACCGAGGCTTGCACTCTTTTAAGCCATTTGAAGGCATACCAAAAGTTGTCTCATGCACAATTAATAGTTTTTCTCAAATTATGTGGAAAGGGCAGTCCTCTGTGCCTTACAGAAGGGAAAGACAGAAGTACAGCACAGTACAGTCCATTAAACAAACAAACAAAACCCTCACACACACACCCCCCTTGGCAATTTGCAGTTTTGTAAACGACTACTGTCTTAAACTGCATGCAGAAATAGAGACATACTTTATTTTGCAACAGAAAAGCTTAATGAGTAACCTGCCAAGCCTGCAGGTATGTCTTCATTTGTCATAAGCACAGGCTCCCAAACTCTGATCTAGATTTTGTTTCAGTGGCTAAAGACCTGAAGTCTGACTTTTGAAGGCAGAAGTGCAAAGCAAGGAAATACTGGGTAAGGAAATTAATTCTGGCATTAAGAGCTATCCTGACTTTCCAGCTTCATCTTTTGTTCTGCCAGCACTGAAGTCAAAATAAACAAATCCTGGCACTTAGAAATTTCTAGTCTTCATCAATGAAGGACTATCGCTCCCTGATCCACCACCCCCACCCCCCCAAAAAAAACCCACAAAAAGCAAGCAAGAAAAAACTCAACAGGAACAGTCATCTCTAAGGCAGATATGAAGTATCCCTTAATATCCCATAGTTTTTGAGCTAATACCATGGAGACCCTTATTCATGGGGGGTTTTTTGACTACTCGCTCTTTAAGCTTGGTTGTCAATTTATAATCTTCAGCATGTCATGGTTACACAAACCAAACCCAGGAGAATTTAATTTCACTATGAATACAACTGCTTTGCTTAAGTTGCAGTCTGTTTCCAGTGCTTCAGAGAAAAGTGACACCCTCCCCCCCCCAATGGCAAATTATTCATCAAGGGGCAGGGGGGGATGACACACACTCCCTTTTTCCATAAATCATGGGGATTAACAGAATGCAGCTATAGCACTAACAGACAGATCTCCTTATATATATCAGCACTTTGGACAAAGACATGCTTTGTCTCACAGGCTTAAGCTGCCATTTCCAAAACTTCTCCTAGTTTATTGTATAGCCTACTTGTACAGAGTATCAACAGCTACCTTATACAGTTTTCTTACCCATCACCGTACTGGAAAACTTTCACTCACTCCTTGGACAATAGGAATACTTTTCCTAAATTTCAGCCTCAATTTGCTCGTAAGCATTCGGTACATTGTAGTTTTTCAACACCACAAGACAATACATAATGAGAACTCAATGAAAAAGTAATATAAAAGAGCTGGCAAAGGGGAAGAAAAAGTGCAGAGTCCATTTTTGTCGCTTAGAAACCTTAGGCACTCACTTCTAAAAAAAAGAGATTTATAAACAAAACTGCTGAGATTCAGTAATGAAACAAGGATCGGTCTCCTTTGTCCTTGAATCCCAGGTGGATCAAGCTAGATGCGATGCACAGCAGCAGTCCAGGCAAAGCCAGGGTGTGCGCATACTGCCTGTGCATTTTCATTAGTTATTAAGCAGTTCTCACTTTCTCTTCCTTAGATAACTCCAGGTTGTGAGTACTTTGTTACCACCCGACATTAGCTCCCGATGGATCCTGCTGTCACTCATGAAAAGGACAAATCCCCATATCTCAATCTATACTCCTCGTTCTCTCAATATTTGAAAGTCATTCCCATTCTTTATTCTGTCTTAAGAATTCAGGCACATTTGTTGTTCTCCAGAATTCTCCATATCTCAAACGCTATTCAAGGTAAAAATGCAGTCAGTTAGGAGCACTTCCAGAGCTGTCGTAGCAGGTTAAACCAACTGGTTGTCCCTGTTAAGTCTTCCATAAGGCTGTCACTTGAACAGGATGTGTTCGGCCTTCTTTGCTTATACAAGATCCTGCGTCTCCTATTGCCAGGACCTGAGCTCACTAGTGTTAGCCGAGATAACATGACTAACATTTGGGTAACGTGGTGGTATTGTACTCAGTTCTTATCCTGTCCCAAAAAGTCAATACTCTATATACTGTATCTCATGGTATTCTTTCAAAATTTTGATTGAAGATATTTAATGGTCCAAGGGACTAAGTTTCTTTAATATCTATATAACCAAAGTTAGATTAATAATATGAACATCAGTCCCTCAAAATCTCAATGGAAATGAATTTATTTCATCCACAAAGCAGTGCAAGCAGGATAGGAAGTATGGATATCAAAGGCAAAGTATCATATCTCTCCTGTAGAGTCAGGTATTTGAAATAAGCTGTTGCATAATTCCCATACAACTCTTCCAAAATGAAAACCAAGGAAAGGAGATAAAGACAGATAGGGTAAATATTGCTTTGTTCTTTTTTCTAACTGAACTATGACTTGTCAGATCAGCTCTTCTGATGGGTGGGGTCATCTATAACCTGAAGAGTTGTTATGGTCCCCCTCACTGTGGTATCTATACGGTTCCTTACAAATGCAAACAGGGGCCATTTGTAACCATAAGTATTGCTAAGCATATCCTTTTGTACACTATGTTACTCACAAGAGATCCTTGTAATAAAATTAAGCACAATAAGATAGCATTCAGGCTATTGAATATACAGGCTTGAGCACAACTTCACTCTCAATATGCTTTTTGGATATAATCTTCCTTTGTAGGACTGTCCTGGAGAAGTACTGGGACTGAAAGGAGCACCGGGTCTGGGGACTGTTAGGCTGGGTGCAGCACCATGCTAGATATAGATGGCTTGCTTTAAGGACCTATGGCAATGCCGCAATGCACCATGCGGCTGTAACTGCATATTCATAGAATCACAGAATGGTTTGGGTTGGAAGGGACCACAAGGACCATCTAGTTCCAGCCCCCCTGGCATGGGCAGGGACCCCCTACACCAGACCAGGTTGCCCAAAGCCCCATCCAACCTGGCCTTGAACACTTCCAGGGAGGGGGCCTTCACAGCTTCTCTGGGCAACCTGTGCCAGTGCCTCACCACCCTCACAGGGAAGAATTGCTTTCTAATGTCCAATCTAAATCCCTCCTCTTTTAGTTTATACCCATTCCCCCTCATCCTGTCACTACACTCCCTAAAAAACAGCTCCTCTCCAGCTTTCCTGTAGGCCTCTTTAGGTATTGGAAGGCTGCTATCAGGTCTCCCCAGAGCCTTCTCTTTTCTAGGCTGAACAAGCCCAACTCCCTCAGTCTGTCCAACAAGCTCAACTGTCAGGGCCACCATGGACTCCCTTGCTCCAAAGACAGACAGTCAACCCAAAATGCCCTTACTCTATAATTCTTTCCCTCATCAGTCCTGCCAAGTCTTTTAGCTTAGGCTTCCATGCACAGCTTATCAAATGAACAAACTTGAAAGACGTAGGCTGCAAACTTCGAGCATTTTGTTTAAAATTAATAACAATAGTGAAAGAACAATAGCTTACTGTAGGGAGTTTGTGGCTTTCCTCCATTTTGAATTGATTTTGTTTTATTTGTGCTTTGGGAATTTGTCTCTTTTTGAGAGTGGATGTGGGGTGAGGTCAGGTCATGTGACTTCGGTGCAACATTAGTCTATACGCTGAGGAGCTTTCAGTAAAGGTCACACACACAAAAAAAACCCCACCAACCCAAAAAACATATTGTTACCTTGTACTTTCAAGTTAAGAGTCTCTTTCTCAAAGCACTTTTTAAAAGTTCAGTTTTGAATTTCAGCAAATATTGGAAGCTTAATTTGGGGGACTCTCAACAACAAGTAAACTAATTATTGATTTTCCCCCTTAAGACAGTAAGCTCATTCAAAGCAAAGGAGATAATCCTCTTAATGTTTTGCTCTAAGAACCTCTAGGAACACTTAGATAAAATAACTTTATAAATAGGTATCCATTGAGAATTTATTTGCATTTCAGTGTAACGAGGTCTGAAGGAAGTCTGAACAGAGCTCTTCTAAAACCAGACACATAGTTTGCTGAAGAACTGCTGCCCATATAGTTTTAAAATTTTGCTGTACGATTGAGATGTCCCGTTTTATCATAAACTGTACTGTCTAGTATTTAAATCCAGTTGGTCCATTTACCTCATTCAAAGTGATACTAATGACTTGAAAGTGCATTTTTGTCACAGTGACACCTCACTGAACTAGAGGTGTTTTGCCTGTACCAGATGTTTAGCTCTGCTTACTAATCTATGCCTAAATATATTTTAAGGACTGCAAGAAATTCTTCCAAATCTAGTGGGGTGGTTTTTTGTGGTTTTTTTTTTTCTTCTTCTTCAAAAAGCCATCTGCACTTTTCCTTACCTCCCCCCATCATCTTTCTTGTGTTTTCTATAATCGATACAATTATTAAAGCACTAAACCTGACAATTACTGTTGCTCAGATTCAGACACACTTATGCTTACATATCCTGTTCTTTAAGTCTTGATCATGAACAAAATCAATAGTTTATTACAGGAACAATTTTTCATCTGTGTCACTTTCAAATTGCACCTCATAGTACTCTAATATACAGAGATATTTCCTGTCACCTTCATTTATTAGTGAACAGGTCTTAAATTAGGGAGAAAAGGTTTAGTGAAAGTAATTTTTCCACTTGAAAATTTCAGCTTACTTCTTATTTTCAACTAAATACCTTATAGTATTTGTCAAAGCAATGAGAACTGAAGCCTAGCAGTATCCCTTCATTGTGATGAGACCGCTTTAGATATACTGTAAATCATTACAATATATCTAAAAGCAACAAATACATCAGGGCAACAAGCCTGGTGAAGGGTCTGGAGTAAGCATGAGTTATGAGGAGCGGCTGAGGGAACCAGGGTTGTTCAGTCTGGAGAAGAGGAGGCTGAGGGGAGACCTTATCACTCTCTACAGCTACCTGAAATGAGGTTGTAGTGAGGTGGGTGTTTTTCTCTTCTCCCAAGCAACAAGTGATAGGACAAGAGGAAACGGCCTCAAATTGCTCCAGGGGAGGTTTAGGTTGGCTATTAGGAAAAATTTCTTTACTGAAAGGGTGATCAGACATTGGAACAGGCTCCCCAGGGAGGTGGTTGAGTCACCATCCCTAGATGTGTTCAAAAAGCATGTAGATGTAGCACTTAGGGACATGGTCTAATAGGCAGGGTAGTGTTGGGGTTGACAGTTGGACCTGATGATCCTAAAGGTCTTTTCTGACCTTAGAGATTCTATGATTCAATACCCACTGACCAGTGTCATGGTATAGGCAATAGAAGAGCTTAAAGGAATGGAGGAAAACAGTGAGATATAAAAAAAAAAAGAAAAAAATCAACTGTTTACAGATGTTTCAACCAAGTTTCTGCTTCACAGTAAATACATCAAGTTGCAGTTGACAGTAATACTTCAATGTTTTGCTACAAACGCAGCAGAAAATAATTTGACATGAGACAGAGATGTTATTTCTGACTGGTGATAGTCCTTCTAGTAGCCACCTCACAGGTAATGAGTATGCTGAATTTTAGTACTTTTAACAGTATCTAAGGAATCGGTAGTAAAACATGAGTAACATGACTGCTAAGTAACCTTAGTTGTTGCATCCTGTTTTATTTCTCTTGACTTTTCAAAGAGGCACCATGAGGAATAAAACTTTTTCGCATTACCTGAATACTACCAAGACTGCAAGGAGTTATTGCTCAAGTTACCATTCCGCCCCACGAATTCAAAGGCAGACCAAAGCACAGGCAGAGTAAATAGCCGCTTAGGAAAGCTATACTGGCCACCATGTCTGTGTAAAAAGGGAGAGGGAACAACTGCTGTGCCTTAAGCTGCCTCCTGTTTTCACTTCGGCTGCTGCAGCAGAAAGAGGAAGGATAGTGGTATTATGCTCAGGATAGATGGGCATTTCCAAAAGAAGAAGCAGAAATGTTCCCTTGCCCACGACCATGCAGACAGCCCTGCTCCACAGAAATGTCCTCTGCCTAATTCTCTGACAGTTCTTCCCCCTGCAGCTGGGGAAGGAGCAAGCTCATCTTGCCCTAGTTCTCATCTTCATGTTGGAACTTTAAAAGCAGATCAAGGAGACTGTCTCATGGGTCTTCAGTTATGCATCAGGGTAAGCAGGGAAAGATGCAGGCAAGTTACAGATGACATGAGGGCAGAAGGATCACAAAGGAGAGGAGAAAACATTTAATAGTTTACTTTCCTACAAAATAATTCTAAACCTCCCTCAGGTACTTCTCACATATCCTGAGTTTCTGTTGACCTCTTCTATTGTTTCTGCTACTGTTTAGCAGAACTTGTTCTCTTTAGTTTTGCTTACAGTGCCTGGACACCTGCAAAGTGCACGATGGACAAACTACATCAGATCTCAGTGGCAAGATGGCAACTGTAGTATCACAGCTTCAAAATTAAATTCCTTTTGCACAATTTGTTTGGGAGTTGATGAGTGCTAACAAGTGTATCTTTTTCTCCCTTTTTTCTGGGAATAATATGCAGTCACACCAGCATATAGTTCTCCCTTCATTTATGTATCTACTTTGCACATGGAAGAGTATAAGATGACCACAGACATATATCCTCTTCTTTCTCCTCAACTTGCAGTCTGCTCCACAAGGCATCAATATTTTTGTCTTCCAGGCTACTATACTGAAGCCAAGTAGGGACTACCAAGGGAAACTCAACAGTGCAATATTTTAAGAAGAATGAATATGTTGATCCTAGAGTGGGACTCTCTGCTCTGTACTGCACTAGGTTTGGAATAACGTAAAGATTAGAGTATGTAAAATATCAAAACATTAAATTCTAGTCATGTCCAAATAAACTAGTTTAAAAAGCCCACAAACTGAGAGGTAATCCAGAACCATGAGTTTCTTGGATTGGTTAGCATGAGAGAGCTGCAATGGTAAAATGGCATAGATACATAGAATAGAAGGAACTGAATAGACAGCTAAGAAAGGCAATTTCAGCTAAACCATTCATACACTTTATACTAGAGAGTGAAGTTCAATAAAAGAAAAATGAAATTTCTTCTACTGTTGACAGCTGAAAAACTAGTTCCCCATAACATTGGCAGGTCCAGTAAGGACATGAACGTGAACAAGAACTGATGAAAGAACATGAGCATACAGCTGTTGGATTATTCTGGCAAATGTGTTCATATCCAGATAACTGGAACTTTAATGAATATGTACAAGAGCTGACAGAGAGAAGACAGTTGCATTGCATGGTGATTGTCCAGTTTCTGAAAGCTGTATGCACTGTGGTGGAATGAAAACAAAACTGCACAAAACTTTTTCAAAACTAGAATGGTTCCTTTTCTAATGAAAAGCTGAGATTTCTATTTTTCAAGTAGGTGTTGAAACATGAGTGAAGCGCAGTGGTTTGAGCTCTTGCCTGCAATTTGCTCTCATTCAGCCTGATTCCAAGCAAAATATTTCATCTCTGAACACACCGATTCACTCAGGACAACAGCTCAAACCTGGGCCTTCATCCTAGCCTAACACCCTAATCAGTAAGCTATAGAGCATGAACTAGTGAATCTGTCTCTCTCTCAAATGCTTTGGTTTCATAAAGGAGCATATAACAAATGTTGATTCAGTTGAAAACACCTCAGCCAAGCTCTAACACCAAAAATGAAGATCATGTCTCTTGAATTTGGCAGACAAACAAGCTCAAGATAATTGCATCAAAGCCAGATACCAGCTACCTGCAGCATCACTACTTTACTAGCCATGTAAGAATAGCAAAGACAATGAATTCTGCAAATATTTCTAATTCACAACAGTATGTCAAGATCATTTCTGAGAAGATGTATGTAAAAAAGGAGATTTAGATAATAGACTCAGTAGTCCCCTCTTAGTGTTGAAGGGAAATTAAGAGAAGTGGTCAGTTCTGTACCTTGAAACAATGTATTCCTGCTTCTAAAGTTACTCTTAAAATTTACTAATTAGTAAAATGAGTACTTCTGAAATTCTGCTTCATGTTGTTAAATACAAACTTCTGATTTTTAGTAGATGCACAATTCAACACATAAGTAAAAATTATGTTATTAAACTTTTTTTTTTATGTCAACGGGGAAAAAAAATATTGTATTGTCTTGGATGAACTTTCCCCGTTTATGATACAATGCTGACATTGCAAATATGGCTTACTCCTGAGATTTAACTTCCTAGTGTGAATTCCTCAATCCTAATGTTATTCTTTCAACTTTAGGATTGAGTTTATTACTCTTTGTATTGTGGTAGTGACCAAAATATGTTGGGTAATATCCAAACCCAAAGCAGCAGCCAATTCTGATGGGAAAAGCAAGCAATACTTAAACTTAGATATTTAATTTTTCAGTCAATCCAACACCAACCAACAACCAATTTGAAGGGCAGGTACTGAGTGGTAGAAAACTCAGCACGTTACATCTAGTTGCTGTCCATCAGGGGCCGTTCTCCTTATTCACTATTCATATTACATTCAGTAGCTGCACTTCAAACAGGCTCAATACTGAGACAGTTCCAAATTGGAGAAACTATAAATTTGTAATTATAATGTAGTTTTTTTTTCAGTGCTCTACACAGCTCTGCACCAACACTTCCAGATCATAGATTGAACACGCGTACCTATGACAACCACGCAAACCTATCCATACAGTTTCTTCCTGGATACTACCCCATGGAGTCCAATTAGCACACAAACTGCAAGCACGCAAAACAGAAAAGAATAAGACATCATTGCATCATTTTTCTGATATTCTGATCTTTGGATCATTGCTAATTTGTACAAAGATAAATAATCAATTATTTCTCAACAACAAAAGATGAAAATGTCTTCAGAAAACTATGTCTCATTTACATAAAAAAATGCCCATCCAGAATACAAGTTCTGTTATTTTAATGGAAAAGGAAACCCCTCACTAACACATTTTTTTAGCAAGAATTCTTTCAAAGATGTAAAAAAGTGACACTTACATTATAAAGACCAAAATGAAACAATTCTTCAAGGCACTTGGAAAGAACGCACCTCTCTACCATTTCCCCTTTCCTTCAAGGTTAAAAAAAACCAAACAAACAAGAAAAAACCCCACCAAAAGAAAACAAAAACAAAACAAAACAAAAAACCCCAAAACAAAAACAAAAAACCCCAAACAGCACCAAAAAGAAAACCAAACCAAACAAACACCAAACCTGTAACTTCTTTCCCTGCAGCTGGGATCATTTTTTTCACCCACAACTAATTCTACCTCTCTGATCAAACTAAGTTGCTGTTCTTTCTGAATTAACCCTTCCTGTTGCAGCCATAGCAGAGGGCCCATTAAATTCTGTCATAACATTGATAACTTGAGGATGACAATCACTTTAAGTTAGTAAATGGCCTATTCACAGAAATATCCACAGCATGCGTCCATAGAGTTGCACAAGTTGTGATATTTATTCACTACCAAATGTAGTCCATTTTTGTTGTTCCCAGATCATTCATGAATAAATCCTGATTTTATACTTACGATTCAATTAATAATTTATCAGACAATTGGATAAACGATTTATCATTGTTAGAGTCTAATAAGTCAAAAGCTTGATTAGCATGTCTGTAGCAGCTGATAATTTCTTGACCCATTATAAAGCTTTTACAAATGTAACAGTAATAACAACAAAATGACTAAACCAAGGGTGCACTCAGTTACATTTACTAAGTTAGCTACTCTGGCTACTGACTGCCCATCTTGCATGGTTTTAATCCCATTTCTCAAATAAAACTATGAAGATTTTTCTTTTAATAGAAAAGCAACCAACACTATCAGGAAAGCACTTCACACAGAATTTCTCAGCTGAATAGTTGCTTATTCCATAATTGCTTAAGGTTTCAGTATTTGGGGAAAAAAATAATATTAGGAATAAAATTGTTGTCAGAAAAATTTTTAAACAATGAACTACATGATCTTTCATATCAGAGAATTTTCATGTTTATGCACAGAGATAACTGTAAATTAGCTCTGTTTTGCCAGATTTACATATATTCCCCTACAGCATTTACAGAAGGCTAAAAGAAACAGTGACTGAGAATGGCACAAGCTCGCAGGCACCTGGTAATTTATGTGTGATGTCTCCCCTTCTGAGCGCAGTGTTTATATTATCTTTCCAATTATTTTTGCCTGGGCTCTTAAATTTTATAGACTATATGAGGCTAGAGATTATTCTGGTAGACAAAGTGAATAAACTGGAAAACAAATAGAGATAGGAATATCAAGTTTAAAAATGCAGAGATTAAGAGAGGCAAGGTTACTGAGACAAAAAGGGTGACAAGGGAAGAATTACAGTCCCAGACAGCAGCTCCAAAGTAGTTCTTAAAACCTTCTATTTTACTAGCAAAGATACCGTAACTCCCCACAGTTTGTAGCTCTGTAGAGCAAAAACGTATCCCATTCAAGGCACACCACTCATTTTCTCCATGGACTAAGGAGATGATACACCCATTGCAATCTACTCAAATACACAAGACAGGGGTGCGAGGGGCAAAGTACGAGCAATTTAGGAGCAGGGTTACCATTTCACGGCAATTTCATGTGTGCTCAGCTCACTGGAACTCTCACCCCAGAGACAGTAAGTACTGTTTGAAGACAGATAGTACATTTGACACCAGATTTAGAAGAAACTGCTTCAGTGTGCATGGAGCAACACGTCAAATCTATTACCGTGAAGATGACAACAAAGAAACAAAGGAGAGTTTGGGTTAGCTTGGAGTTAAAATGGCTACAAATGCAGATTTTTATTAATTACATTTCCACACTATAATGTGGGAGATCACATACTAATTAATAGATATCTTCAGTTTTAATACATTTGTTGAGCATTGATGCATATATGTTGTGCCTATATCTGCTAGCTAGTAGGCCCTAGTCTGACTGCCACAAGGCTGAAGTCTCCAGCTTTTAAACAAAACCTTGTCCTGTCTTTGTGCAGCTAAGTAGAAAAAAAATGTTCATTTTCAGTATTGGACAGTGTTCTGAAGTTCAGTTGATAAAAAAACCCAGGGGTTACTTCTCGCCATACTTAGCATATGTATGAAGTATTTTATCGTATCAAATGTCTGGATTGGATTGCAACTTCTCGATCTGTAGCATTTCATTCGGAAAAGTGTCATGGTTGAGCGCCAGCCGGCAGCTGAGCATCACCGGGCTGCTCACTTGCTTGCTCCCCCGCCCCGCATTGGTGGGATGGGGGGGAGAAGGAGAACAACAAAGGGGAAGACTCCTGGATAACGACCATTTAAGAGACCAGCAAGGGGAGAGGGAAACAACAGCAAAGCAGCAGTAGTTATAATGGGATGTAAACAAAGGTGATAACAACGAGAACAACATATCAAACAACCGACCCAAAGGACCAGCGGGTCAGTCCACACCCAACCCATCCTGGAGCAGCACCAACCCACCCCTCCCTGCCCAGCCCCCCTGTTATGGGGAGCATTGCATTGTGCATTAAGGCACATGGTATGGAATAGCCCCGGCCAGCTCGGCTCACCTGGCCTGGCTCCTGAAAATTAACCCTGTCCTAGCCAAAGCCAGGACAAAAAAAGTCTATTAATGCCTGCAATTTCTTCTCTCCAGTCTTCCCTTTTTTGGACAATTTATCAAGTTTCATATGCTGAAACAGAATTCGTTTTCCAAAACAAACATTCCCAAAAAATCCAGTTTTTCCATTCCTTGCTGTCTAAAGTGGAGCTTGCCCTCAAGTCCTGCATTTGTCAGTCCTAAACTCCCCAAACAAGGTACGTGGCCAAAATGTGCAAAACTTCCTTGAGGTTTATGCCTGAGTTTCTTATATGGTGCCCTATATTGTGTGTAGGGTATTTGCAATTACGCACTTTGATTTTTAACAGCATGCGTTCTTGCCAAAACAGTATCTCCAGTGCAAAATGTATGACAAATGCTATTCTCTGAGCTTTTTACTCCTCGTATTGAGGAAAATACCATGTGGCTAACATTTTATCCTCATGGGCCAGAGTTTCTGGTGTTTTACCATTTTATAAGATTACTACTACAACGCAGATAATGTTCGCTGATGTTCATAATTTCAGTACCGTTGTGTACATTACTAGTCCCCTAATGTCAGATGGTAGGGTCAAAGTGCAGTTTATGTTTGACTACTGAGTGGTATTTGTCCTCTGAAGAAAATCTCCAGCATAATCTCACGTACTATGTATCCATCACTTTTCCAGCATCCTTATCTTTGCCTCCAGGAAACTGTGTTTATGATGTTCTTTCATTATCCCAAAGCAACTGTGGTGAAAGGTGAGAGAGTCCTTGATGAGGCTGAGCACACAATGGAGCTCATGTTCATCAGTTCATGTTGAGCTGATACGCGGAATGCTACACAATTTGCTAGGTAGGATTATGTCATGGAGCAATTATTAATTCAGAGTTGTCTGAAAACAGTAACTTTAGTATATAATGATTCTCATTTTTCACAGATCTGCTAGGGAAGGGGTTGGGTAGCCAGAAACTATTGCAAGGCAATTTCACATACATTATTACTATTGTATGGACTCTGGGCTTCCTATCCTTTACCAGTGATGCAGTCTCTAAGAAATGCCTCATGATGGAAGGACCTTATCTGCAGAAAGACTGTGTTAACAGATTTTCTGGAATTCTTCAGGTATGATTAAAAATTCCCCAGATTTAAACATTTGTCACCACAGTAGTATCAGAATAGCTGAGAATATCCTTTTATCTTGGCATACTAGGAAGGAGGCTGCAATCATGCACTGAAAGGATATTTTCTCATACTTGTTATTGGAGTGGACATCTGATTTGGGAAAGGAAGTCTCTGAAATACCAGGACTTTAACGGGCAGAACTGGAGCAAGTGTGATATAATCTGGCAGTTTGTTTATGCTGTTGCTGTATCTGGTAGAAAGATTTTGCTTCTTTCTGTCCAGCAAAAAATATTTTAATATTGAGGTATGCCAATGGTAAGCACATTTTTCATTAGCAAACTTAAAAATCCCGTTTTCTCCCGTCTTTTTTTTTCCTAGCAACTGTCATTGTCTCATCTTCTCCATGTGTCCACCTAGTATCAGCTTCAGTCTTTCTTCAGTGTAATTATCAAATAATGCAAGGAAGAAATATATGCTATTTTAACTTGTAGACCCTTTTCCCATAATTATCCATCTATATATATACACATCTATATCCTCTATCGTATGAGGTGATAGGGGTTGATGAATAAATTTTATCATTACAACAAAGCTGAGATTAGAAAAGGATTATCAGTCCCTTTTATCTAAAGAAGAGATAGCAGCATGAATAGACAAAGTGGCTTTTTGCAAAAGGAGTACTGAAGTCAGAGGCCACAAAAAGGTTTGAACCTCAATTTTAGGTTATGGAATCATTGTATTATTTTTCTCTCTACCATTTATTTCCTGCAGTATTATAATTTCACTGAACACTGAATATAATCTACCAGAAAAAAATATTGAATTCTTCCAGATTTTAGTTAGATTTCTACTCAGAATACTTCAATAAAAGACCTGCTTAAAAACCTAAAATTACATATAAATACAGTGACTTAAAAAAACCCAAACCCCACAAACCTCTGTTAAGAGGACTCATAACTATGAGAGGCTAGAAATGTTTTTAGAAGTGCATGTAGGCAACACTGAAAGGTTCGCAGTATTTGGAACAAGTAGTTTGGTGCTAGTCTCTTTCCTCTTCTACCTACTTTATAATTTAGAATTTTATCGCTCTTATTTTATAACCACATGCAACTTCAGTTCCTACTGTGAAAAGGGCTGCTTTCACTACTCCTTTGAAATTTTGTCAACAGCTCACTTATAAAGTCCCTGACAATCATGGAAGTAACGCTGTGACTATGACTGTCATACCTACATCGCTTTACAGGAGTTAAAATTTTGGAGGCAGTTATCACTGGACTGAAATTTTCAGATTAGTGCTATTCCTGTGTCAGGAGATTCACAGGCGTCATACTGATTTTGATTGAGGTGGAACCTGGTACACAATACAGTAAGATAGCTCTCAGTACTGCCATGCCTCGTGCTAGCTACACACTCATGCAAACATCTGCATAGGTACCTTTCAATTAAGTGTTTTGTGGGGATTTTTTATATACTCTTGAGACTTATAAAATGCAAATGGTCTTCCAGCAATAGAGTATTTAATTATTCTCCACAACTATAAAGACTATTTTTTTTAAGTTAATACAGTAATCTTAATCCAAAGATATGAAACTCAGAGCTGAGACTTGAAGTATGACTTCAAAGCCAAGA
The DNA here is from genome assembly GCA_013399095.1 of Psophia crepitans. Lineage (NCBI taxonomy): Eukaryota > Metazoa > Chordata > Aves > Gruiformes > Psophiidae > Psophia > Psophia crepitans. Next base: position 70,181 of record VWZZ01002864.1, read on the forward strand.
GAGTCATGCAAGTTGGCAATGCTGAAAGTGATAGCCATGAGCTGAAACATGCTTTGTTTTGACTTCTAGAGAGAAAGGTCTGTGCCTTATCTCTGGAAACCCTGTAGGGATCCTCCTCTTTGCTTTTGAACCCCGTATCACTGGCTGAGGGGGAAATTACTTTTTCAGATCGTATAAATAAATTCTGCTCATGAAATCACATACTGTAAAGCAACAGAAGACAGTCCTCCTCCCTAAGGTCAAGTGAGCTGCTTGCATAACATTCACAATCCTCACTGGCCCAGTAAATGAGTCTCTTAGACCTGGAAATTGTTCCCTCCTATATTCTGTGGCTCGACAATAGGAAGGTGAACGTTGATAGTATAACCAAGACATGCATGACTTACAACCCTTTTTACTCCTCACTCGCAAAATCTCTCACGTATTCATGATTAATTAATTGACATATGCGGTTTGCTGTGCAGTACAGTAAGAAAGCCTAAAGCATCATAGACATTTATTTTGGAGCCTTGAGAGTAAACAGTATTAATATCATTAGGTTTTGAGGTGCATTTGAGATTACAGTGAGGCTATAGCATTCAATTCCGGTTGCTGTTTTAGAAGAAGGAAGGACACTGTTGAGATTGAAAAGGTCAACAAAATGATAGTAACTAATTCAAAAGCAAGATGTCAGTGACTGAAGTTATAAGAAACGGATTAACCTATAAGCAATTTAGGTGGAATGTGTTTTTTAGTACACAAAGGGTAGCTGACATACAGGATGAAATAAATTGGCAGGGTCAGCATCAAATGAGCTAAGGAATCGAGAAGAAACTGGATAACACTCCCAAACAACAGAAATTAAAACAATGCCTTGTGTTGGGAGAAAAAAGATGCCATAACAGCAACATATTACATCACTTTGCAAAGTTTACAAATACGGGATAGAAGGAAAAAATGAAAGATACAGAGTGCTCTTGTCCTTATGGGAAACCAAATATTTGTGAACTGAGATACAATTTCTAGGCAGGGCAGGTGCCAACAGATGTTGGGTTGGTTTGGGTTTTTTTATTGTATTATATTACAACACAACAGAAAATCTTCATTCCTTTTATTTTCTATTGCAGTATCAATCAGGATTTGAGGGAAAAGGTTTGTGGAAACAGAAAGGATGAGGAGAAGCCATTTTCATACCACTGTGGAGAAGCAGACCTTTGAGGCCTTGCTATGAGCCATAAACCTCATTTCACAGAATACCAACCCCTTTTAAATCTCAGACACCGAATAAAAGAATGCTCTGTCATTCTCTTTGCCAGTGATTAACATATGGTATTAGGTATAAAATTAGCTAAGGAAGTATTCAAAGCTGGAATAGTGAAACACACTAAAAACCACCATTGGAACTGAAATTGCTGGAGAAGAACACAATCATTGGAGAAATCCGAAACAGCACTTTGCCTTTTATTTATTACAATGAGCACCAGTATTACCCAGTTTGGAAAGACATTTGGAAAATAGAGTAATTTCTGATAATAGATGGTTGTGATGTTCTTCACATAGTTAATTAATAATTTGTGTTTATTAATTAAATTAATTATGGAAGATTATAATAACAGTGAAAAATGAAGAATATTCCACTCTATGAAAAAAAAAATTGAGCTCTGCTTCTCTGATTTTTTTTTATGTAAGTATGTATGTGTGTGTATATATACATATGTGTGCACCCACACAAGGAAACACATACATTTACATTAACAGAAGATAAAGTGGAAAATGTTTCTAAACACTGCAGACTAATCTAAGGCTGAAAACAATTTGTGGAGATTAACTGATAACAAGAAAAGGACTGAGATTTAGAGAGAAAGAGAAAACACACAGACTCTACTGAAAGATACAAAATTAGTTTCGACATATTCATATTGATTGATCTAAACAAAAGAAGTTAGTTGGTCCTTGGACTACTCCAGCACTGTGATATGACAGAGAACTTAAATTGTTTCCAGAAAGAGTTGGGATATGGAAAAATCTGTGGTGGTCCAAGTCTGAAATCATAAAATACAGTACAGGGAGCAGCATATGTCACGGGAATCACAGGAAACTAAGGCAATGCTAACATCCTGAAAAAGATGCAAGATTTACAAAAGGATAAATATACTGTCAGAAAAGCTTGCAAAGTAGAGTGTAGAGGGTAACAACAGCAACATTAGCCCAGGGTAATTATTAAGAGAAATGAGGTGTGCTACAGTAGAGTTTTCATACTGTTTAACATAAGGAATTAACTGATTTTTAGAACCAGATAAGGAAGACAATGACTAATTTTGAAGCAATCAAAGGTAAATGGATGAAAGGTGGAGTTGACTGTTGTGAGCAAATTCCCATTAAGGGCACAAACCCCAAATCTAAGTAGAAAGTTGTAAAAGGAAGTATTTGTTTAAAAAAAAATCCAAACACACCACCAGGGAAGAACACTTTTGGATAAGACCAACTCCAAGACCCCTGCCCACCCTCCTCTTGCTCCTAGAAGCTTTCTGCTGGCTAAAACACAAAGAATGAATGAGTATTGGGAAAGGTGTCTGCTGTACTTATGGCACGAGTAGGACAACTAATATAATTGCTACAAAGTCTGAAACCAGTAAAGAAAAAAGTTGTGGAAAAGATGGGTAGCATGGATGCATTAGCAGTCTGGAGGCAAACAGCACAGATTTATACATGTTCAATTCTTACTTTGGGACGATACTGTTTCCTCAAACTGGCATTTCAATATTGTTTAGTACGTGAGGTATTCAGCTGGAAAATACAACAAAATTTCCACAGCATATAGACCATAGTCTACAGAGGGACTGTAAAGTTTTGCAGGAAAAAAAAGCAGTAGAACATGATCATCTATGGGAAGAGCCCACAGTTCTGGGTTAAAGTTAATCCAATAAAACATATATCCACAGAATGGAAATGTCATTTGGGGGACAGATGTTAAGAAAAGACAAGGTAACAATGACGCTGTTCCAAGTATGTCTGTCCCTAAAGACAAATATAAGCCACAAACATTCTTTGGAACTCCAGATTGCAGAAGGAATGGCCCAAATAAGCAGCACGTAGTATAATATGTCCATCTTAGAATAAAAAATGAGAAGTTAAGGCACTTAACTAAAGCAACCAAATTATTACCAAGGTATTACAACAATACCTACAAAACCGTGTTATCTATGGAGGTACTTTAGTGACTGACTGAACACAGCTGATTAGTCTACAACTCAGTAGTGTTTGAAACCTGGCTAATAGTTTTGTTTTGGGTTTGTGGTGTTTTTGTCTGTGGGTATGACAAGATTATGTAGGGAATCACAGCTGTAGCAGCTCATGGCATGACTCTGTGGAACACTTGCTAATGCTGTTCAGAAGCTCCCAGGGTGGGTGCAGACAGGGGCACACCTGGGTTCCTTTCAGCAGCACCCAGCAGCACAGCCACTCTGCCAAACCATCCGCTGGCCTCATCGGCTCTCTTCTGCCTTGTGCTGCTTAAGGTGATAAAAGAAATCAGTCTGGCCACAGTGCCTAACTGCAGTAGAGGTTGTTTCTACTTTAATCCAGCAAAAATTTGTCATTTTTATTGGTTAAGTTGAAAACAGTTTGGTTTTTTTTAATGCTTCAGTCCTGTTGGACTTCCTGCTTAATTGCCTAGAGAATGATCAAGAAGTTTATGATAGTACCAATGTAGGTAAGGTTGCCCAAAGGATACACCTGAATACAGAATACATCAAAAGCTGATCAGGAACAAAGAAAAGGCAAGTGACTTTTCTAATGTTGCAGGTCAGGTCAGGCACAGTGGCAGGAACAGCATTCTGGTCTTTGAGCCCATAACCTTGTTCTCTACCTACCAGACTGCACTGCCTCAAAGGCAGAGCTTCTTACATCGCTCTTTCATGTGTCCATGTGCACATTTTGCTTCACTCCAGTTGAAACTAGTGGCTTTTGACAGAAGGTCTTATTTAGAAAGGCATAAGAATAAAATTCTATCGACGACATAATATGTTTCACAACATAGTATGTGTTACTGAGCACAAAGAGTGATGTCTTACTACTGCATAAAAAAACAGTTGAAACATGTCAGGATTGCTGCATGTTTTTCAATTTTTTGGTGTAGTTAAGCCAGAAGGACAAAAAATAATCTCTGAACACAGCACAATTTAGAAAGCACCCCGCATTATCTCTAATAAAACCAGGCATTCTTTAGTAAAAAAAAAAAAATAAGAAAAATAAAAAAACCCCAAAGAATCTTGAGCAAATTATCTATGCCCAATTCTTTCAACATTGTGTCAGATCAAAATCTGCCCCGCATACTGAGACGTAATAAAGATGAAACATTGCAGGAACGGTAAGTCACAATTCAAGGTGGTTAGCCAGGTGTGAAGAGGACAAAGGAGATGGTTTCCAAGAGTGCCAAGGAGTGCTGGACATACTATGTGACACTGAATATGTGGGTTACATGGTAGTGTGAATCCATGGGCTTCAGGAAGAATGCCATAACAAAGTTGAACCTAGCCCAAAGAACTCATTCCTGAAGTGGATTTGGTAAACTTCAGTGCACTTCAGACTGCTGAGGAAAGAGGTATTCAAGGGGAAGATCCTGAGGTGGATGGAGTTACATTAATTGAAACCAGCTAACGATGTGGTGGAAAGGAAAGTAGCTGTCAAGACAAAGAAAAGGATTCAGGCATCCATGAAAAGTAGAAATTAGTAGCTACATTGTAATGGACAAATGCCCGGGTCACTTTATTCACTGGTCTGCAATAACTGCTTCAATGGTTTCCTAATTTGAAGCCGACATGAGATAATCTATTTCTAATTGGAACCAGAAAGAAGCAATGGTACTGTGCTTAACACAATGAGCCAGGATCGGACATTTTTGGCCTCTTAGCTCTGCCACGGATTTTTTTTATGTGACCTTGGACAAGTCACAATCTTTCAGTTCCTTATCTCTGAATTGGGGATTATATTCCACTGCTTCACAGAGGTGCCGAGAGATAAACATTTGTTCAGATAATGTAGTGATAACATCTCAAATACAAAAATAAATTATTAGAGCTATTATCTTCAGGGCAAGGATAGAAACCAAGTATGCATTTGCACCGCATTTACCACAGCGCAGGATCCATCCTGACCAGGGGCTTTAGATGCTATCATGATACAGATAACTAATGGTAGAAATAACTGTTTCAGCACATGCAAGTAACATACAGATAGGACAGGGATAGCAGATTAAGATGAAGCCCTTCACACTACAAAAAATCTTTTCACAAAATGTAATTTTAAACAATAGTTGTTGAATAAAAATGTAAAGTTAAGGACATTACAAATGGAAGACTGAAAATTATTACCTTCTGATAGAATTTTATTAGCCTACTAAAAATTACCTGAATCCCAATTCATAATCAACAGCCTTGATATTTACGACTGTGGGAGTAAAACTGGACTTAACCATTAATTATTCGGATTTACTCAGGTTCTGAACAGCTAAAAGGATCTGGCCAAATTTGTCTGTTTCCTCAAAGGGCACCACCGCAGTTGGCAGTGGTTGACACACCATGGCCTCTTCAGGGAGATACTAACTACTGGTTAGTTACCGCAGTTACTACAGGGAGCAATTTATTTTTCACTTTTAGAAGTACTCTCTGGATTAGATATGGGGCCCCTCAAGAAAAAGTTTCACTGAACTAAACAGACAATAATAACCTTCATACAGGCAGTTAGAAGTACTGAATTATACAGGTTAGTTCATAAAATGTATAGAAAAATTACTCACTGCTATTAAAACGATGGCTTTTTGATAAATTTACATATAGCCATATCGGCTTCTTCTGCATTAAATTATGCAAGACTTTTGTATAATGGGTAGGGGGAAGCTATTTTTCTGTTAATCTGGCACGATTCATGAATACTAAATTCACATTGAAATAAAGGAAAAGAAAGACACAGAGTATGGTGCCTTTAATATACCTAGTGCCTTCTCTCCAGCTGAGCTGCAGTTTCCTGCCCTACAAAGAAATCCAGAGCACAAGCCAATATAAATCAAGCTTTCCCCTTCAGTTTATGTCCAGGATAAATCTAACTAGGAGAATCAGAATAAGAAAAGTTGTGGACAACATTGGACTCAGGACCTAATTCAGGAGAGACCTCCAACAAGGTTTCATCATTGCAGGACGGCTTTGAAAAGAAGGCTCATTAGCGCTACAAAGAAATGTCCCCTCGGTGTTTTTTTCATTTACTAAATTATTTTTGTATGGATATTTTCATATTGCTTCATAAGGGAAAGTAAAAAAGGACTAGGGCAATGGCTTACATTCACAAAACAATGGATTATGAAGAAAATTAAAAAGATGTTGTGAAAAACAACCTTTTCCTAGAATATATTCGTGCAGAACAACTTAATGTATCTCTACATGCAGTATATTTCATTTCTTCATAATGTCAATCATATGCTAATATATTCAACTTAATTTTGGTCATTAGTAAGACATGGGATCTGGATAAAAATATTTAAAGATAAATCTTTGTTTTCAAGGAATCCTATAAATCACAGTACTCAACCTTTTCAAATAGTGATTACTGTCTATTCTAGTCTAAACATTGTTTTAATCTTTAAAACACTAATATTAGTGTTTCCGCAACATCATAAATCAAGTAAGTCAAAAACAGAATGAGGCAGACAGCAGAAATTCCCTCTGATGACTGAAGCTGTCACGATAAACACTAATGCCTCTTCAGCAAACATTGCTATATATATGGATAAAAATAAAAAGCACATCAATCCTCTGCATTTAGCTGGAGACTTCAGAAAAAGGGTTGAGACTTCAGAAAAAAAGGCTGAGGAGACACAGGCTGAGTTGAAATTCAACATCTCTCTTCGGCTTGATTGAAAATCCCATATAAACCCTCTTACACGTGCACACCCCTTGGCAAGATTAAAGTGCAAGCATAAGCATCTACAAGTTACTCCTCTGCCTCATCGTTAACCAACTAGTCCTCAAAGTAGTATCAAACACTGAGAATAAGGCCACTACCAGATGATGGAAAGGTTAAATTTCTAAGGAAATTATATAAATATCATGGATATTGATTCCATGTAAGTACAATTGTTTGCATAAGACTTAATAAAAATAGCCTCCTATTAAAAAAGTAAAAAAAAGTTTATTTCTAGCAGATATCGATTTTTGTAGTCTCTCCATCCTCCATGCCACTTTTTAAGGCTTGTTTTATTGTTCTAAAAAATAAACTGATTTTTGCTTTTCCTTGGGAGTATTATCCAGAAGTCTTTTTGAAGTAAGTACGTTTCAAATACATCAGAAAAATATTCCTATAATGGTTTTTGAATGACAAAACAACTTTTAAAGAAAAAATAAACAAAAGGCTTTTTGTTGGCTCTTTACAGAAAGTTTGAGCTGTTTCTTTTGTCAGTTTTTACAGAAACAGAATTGCAAACAAATCCTTCATCTTCTTATACATGGTTAGTTAGAAGACAACCTTCAAGTATGAAGAATCTCTTCTCCTACTTACACTCAGCTACTGATGGACTTTTAAAAGGAGAGGACAAACCCATTGTTGACTAGACAAATTCTTTTGACTTTGCAACACTTTCACAGAATACGCATTTGTTTTATGCAAAAGTGTGCTATTTGAGAGCATTTTTATTTACATCTAACCCAGTACTGACTTCAGAGTAGTTCCTGGGGCAGAAAGAAGTTTAGCTCGCTACCTCTTCTGGCCTAGGCTGCAGGGGGAAAAAGTGCTGTTTTCAAGCCTTTTAAATGACTGCCTGTAAGAACTGGATCAGGAGTAACAGGAGTAGATATCTCTCAAACAGTGAGTTAAATATTGTCTGCAAACAAATTCTTCAGCAGCGCCTCCTTCTACCTCTGACTAGGACTTTTCCTTCTCCTCCTGTCAAAGAGCTCACCAGTTCTGCCAATCTCCCAGATTCCTTTATTCAGAAAGACACATAGTGGGAAAAGAAAAAGAAAAAAAAAAAGAAAATAGAGAAAGATAGAGAGAAAGAAAAAAAGCTAGGCAAATTTTAGTTGTTCTATAAAAGGAATGCAAGTTTTCCAACGTTAAGTAAGAAAAAGCTGCAGTTTTAACTTATAGTAATTGCACATTCTTTGAGCATTTAATCTTGATTTTTTTACAAAGGGAACAATCTTCAACTTTCAAATGTAAAGACTCAGCTTCAGCTTTCAGGATTTGGTGTCTGCAAGACAATAATGTTTAGACTTGCCCGTGTTGGGAAGGGGATAGCCAAAGGAGGACACTCTGCCAGTGTCTGAGCAGCCACGGAGAGATTAATTTGCACTGAAGCGGCAATATTTGTCCAGGAACAAACAAGCTCAAACTGTGAGACGAAGGGGAAGAGTGGTACAAAGAAATTAGTCACTCATTCTACATCTTGCTTTAGAAATAACCCAACAACATGCCTGAATGACCTTACTCATTTGCTGCATTAACTCCTTTAAGCAATCAGCTATTGCTGTCCCCTGACCTGCCCTGACTACTCTATTAAGTTCGAGGCAATCTCTTCGTAAGACAGCGTGTAGCTGGTGAACTGTCACCTCCAGCACTTTACCACATGAATGAAAACTTCGCTAGGAAACTCCACTCCTTTTATATCCATATCCAGTCATCGTCTATTCATGCTCTGTCAAAATTTCTTTTGCATTTGCAGATTTTTATTGTAAACTCCTAGATTGGTTTAGGAATCTCTAGGGGTCTCATTTATACTCCACAGTGCATTGTGGGGCTTTTCTTCATTATATTTTTTTTAAAGATCCAATCCCTAGAGAGTAAGATCACAATACCCACTAACTATTGTGTTTAGTAACACAAAGACAATGCTCTGTTTTATAAAATTCAGCAAAGCTTTAGTCGGGGAGATTTACATACCGAAATCTCTTGGCAATAGAATTCATCAGCCCCTGGAATTATTAGAAATGAACAAGGGCATGTGTTTATCAGGGCATGCTACATCCTTTTTTGCCCTGACAGGCTTACTCTATAACAGTTTAATTCTCTCTGTTAGAGAGCGTACAGAATGCATCAATTGTATATTGTTTAAACTGCAGCTGAACTACAAAATAGAAAGGAGAGACATTAATTTAAGCCAGGGAAGGCTGGAAGTGGCTTTTGCTGTTCTGTAAGTCCTGCTGGCTTTATACATTCTGCACTATTCATATTGGCAAAGATATTAAGGATATCTTTTTACCGTTTTAAGGATACCAATATCTTTTGTACCATTTTAAGGCTAAAAACAAGACCTCAAATCCCTAAAGCTTTTAAGCATCAAATTAAGTTTTGCTGAAAGTTATCCTTTTAAGAAAATATTTTGGTGTATAAGCCTTCTAAATGTTGGACAAGAAAAAGCAATTACATGTTTCTGAATGAGTACTTTCTAAGATTTTAGCACTGAACATACTTAGAAATGTCTGTACCATGGTCTCACAATGACTGCTGAAACAACGATTCTACAAGGGCACTAACTGCCCAAATACAGTGCTTGTTTCAGAATTTTGAACTAACTTCACTGCTACTTTCAGTAGCTATGAAGCAGAAATTTTTTAAAAGGAAACAGTTTTTCTCAGCAGCGTACTTCAATTCTCACACCATAATTCTGCAAGATAGATTAATATAGACACAAGGAAAAGTTTTACAACTGATCTTTAAGAACTGACCAATGACTTTACTGTTTTAATTAAGATTAGCATAATTGTCAAGAATATAGTTTTACATTTAATGTCACATAACTATTCTTAGCCTATTGTGGTCGTTTCTTGGAAAACATTTTTAATGGTGCAAAACCTAATAAGATTACAGATATCATGGGTAATAGATTATGGATTAGGAATTGCTATCTCAGCTCTATATTTTCTCAAAAGTGAGTATTAAAGTGATGTCTGTTATCATGATGTTTTCTCAGAAATTTAGAGGTTAATTCTCTTCTTACTTACTCAAGGTTTACACTAGCAGAATACTACACGAGCAACTGAAGAGAGACACAAGTCCTGAACAGCTCAACAGCCAGTCAAACCGATGTGGAAATATACCACAGAAAATAATTCAGAGCTGTGCTTCAGATTTCAAAATTGCTACCACACACAAAGGCCACCCAGAAATCAGGACCCCACTGCAGAAGGCTCTGTAGTTTCTTCAGCCTAAGAAACTGTCTTTTTCTTGATATCAATTACTTGGTTATCTAAGAGATAGGTGTTCTGAAAATGTTAGTGTAGTCACTATAGAGATATGAAACAGAAGTGTGGGAAGGTAGACAGACGTCCTAATTTGATACAGAATCTAAGTACCAGCCAAGAGCCCTGGGGTACCTTTTAACCTGTATCTACTCTTAACAGAAGCCACAAGTAGCCTTAGGGCAAGTAAGTGTAAGAGAATACCAGTTCTTCCCACGCATTTTTATCAGTAGGGAACTATATTCCCCCTTCCCCACAGTCTCTGTTGGTCCCTCTTAGCTACTAGATTTTGAGCTCCAGGGCAGAAAGGGAGACAGAATACTTCAGCACCAAGCAATACTCCAAATCTTGTCCTTTCTGCACTCATTTGCTTCATGGGGTTCACCTAGGAGATCCAACATCTGCTTAAATGAAACCACATGGTGGGTTTTTTTGGCTGTATCTTGTAAAATTCAGTAACATGGCATAGAGGAATTAGTTAAAAATGACTTGTGGTTTCATCGTTTTCCAAGATCCATGACGTGTTCATGCTTGCATTTTCAGAGACCATATGTAGCGTTAGAGAATAAACTAAATTTCTGAGTGTTTAACCCTTTCCTTTACATACCAACATACACGTTTTCTCTATAAATAGATTCCCTCATTAATGGCAATCTATTGAAGGTATTTACACACAGAAAATATGCCAGCCTGCGGACACGCTATCCCACTGTTTTAGTACTGAAACAAACTGACTAATTTCCCTAAAGAGTATGAGCATTGTGCATCACTAGTAAGTTTTCCTGAGACTGCCAGGCTGTGATGTTAGCCGAAGACAAAGCTGAGAAGCAGCCTATTAAGCAGTCAGGACCACCTCAGGTCAGGTGGTCCATAATATATTACCAAATAAGTGCAACAGAAGTGGAGCACTGACTCTGCTTTTAAGATATGGCAAAGATACGTAAGAAATGACAAATCTTAGACAGACTGCCAGTAAGGAACTTGTGGTCATCCAGATGTTCAGACTATTAGCTCGGTTTTCACAGTACTGGGAATGATGGCTGCAATATTTGGCTGGCAATCACATCTCCACTCTTGGCGTTTTAATAGAGCTCAGGGGAAGTGGTAACATGTAATGATAAAACTGGAAGGCCCAGCAGCGTCGATGCTTAAAATAGCTTTTTTATGGCAGAGGATCAATACAAAGCTGCACCATCTCTTTTCATGAACCCTTTTTTTTTTTCAGGGAAAATAGCCTCAGTGATGTTTTTGTGCCAACATTAACGATGCTCCTATGAGGGTGAAAGTTCACAAATGGATAGATGGTTAACGCAGCAAAGAGGCAATGAGCACTAAATAGTGAAAGAACAAAGGAAGGCGTAAACAGAGATTAAAGACAACTGACTTAGGTTTGCTTAGTTGGGAGAGTTGGACTCCAAGAATTCTTTAATGAAGTGAATACTTAATGAAGTAAAATTTTGTACTGCAGATTTTGTAATGACAAGACATTTCTAGAGCTCGAAATGCAGCTGATTATTATAGAGAGGCTAGCTCTGATGAGTGTGCTTTGGAGGTGCCAGTTTGCCAAGGGTAGGAGTAACACTTTTCCTGATCACTACAAGGGAAAGGGAATATTTGCGAGCATCACAAACAAGTTAAAAAATACATCGTTACCTTCGTATTTTTCTCCTTACTGGACAAAAGTATCTGCTTTAAAATAAAATTTTAAGAGTCAGAGGTCTTTGTCTGCAGAAATGTGGGAATGGAGTGAGGAAGGAGAATGCTATTACCTCAAACAAAAACAAAGAAACAAAATATTTCCTCATACTCCCCCTGTGGAATCTGTCTTTAAATCAGTGGTTTTCAAGTTCTGAAATCTGCAGAGCCCTAAGAATTTTTCAGTGAGAACAGGAACTTCTATGTAGGGAACCTAGTAAAATATAGTTGCTTTTCCAAGTTACTTGCTACTAGAGTAAGTCCACATACCCCAAAAGCTAAATACACCTGATTTAAAAGATATTGGTGTGAGGTATATATTTCTTTAGTCCAGAATGCTCAAGTTAGTATTAATTATTTCAGGCACTTGCAAAAAGAAACTTCTGAACATTTACTGGTATAAAAATCAGGGTGAGGGGGAAGGGAGTAGGTCTCTAACAACCCTGGTTACAGCCAGCTATGTGTAATAAAGTCTTTAATTAAGTAGTGCAAGTGATCTCTATGAGCTCTTTTGGGATGGGAAGGTGGGGAGAGTGGGATTACAACCCACAGCACTAAATCAACAGGCACCATTATAGACACATATGGTGTAAGTGGAATTCAGTAGAAGTTTTAGACATCTAAGGCCAAATCACCCCCACTGCTGTAAAAGTTCTCTTTAAAGGATAGGAGTAAAGGTCATAGTAGCTTATGCCAAATATAAAAATGAGAGCTAGAGACAGGAAACAGTGTTCAGATGTTACAGAGCTTTAAACCTGTTTTATGTCTGCTTTGGGCCTTTCATTTGTCCAGGCACTGCACACAGGACTTGCTTTGACCACGTCAGATATAGTGTAGGCTCATTTTTTAACAGCCATCAAAACAATAGTGCAGCAGCTGATAAAAAGCTGCGAGCCTTTGTTATATGGTGTATTGAAATAGGTCATATTTGTAAGAACAAATTAGTGGACATAAATAATAGATTTATAGATGTCCTACACCAATTATGTTAGGTTATTTACAAATAATTAATTAGAATTCTTATCATCCATATGTAGTAATAAAATATAACACCTCTCCTTTCTCCAAGACAGAATAAAGTGAGACTAAGAGAACCAACAAACAGGACACACTTTGCAGCTGTGCATTTCCAGCTGGAATCACAGAAATGTCTATTTGGCTATGTGCAATGAACAGTGGCTAGAACATTTACTTTGTCAAAGTTAACTTAGAACCTAAATTTAAATCAAGACAGGACACTTTGCATGTTCAGCATGTTTCTGCAAATGTTCTACTATTAAATCAATTGTGCAAGTATTTTGTTGACAATGAAAAATACAAGGAAATTAAAACATTGCAAAAGTTTCACAGAGGTAAAAAAGATGGAAACTGGAGAACTAGAAAAGATATTATGAACAGTATAGAATTAAAGTGTTACAACTTTTCTGCTTGGTTCATGGCATGAATGTAAGGACATAGCAGCATTTTTCAGTTCCATTGCACACTCCAGCTTTCAGTGGTTTGACAGCTATGTGAAAATTCATGTGGGCTAAAGGGTATTTACTGTATTCACTGTGAGGTCTGAACCCTGGGAAAAAAGACTGCCCCTATGGTTAAACAAATAGTGTACAAGAAGAAAAATACCAGGTCTTTTTTTTCAGGTAAAGATCTTTGAACATATTGCTTACACCATTCAGAAGTGATCAGAGAGTCCATGCTGCATGTGCAAGGCCCAAACACATACACACCACTTCTAGTTGGCATTGGAGGACCATTGATTTAATCAGGTGAGGAGCTGCTTCCTATTGAGAGGATGTCTTTATCCAACTGAGATTATTATGTACATTCCTTAACTCACAAACTGCAACCCAGAAGATCAACTGGATCTGAAGAAGGCTAACAAAACCTTTTCTCAAAACCACCTAGTTCAGCGGTACGGGTAAGACTTTCCACAGCCTGTCCTGGGGGCAATGAAAGGTAGGAAGTGAGTCGGCATCAGTTTTCAACTTGCAAGATGCTATCTTTCAAACAGACTTTCTACTATGAAAAACATGAGAAACTAATATAGTTGTGGATTTATTTTATTCCTGATTATCTTCTGCTAGAAACACTTTCTTCCTAACGAGGTTAAACTTCTCATACTTTCTCCACACTTTCTGCACAATATTTGACCTATGAATAAATGCATAAAGATAATTTTTTATTAGCAAATTTCTTAATTTTAAAAAACAAATGGTATTATAATCACTCATACACCTGGGAAAACTGAGGAAATTAGTATAATACAGTTGTTACATCTGGTATTGAGGCTACGATGCATTTACTGCAAGATGACAGATCACTACTTATGGACTTCGCATACTGGTAACCATCGCTTACTCAGTATCTGCAGGTATCATAATCGTGACAGACAAACAATCTTTCTACCAGTCCCCAGCAGTATAATGTTGCATTTATCCACTGTACAACCAACAAGTGTAGCAAGTACCTTGATAAAAATAAAATTTCAAATCAGAACTATACCTGAAAACATTCATTCTTTTGATCAAGAAAACTAGTCTACAAAGAGAAACGCTGTTCATCCCGGGCTCAGCGCAGTATTCCTACGTAACCACTTAATGATCTGTGTGATCTGTTAGCATGGTGTATCTTTCCAGTGTTTCCAGTGCTGTTCTTACCAGGCAGTTGTTATTAGGGCAACTTGTTTCCAGTGTTTCCCTCTTTTGCCAGAGTGGTAACTCAGGGGTGAAAAAAATCCCTACATTAATTAAAAGCCTTCTCAAAGGAGGAAGGGGAGATGAGACGAGGGAGTAGAATGAGGATGGGTTAAATCTCAAAGGGTCTCTAGGTAGATGGTTCAGACACAGGCAGCACTTCTTGCAGAGGCAGTCTGACCAAAAAGGTAAACCACATGGAGAAGAGACGATAAGAAATTATGAAGCGGTAAACCACAGTGCGAAGCAGGGGTGGATACAGCCCATTCCCTGTTTTGAAGTGTATCCGCTTCTTTATCGCTCAGTTCTAAATGTCTTACTTTAAGAAGGTGATTCAGTAGTTAGCTATTGGGGGGGGGGAGGTGGGCGGAAAAGCTAGAGACAACAAAGCTGACTTAGGGCTGCTAAGGCAGCCACGATAAATCACAGGGGACTGCAGTCTGCGCATGGTGGGAACAGAGTGTGAGTCAGCTAAGAGGTGATGGATGCCTGAGGTTATTTATTCTGGAGGATGCCAGGGTGGGCTGGAAATTCAGTTATCCCTGTGACTACAACAAATCTTCTCATTAATAAAGTTTGTATTTTAAGTCAAACAATGTTGAAAAGCCCATGGATTTTGTACACGACCCCCTCCTATTTTTCTGTCCCCTTGTTTAAAATAGAAATTGCTAAATGTAAATATATTTAGCAGGCAAGTAGCAAAGCATCATCACAAACAGGGCATCTAACGTCTAACTAAAAGTGAAATCAGTACACAGCGGTTAAAGTACCCAGCTACCTGAAGCAGTGATTTTTCTAATATTAATATGAAGAACACCTTGAACACAGGTAAGTTTTATCACTCAGATACATTTCTGTATCTAATACAAGCTACTTTAGTTCTCATGATTTCTGTTTCGGCAACATCCAATATCAAAAACATGAAGGTGAGTTTGAGAAGTTCTGGCTGCTGATGTTGTTTAGTTACTATGTGAAACAATAATTATTGTCTGATGCCTACTACAACTGACAAAGCAAGTCAGCTTTTCAAAGGCCCGAGTAAACATCACATAATAAAGTTGGACAAAACAGAAGGAAATTGTGGTTAACAGTTTCTGTCTCAGTAAAAAGCAAAAAAGCAACCCCAATTCTGATTTATTTCTTAGTAACAGAGAGCTCTACCAGAACGCCTTGCCTCAACAGCTCACAAAAACTTGCAGAAACAAACAAACAAAAAAAAAAATAAATCACAGTGCTTCTTCAGGTATAACTATAGTTCAAGGTACTGGCCTTTGTGCAGTTACTAATCTAATGTCTTGAAGTCATCGCTTTTAATTCCCTGTTCCCTAATATGAGATGAAGTGAAGGCGGTGGCAGAGAACATAGATCACAGCAGGTATTTCTTACAACACCTGGAATCTCTGATTGACAGAATTGAGCTGTTATTACTAATTGCAGGTAACACTTCACACAGCGCACGCACTCGTTCACTCATACTTGCACACTCAGAACCAGGTGCCCACAGCACCAGCTGAGAGGCCAACCCCGATGAGCGTCGTAGACTGGAGGGCTGAGCTCTGCAACACCACCTGGGCCAAAGCAACTTCTGACTTTCTCTTCTTCACTACATGCTTTCCTTTACATTGCTCTCTACACCCACCTCTGCAGGGCTACAAGGAGGATGTAAGGGAGGGTGACATTCTGAAACGTTGCACACATTTTAGGTGTACAAAAACCTTCAATGCGCACATTTGAACATTTCCTAATCTGCCTCAAAAGTCTACGTTGCTTGTTTCATTTCCCTTGGAAAATGAGCAAAAAACACAACAGTATAAAAAAAATTACTGCGAATTTCAGACAGACAGAAGAATTCCAACCATCTCCAATGTCTGAGTTGCCGTTTACCCCAGGCTCAGCAGGGTAAGAGCATAATCTCATTCAATCCTCCATATAGCTGGTTGGAGATTTGTGGGTTGTTTTTTTGTAAAAAGAGGATAATGCAGGGAGATAAGTTACATGTGTCCAATGCCGTATAGCAAGTTGCTACTGATTAGTGATCTTCTGTAATGGTAATGCAGTATAGTCTTTGGAGGATTGCAATTGATCTCTTTTGAAGATATACAGTGTGCCCCTTCATTGACCCAGCCTCTGAGACTGCAGAGTGCTCTAACAGTAGAGGATGAGAGAAAAACTTCGAAGGCACTTTAAAAGCAATGTTAAGGATCTAGGTTATATTAAGACTATTTTCAGTTAGCACCATCTTGTTTCTTTGCTTGCTTTTAGAAACGTTGCATTGTTGGATCAATGCTACTGTAGTTAATAATTAGAGATAAGGACAATTTTAAATTCTAAGTGTCTGGGTCATTTACACCCTGATAATCATAGCAACCACAAGTTTTGACACTGACTACTTGTTCAGTTGCAGCACTTAAATGAATCCTTTCAATGAAATCAGAGAAATCTGTAAAACTAGACTGAGCTGTGTCATTTGTCACAAAAGTTTGTTTGCACAGATCTTAAAAGTTTCGGGGATGGGGGCTCAGCTAACTTCCTAGGCATTCATTTCCATTGCTTACTTAAGCAAAGTGATTTCTACATCAGCAATGACGACTGCCGTTGTCATAGTTGCTTAGGGATTAAGGTGACACAGAAGACTTAGACTTACAGAAGAACATCGATGCCAAAGTTGAAATCAGCTGTGGAGGGAAGGGGCGTGTTCTCAGTGCCACAGTAAACACGTGCCAAGAACAACTCCTTTGTTCTTTATCTTATGTCCCTCAGGTTGTCTTAGCTCAAATCAAATGATAATAAATGGATTAAACAAGGTAAGATAATAGTATCTTCATAGTCCAAGACAACCTCAGACAAAACTGTGGAAAGGAACCTGTCAACCTGTTTCACTTGTCAACATCGGTGACCGTTGCTAAATTGCAATCCCATATAGTCTCCCTAAAGTCCTGTCCTGCTCTTCACAAGGTGCTGTTGCTTCCAGCTTCATCATCACAACTTCTGCCCAGCAGTTAGATGTCAATAAGATGGCCAGAACAAGAGGAAAAACATTGTGATAATAAACATGGAATTCGCTAATTTAGGTTAAAAAAACCAAAGCCTACTAGCTGTTCACAAATTTTTCTATAATTTGCAGGTAAGATCCTTGTATCCAATTAAAATGTTATCTGAAAGCCTAATTTTCCACAGTCAGGTCCTAATTCAGATAACATTTGCTTATGAATTATAGACCATCCCTATTTTACACAGCACTTAAACGTTTTCCTGATAGAGCATGGACTCTTGAAACATTCAAAACAGATGTGTAAGAAGGAAAAAAATTGGATCCAAGAGGCTGTAGAACTTACAGGGCACTGTGTATTTGTCTGTTGTGCTTATTCCCAATTAAAATGCTTTCAACAAGCTATCCAAGCTCTGCACTCTCACCATACTTGGCTAGCTCAAGCACACATAAATTTACTTATAATTTTTCTAATCTTTCTTAGCACATAACTGCAGATCCTGAGAAGGCAGATTTTATGAGTGATTTCAACACAGAAGGAGGTATTACATGCGTTGTTCTGATGTACCTCCACATATTTTCTCCTCTGTAGGTGCCACTCACTTAAAAAGGTTTATGTGTTCTGTTGCAAATGAAGGTAGTAAAAAGTGAGCACAAATCTCCATGCAGGAGTGTATTTTGCCAACTCACACTCAAGCACAATACCAGCACTGAAGAACTGTGTGTCGCTGACTGCTGTGCAACCAACCCACCTGTCAAGACACAGAGAGAAGTTACTTAAAATAAAGAATGCCTGGTGTAAATCAAATATTGATGAAAGGAAGCCTTAATCACCTGCCTCCAGCTCCACAAGGCACTGCAATAGTTGATTTCAGACTTATTTACTGAGTTTCTTTCACCTTTTCTCCCTTCATTAATTTGCTGGGAAAAGCTAAATGGATGGGTAGGAGACTTATCTAAAGAACAGATGTTATTGTAAGTACTGCTGATTCTGGTAGTCTTCCCCTTTACCTTCTAATTAAATGAAATCTTCCCACACATACACACCCACTCTGCACAACAAACAAAGCATAGTCACAACACTATCTTTGTGTTACTATACACCAGGATGCATTCAGTTAGTGTTTTACCAGGTGTGTGTTTTAGACCAGTTGATCGGTCTTGACCTCTCTGGCCCTTCTTGATCTTGGGAGGTTTCACTTTGAGTGCAGATACAAGGACGAAATGGGGAAAAGGTCTCTTTAATCAGGTGGGTTAAGTTTGTATGCTTGCTCAGCTCTAGTTGTTCAGGGCAACTGGGGAGAGAGTTTGGAAGAAACTAGACACATGAACACATAGAGGCACATCTTTCCACTCAATTTTAGGGACCTGGCTATGAGCCAGACTATGTTTTGGCATTCTCCACTGGGGCAGGGGTGGTGGCATTGTCTTTTTTGTTTGTTTGGGGTTTTTGTGTTCTTTCTGGATTAGGAAGTGTTCCGAGTCCAAAAAGAAAGAGGGAATGGAATGAAAACAGTCATGTGGGGGGCTGTGAAAAACAACATTACTGTGAAGCTGGGATAATAAACAGTGACCCGTGATGATCATTACCGAGCAGCTAGAAAAGCATGGAGTCTTTAAGTAGCTGGTCCTACAGCAGCTGAACATCCGTTCAGATGGTTGGAAAATCAGCAGGGCTTGCAGGGGCCCAGGCGTGCATGGGGGCTGGCTATTAAGAAGCTTGACATCTTCTCAGCACCAACAGCAGGAACACATCTGAAGGTACAGAGCATCTGTTCAGTTCCCTGTTCTAAAGCTAACCGTAGCCTCAGCACAGAGAATATTTAACTGTTGCCCCCATGTACTTCCTGACTGATACAGGATGCTGTCTCCCACAGCAATAAAGGAAATGATAGCCTCCCATATACATTCAAGTAATAATAAAATAAGAAGTACGTAATAATAACCAGAGCCATATGAAATATGTACTTCATGAACCAAAATTAAACTGGAGAAATGGCTAAGCATGAAAGGTCAGGGCTCATAAACTGAACATAATCTCCTGTGCTTTACGCCTCTCTCCCCACAAGCAAATTAAATTTTAATGATTTTTGGAAGCTCTGACTGCTAAATACTGTTTCCAACCTCCCATATGAATGACAGCATAACCCTAAGGCCAGTGAGAATGGCCAAGCCCATGTGCTTTTACATGCAAGGCGTTG
Source organism: Psophia crepitans (assembly GCA_013399095.1). Lineage (NCBI taxonomy): Eukaryota > Metazoa > Chordata > Aves > Gruiformes > Psophiidae > Psophia > Psophia crepitans. The sequence continues at coordinate 89,964 of VWZZ01002864.1, forward strand.
GTTTATTCCCTAATGTATACACCATACGGCACAACAGTCCTGATGGGATGGTGTGAGCAATTAGGATTGAAAGCTTTGGTCAGAGCTCAGGAGATCCAGGTCTCCACTGCTCCAATGCTGACAATCCAGTGAAAACCTCTCCTGGAGGCATTGTGTTCACTTTGCATAAAATTAAAGTCCACAGTAGCTGTAAGATGTTGTGAGATCAGGCTTGAAGTATTCAGTAAAGGTAATGTATAAATATAAGCTGATAACCACAGATTTTGTTTTGGAACACATGCAATTTTTTGTATTTATTTTTTTTAAACTTACTCTAGTAAAGTATTTGACATGAGTACATCATATTCTGAACTTTATTCAGTACCTACAAATTAAGGTGATGGAAGAAGCTTAAAAGCTAAAATTATTTCTAAGATAGAGCCATTAGGCAACTATGAGTATCAAGATGGGAAGTCATGCAAGCCAATAACAGCACGAAATTAATGTGGACCCTAACACAGCAAGGTTTAGGGGACTGGTCTACTGAGGCTAGGCTAAAGAAAAGGAACTTTGTCTGAAACGCAGTACAGACTGGGTCACTGTGTGACCTCAAGTCAGCTGCTTACTTTACTGTGCCTTGGTGAAACCATAGGTGACTCCTTGCATTTACCAAATACTTCACCTGTGTTCATCCTAACAGCTAAATAAACAAACAGTATTTGCAGCAGATTTTAAAAGGGTTGTTCATTGCATATTCAGTTACTTGAACTAGTTATTTTGTTTACATATTTGTTTAAAGCTTGATTGTTTTCCAATAAAATAGGCACTAAAATACAAATATTAGCTTACACTACTGATTTTTTGATTTTTGTCTATTTTTAGGCAAAACACATCTTAAACTAGATGAGTCAAAGAGTTCCTAATCTGAATCGATGTACGATATCTTTATTAAATGAATTTACATGAGAAAAGATGGAGGTTTTGGCATGCATTTCAAGAATACAGAATCATGGCATTCACATTAGAAGACAAAAATTCTAAGTAGAATCAAATTGCAACTTTCACAATAAACAAATATTATTTCTACTCCCTACCTGCACATCACTATTCATTTAAAAAAAAAATAAATCTCCAATGGTGAATCATTCTTGTTTTACAGAAGAAACTGAAACTAAGTCCAAAACAGTCGGCAAAAGTCTGGATTAAATCTTGTTCCCAACTTGTCCTACTCTGATCATTAGACATACTGGGAATTTACATTAGTTTGTGATTTGTATTGTTTAGAAGTACGGGAAATGTGACTGGCAGAAATCAAGAGAGGAAGCGGAGATGTGTAAGTATAAAAAGCAAGCTTTTTCCGATGTGAGACTATGGCGATGACAATTGCAGAACAAGCCTCTCCTTACAAAAATCAGATCATCTTGAGGTCATTATCACACTTGCTGAAACCCTGAGCATCACTGACTTTTCACAGCTTTCGCGCTTGCCCATCTGTCACTGTTTCCCTGTCTTCCTTGTACGCCAGTGGAATGAACGCAATAGAAAGCGGCAGGGTAATTAACGGGGCCGCTATCTCAGGAGGTGCCCCCTTTTGTGGAGTGCAACTCTAATGTATTCTTTAGAGACACGCAGTACAGTCAGGAGCATTCCTATGCTTCCAGAAATTGCGGTTCACTGCTTCAGCCTACGCCGCACACTTGGTGGGTTAGAGAAACATTTATTTACAAAAAAAAAAAAAAGAAAAAAGGAGCGGTAGGGAAACTCATGCCAAGAAGAGAAATGTGTTTTGTTGAAGGACTGATTATCATTTAGCTTTCCAGCTTAAACACAGACCAACAGCGCATTCTAATAAACTCACAAATAAATGAGGAGTGCCATAATAAACTCCAGAAGCTGCGTACTGGAAATTGCTGTACCTGCTGTTTCCAGCTACTTATGGAGGCAATGGAAATACTATACCTCTTTGCACCTGCTCCTATCTGTTAGTTCCTCTTGGAAGTTTTTTCCCTGCACAAATTTTAACAGAGCCTAAAACATGCACACATGTGAAAGACGCTTCTTGAGAACTGGAGCTTAGTGGAGTTCAGGAAGCAGCGACTATTCCCCTTGTCCACCCCTTCTTTCACTGACGTGGTAAGGAACCTGGATCCATTTCCGCAGCCTTCCTTACAGTTTTGCATCCTCAGCAGAACCCACACACATCCTGAATCAGTTTACAGCCTGGCTTGGCCACAACCATTTGATTATAGTTGTTACAGCCCCTGCTACAGTTACAGTTGTAACAGTAATTACAATTGTGACATCCCCCTCAGATGCAGACCGATATTTTTGCTCTTCTCTCATCCCACCTACAGCAGAAATTTCTTATGTTTTGAGATGTGATGATAATGTGCAGTTTGCTACTGGAAGTCCCAAATGTTTTTGTTTTCTGCTTGCTCACTTGCAATAGTCTGAGCTGCTGGCGCCAAGAGAATGCGTGCCATCACATCAGCAAGCACTCTGCAAGATGTGACGAGATATTCTAAAAACACCGCACAGAGGAGAAGCTATCCAAATTCAATCCACTTTTTTCAGGATTTTTAACTTGCTATTGATCCACATGACTCATATTCAATGAGATCATTAGATCCTGAGAAACAAATCCCGCATTAATCTCTTCTCTTACAATTCTGGCAATTTCAGCTTTCGCTTGTGCTCCGAGATAAGCCTACAGGCTGCGACTTACTTTCTCTTTTGGACTGAACAATTCTTTGTCATGTATATCTATGCAAAAATACATTTATACCTACATGGAATTGAACTGTGAGCTTTGCAGCACGTTATCAAGGTAGCTTGCCACTCTATCAATGTATTACAGGCCTCAGAATCACACAGCCAAAGGTAGGCACTGAATTAAAATTTTAATTCTGAAGGCAAGACGCTGGTTTTCTTGAGATAGAGAATTGGGGGTTGCAGGACCATTCAACCTCATTGTTACTTGCGGTTTTGGGGAAAAATATAACTTACACTGAGATACAATCGAACTAGACATATTTGAGGGATATCTGGTTTTGATTCAGAACTTGACTATAACTTACATTTAAAGATCAAGAACAGTTATTTATTGGTATTGAAGCATATTTTACGTTATGTAAAGCTGCTAATAACTGGTTAGAGATAAAGAGGATGGAAGAGCTCCTTCACAGTTAATTCTGTGGAAGGCTGGATCTTGCATCATTGCTGTAAAAGTATGATTGAAAGCATGATTGACCTTACCTACCACTTCTCTGTGGACAAGCAGTATTCCTGCTCCAGATTAAGAGGGAGAACAAAGAATAAAAAGAAAAAAAAACCAGCCAGGTCTACACTAGGGTGACACAGATGATATAACACAGGAAAGATTGTAAGACCAAACCAGGTAGTCCTGTGCAAAGTGAGTATTGATCAAGATACTGGAGAAAATAAATCCCACAGGAGCTATTTCTACTTCAGGTTATACAATGGACATGCTATATTCTACACTGCACAAAGAATTACAGGTTCTGTATAGAATATATAAAATTATGTGAAAAAAAAGCAATCAGTTATCATCTCAGTAGCCATTTGTTTGTGTCTTTAGTCTTACCTTTCTAATTCGTTCAATTAATATTCTGCTTTTGTTTTAAGAAAAGTTATATTCTTTTTATATGTCTATTGTGGGAAGGAAGCGCAGCTGTGTTTCTATCATCTATTAAGCAGTACTCACCATGCTTGGTTAGGGGAGCCACTACATAGAAGAAACTATTCACAGGCCTCCTATAAACTTCATTAGAATTTTACAGAACTGAAAGAAGATCCTTTTCTCTTTATTTGGCACTTAGGTGAAGGACAGTCTATCTTCAGACAGCTAAATTTCAGGTCAGGATCTTATCCTTAGAGATAGACCCTAACTTCAGTGTTCCAACTTGCTCTTTGAAGAGGCATTTCTCTCTATGTTGAGAGCCTGAGCTTCAGAAATAGTTATAGACAACTAAAATACCGGGCCATTCAACATCGCACAGTGTTAGAAGATATTTCAAATAAATAAAATGTATGAGATTATCTTTCAGGGTGGTTTAAATGTACCAAATTAAACACTAAATCTAGACTGGGAGTTACAACACACAAGCTTTTACAGTCAGCTAGCAGCAATGCAACTAAAGCAAATACAAAACCTCAAGGTTTGAGTGCTAAAGAGTTAGAAAATGTAGACTTAAATTTTTCTTTAATTCTCCATCTCTATTCAGTCATGTACTGTAGGTCATTTTGATGTTGACCACATAAAAGAGCTAATGCTGAAATTCATTAGTTCTTATGCAAATTATACTGATTGCATCTACCCTGACATAAGCCACAATTGCTTTATTTCTGTCCTTACAGATCATTCCTCTCTAGTTTCTTATATTTTGTATCATTATCTGACAATCTTTGGTTTGGGTGGTGGGGTTGGTTTGGTTGTTTTTTTGCGAGGTGGGTGGGGAGCAGAGTTGTCTTCAAACAGGTTTTGCTTATAGTAAGGGCAGTTACAAAATAGTAGCACTGGTTGTATTTTAAGAGCGTAAAGGGAACATAAAACACAACCATCCCCAGAGGTATTTGCCTGAGTGGGATCAGACAGAGCGGAGGTTAGGAACGGGACGCAGTTTAATGTAGGCCTTAATAATGTTTCCAGTTGAGGCTGCGTAAAGCAGAAAGATTCAATGTTTGTCCGAACAGAGGATCATGCTGACAGTGTTTGCAATCAGAGACAGATAAAGCAGCAAGTGCAAACAAGCCCTGTTCCCACCTTGCCTCTGACACAGTCCCCTGACACTGCCCTGTTTCTGTGTTTCCCCTATTAAATTATACTTGTCCAGGCTGCTTCTATTACAGATCTCTATAGCGGTTTCCATCTTTCACGGGGTAAAATTATTTATCCTGTGGCCTTTCTCTCTCGCACAGATGTCTGAACCCATATACGCCTGTCGTATATCTATTAGGTCCTTCCTGTGAAGACCTAATCCATCTGCCACTGGCAATCTCCACAACAGCCGTGAAAAGCAGGAGCCATCCTGCTAAATGTAGCCTGTCCTGGCTGTCTGGGGCCAGGGGTAACACTTAATTTCTGCCTAAATGAACAGGTCAATGAATTTATTTTTACTTATATTAAAATTCATGTTTTGTAAGTAATTTATCAATATGGCAGTACACATCTGATTTAGTACAAACTGGCACATGGTCAGCTGAAAAAAAAGTGGGTGTTACACACAGCATCGATATCTGCCCTGTAACTTTAAAAACTGACCATACATACCATTAAAGGAATACCGTAAATGTCAGTCAAGGCCTAATTAGTGTCTATAAAGGTACTTCCTGGCAATAATTGATTTCTTCATCCAGATCCCAATCTGCTCTACTGATATTCTTTAATGACTTTCTGAAGTCAGTGATAACAAATTGGATAAGAAAAGATGTTTTCGTCAATCTGGAGGATTCACAGGAGACACAAAGACTGAGTTAACATGATGCTGTTGCCAAGAGTGACTGAGCAAACAGTGTTTGCAATTGCAATTCACTTCCCTAACTTGGTTTCCAGCAAAGCAGCAGCACTTTACCTTTAATTATGCCTGCCCCAGAGTAAAGGAGGGGGGGGAAAAATTGCTTTCCATTACTTATTTGTTCTTTTGTCTTTCACACTCCTCAGCAAACTCCATCATGTAATTAAACTCTAAAGGCTATTTGCTGACAACCTGTGGTCAAAATGTAATGGAAGATGACAACGATGCTCAAGCCCGTTTCCCTCCTTCCTGGAGTGCTGGTTTCTACCAAAGTGCTTCCTTTGAACAAACTACTGTACACCATAATCAGATCATTTGGAAACAGGGTGTGATGTGTAGGTAGCTGGCAGTGTTTAAAACCTTGACATTAGCATTGCTTAAAGAGGAACTGCATTAATAGCCCACTTTTCCCATACCTTCTATTCAGGCAGAGGAAAGTGTAAATCCAGCCATTGTAGTGGCTGGCAAACATTGGTGTCTCATCCCCACCTTCTATCCAAAACTCAAATTCAGCCTCAAGGGTAATAGGCCACTGTGGCCTCTAATTTCAATAAAAGCAGTGTGTAGAACGGGGAGGGAAGTCTGGGCTCTGTAAGAAAGGGGAAACATCAGAACACTTTCAGACAATCACGGGAAAAAATTGAATTACGAAGATTTGGGAATCTTTATGCCATAAAAAGAATTCCCAAGATTATTTTATATTGCTTTCTAGCTTCTGTCTGCACACTGTAATATACAGACAGATAAACTGATTTTTCTTCTAGCACAGAAAAATCAAATAAATGAAAAAAAGACTTTTGATGGACCATCTACAGGAAAGGAAATTTGCTAAATCTAAATTCTGTGAGTAAATTGGGACAAGGAAAACAGTCCTGTTATTTCAACAGCCTCCTAGCCCTACTTTTCTGTCTGTCTCACAGTTACTAATCAGTCTGAGAAATGACAGCATTCTAAGCCTATAATGATAGAAGACAAAACCAAACACAAAACAGGACCCATGATAAATCAGAAGAGGCCTGATCCCGTGGCTGCCATGGACAGCTATGGATCTAGCCTGCTTTCCAGTCAAAGACACAGGTCAGCCGCTCCCCTTGCCCACCCGAGTGCCAGCACTTACAGAGCATGAGGCAGCAGGAAGGAGAGGGAAAGGCTCCCTGACGACACAGATCTGGCTGATGCTGTTCGCATTAGGTGCAACCCTGTGGAGGGAAAAGGGGCAACATCCCCTCCCCTCCCTTTATAGGTAACACCTGATGAAGTTTCTGGCAGGTGGATGGTGATGGGGACAGCTGCAGCACAAGTGGGAGAACCTGGTGAGGGTTGGTTTGTGGCAGGGAGGAGGCAGAAAACCAAGTGTCATAGGTGACCAAAAAAAGAAAAAAAAAGGAGGAGTCTTTTGTAAAGACTCACAGGCTTTGCGTACATGTTTGTGCAAGTCAGGAAGATACTGAAAGCTGCTGGGACAAAAAAAAATGAGCATGGAGGAAAGAAATAATCCAGGAATGTGTAGTGGATACTCTCCAACCCTGTGTCTTGCTCTGCCTCAGCCCCCAGATCTGAGCTCCTGCTCTTTGAACAAGGTTTCCTTGTTCTGGTTCGGTAGTTTTGTTTTGCTCTAAACATAACTTTAAAGATGGGAAGTCACTGATAACTCTTGATGAGTTCACTTTAAAGAAAAGGCTCGCTCCAGGGCTCCAGGGGATCAGTCAGTCTTCAAACAAAAACTAGGTGGTTGTGGCAGTGCTGCCCCACCTGCCCACTGCAAGTGTCTGCAGGAGGATGAGGAGCAGTGTCTGTGGAGGATGAGGTAGGCTGAGGATACCATCCTTGCAACCTGTCCATCCCTGCTTCTCGTGTGGAACAGGGCTGAGGTCTGGGGATGATACAGGTCATACCTGACCCATTCTGCCAAGCGGTCTCTCCTTTCCCTCCCAGTCCTGCATTTAACACTTTTTGCCACTTGTACATAAACACCTGGATAGTTACAGGGTGTCCTTGCACCATATAGACTGAAGTAGAGATGCCAATAGCAGGGCTGGTGCTGCAAACCTCACTAGTGTGGCACTGAGGGTAGTCAGACTTGCTTTGGTTCTCTAGCTGCCTAAAATCCCTGTCCACATGTAAAGGTTTTCCTTTCATTTACAAACGCTCCCTTCTGTTCTCGGCATCTAGGAATGTTTCCCAATTCCTATATCATTGTTTTGCCCATGGTTTTCTTTAGGCTTTGACATGTTAGCGAACCCTATGTCAATTAAAGTGCTAGGAATGTCAGTATTTTAATTTTCTGGGAGGCTGCTTTGTTCTTAACACATCCTAATCTTGAATTTCAGCTTTTTTTCCAGGCCTAGACCTTTTCTAAGTACACACAGACAAAAGCTCCAAATTATACTGTGGTTTAGTGATTCTGAGCAAAATGTGCCCTAGGGCTTAGCCTGAGAACATCAGCTCATTTTCTTTAGTGACCCAAGACAGATAACTAGAGGCTAGGTTTCCAAAGGTGAAAGGCTTCTGTCACTAAGCCACTGCAGCAACTTAATTGAATGTTTTCTCCCAGCACTAGCTGCTTTTACTATTTGTTCTGTGTTGGGATTAGTATGGAGTATTTGCCTGACTTGTCTACGAACAAAAACTGTAAAAGAAAAAAAAAATGTTTGCAATTACTTATTGAGTGCCATTCTGACATATCCAAGGGTCATTCGCACAGCCTTCCAGTCACTTTAGGTCAAAACTCATTTCTGCTTTGGTAAATCACACCCAGGGTGGCTTTGTTGCATGTTATGACCTGTCCCATATCCACAGATCATCAGGCATCTAAATTAAAGAGCACAAACTCCATTGGGCCTTTTATTTCTGTTTTCCTACAGGGCTCTTGCTTCCCCCCGTCCCCCCAATTGAAGTCAAATATAAAGATTTCATCTGTAATATTTTGTTTCCTTTAGGTTTCCCTGTTTCTAATTTGCCATTTAGGTGAGGGAGGAGCCTGGAAAGGCAATCACCAGGATGTTCATTAATTTCCCGGTAGGGCTATGTAGATCAGCTCACAGCCTAAACATGATAACGCTTGCTTTTCTTCCCCTCCCCTTCACATGTACACCCTCATAATGGAGATGGAGGAGAGATAATAACAGAGGGAACGGGCAGCTCTTCACCGTTTGTGAAGCTAATGAGCCCATTCATTTGGTCTCATTACGAATATGCCACCTCTGGCACCAGGCTTTGGTTCTGTTCCTGGCTGCATCAACATCAATTTCAAGGCACACTGATGCATTGCTAACATACGCAGCAGCCAAACCTCTTCTTTTCAGCCTTTTTTTTTTTTTTTCTGTTGTACTATCTGAGACCTTCCCCTCTTCATTGCTTCCTCCCCTCGAGAAGCACAGAAGCCTAGACTGAAAAATAATGAGACTATTAATTAGAGCTTCTCTAAAGGAGAGTTATCCTGACTGGGTGTTGTCTTTGTCTCAGTCTTTGTTCCAGGCACGTTCTGTGAGATTAATTTTTGTTTACACATGTTAATACAAGACATTAATATATCCAGCTAGAAGAAAAGAAGGTCAGCCTGACTAAACAATCTGATTATTCTTGAGGTGGACAGTCAAGGTTCATATTGAGGAGACACAACTCTCTTGTCTTCCTTGCACTCCTATAATATCTCCATAAAAAGGCATCCTTTTTTTTTTTTTTTTTTTCCTGAAAACTGGGTGTTAGGGTAGCTGCTGAGTGCAGCCAGGGAGAGACACAGAAACATTACATGGGCTGCTTGTCATTTTTTGCCGTTTGCACGTCATCCAGGTGACAGGGTGGGAATCTATTTTCTTGGCTATTTAGAGGTCTTCCTGAAGTGAGTTTGTGGTCTCACGCCAAGTCTGAGGAAATGTATCCCTCTGTTGATATGTTATAGTTTTGCCGCAGGACTTGATGACTGGATGGATAATATCTGAATTTCCCTCAATGAACGTCTCTATGGCAAAATGAAAATGTGACCGCAGTGCACATAAACAATGCAACGCTAGATTTTGCTCAACTGTCATGGATCAGGATAAGAGTGAAAACATGATATAGGCTCCAGCAACCAAAACTCAAGGTATCTAGGACACCAAGTTGTTATTTGGATCATTACTGTGAATATTAGCTTTTTTTTTTCTTTTTAATTGTAGAGTAAGGCTATACTCTTTCTGGCTGCAAAGTACCTTAGATAGACACCTCCCTGTAATACTACTGGGGTGCTACAACGTTCTTAACTAACTGATCTGTTAAGAAATAATATCTTTCAGCCTGTATTATCTCAAGTAACATTTCATTTAGTTTCCCTACTAGCAACCACTACAGTGAAAAAGATCTAGCTGAAGGTTAAAAAGACAATTCCTTTAAAGCTATTAAAAAAATAAAACCCTGGAAACTAACACCATGAAAGTTCCCAAAATGTCAAAAGATCAATCATTTTTCTGAATGATCAATAAATTTTTCAAGAAAATTTATATGCATATCTCTTTTTAAAGTATGCAGCATATACTGAAAGTTACTTTTTGTGGAAAAACAAATATCCTGAAACAGAAATAAGTGTAAATGCTGGAATAAATGTCATTATTTGCTGTAATAAATGACAGCTAAATATTTCCAAAATGGAAAATTCAAAATCAAAGGGAAAAAAATAGCTAAAGAAATAAATAAATTAATTAGGTCAAGACTGCATTCTTGCATTCACAAATTTAGTGCATTCATTCAGTGAGAAATTTAAGTTATTTTAACTGCGTCTTAATATTAGACTTATGAAAGTCTCACTTGTAAAAAAAATTACAATTGCTGGGTGCTGGATCAAGACAGGCTGGCTCTATTGACAGGAAAATTCTTCCTTTCATCTTCTAAATACAGGGTAATCTGTCTGGATCTGAAAGCCTGGCCTAGATGCAGCAGTCCTAGCCAAACCCTACCTCAGTATCCAAATTCTCTTTCCTGAAGGAAACTCGCAGAAAATCTTGACAAATATACCTATTTGAAGGTAACCTTCTAGGCTAGGCATAGCCTGGATTTAGACCAGGGTATGGAATAGAAATAGAAATAGAAATAGAAAAAAAATCCTTTGTGATAATGAAGGATGATCTCTTCTTTTCACAGCTTAAGCAGTGGACAGTTACTCTCATTCTCCTGAACCTCTGCAACATTCAGCCCTGCTGAGCACGCTATGCTGCTGTCTCACATAAGAGAGAAAAAGTGCTGTTTCTTCCTCAAAAGATGCATCCAAGCATGCAGCTTCCCACACTTTACTACTGATTTGTGGGGCTGAGGAAGAAGAAAGGATCCATTGTCTTTTCTTTAGCCACCTACGTATAGTGTCTCTGTGGACTACTCAGATAGCATAAACATACCCAACAAGATATAACCGCAAATATAGCCTGATTACTTGGATGAAGAAGACCTGGCAGCTGAATGCAGACAGGCTCGAGGTAGTATTTGTGGAGAGAACCAGTTCACAGCATTGTTGGTTGCTCAGCTTTAGAGACTGTTGGAATCCTTTCTTTACAAAGTTTTCAAGAGAAACATCTCAGGGCAGTGCATTCTGATACCCTCAAATGGCTGGGATGATGACCTCGTCTTGGTAATCCACAGGCTTGTTACCTTTTGACTGAACTACCTTAGTGCAATACATGTGTTTGAAAAGTGCTTTCCTTTTTTTACTGCATCTCTACTGTGAGCCAAAGAACATAGCTTGTTTTTCTAAAACAGAATTTAAGGCTACTCTGTAGGATTTGCTGCAGGGTCTTCCACATTCATTGGCTTGGAACTGGAAATTCATTTATTTTGCTCAACATCAGTACCAAACTCTCCAGCTACTTTCCCATAAAAATCTGATGGGAAGCAAAAGTAAAGGAAGAGACTGTTGTTTTGGGATTCCTGGTAGCCACAATTTTTGCATGTTCACCACAAGTTAGAAAGACAAGTAATCTTTTTGATGAGACATTTTGGTTCCTTGTCCTTCAGCTCATACAGTTAAGCAGAAAAAAAATCCCACTGTATACATGAGAGATTAAAAAGTTTAGTATTCTCCAAAAGAAAAATATTATCATTACAGAAATTCTGTTCACAAGTCTTACAGACAGGTTTCTAGTCAGTACAAATGCACGAATCCCCTGCTCCGAGACCTCTGGTGATCTGAGGCTCTCTGCTTCAGCCCAAATCTTGAGTCTCACACCTGGCAGTGACCTGGCCCAGCCATTGGGTCACCATCCTAATAACTGATGGGAGATCTCACATCCTACAGACAGGAAATACTGAGATAACTGTTAGCCACTAAATCTTTACATTTTGGCATTATTTCCTTCTTCCTGTTCTTACATTTCTTGTACCTGTCAGTAAAAAAGCCTTTGGCAACAAGAAATTTCACTCCATCATTAACAAGTATCACAAGTGTCACAAAGAATAGAATAGAATAGAATAGAATAGAATAGAATAGAATAGAATAGAATAGAATAGAATAGAATAGAATCATTAAGGTTGGAAGAGACCTCAAGGATCATCCAGTCCAACCGTCCGTCCCCCATCTATTAACCACTAAACCATGTCCTTCAGTACTACGTCTAACCTTTCCTTAAACACCCCCAGGGAATAAGAAACAAAGAATAAGAAACAAAACAAAGCTTCTTCATAACAAAACAAAACTGAAAAATTCTTACCACTGACTAATTCTTGGGTGTTGACCTTTATCACCAAAGTAGTATGTATATCTCCAAATCAGTTTATCGGACACGTACTGAAAGATTGGAATGGAGCCATATAGAGTATCTTTGTATCAGACAAAATAATACAAAGAAAATGAAAGTAGTCCAGCCAAAAGCTCTGTGAATAAAAATAGTGAATGAGGAGGGTATTAGGTGGTTTGGCTGAAAATAACAGGTTATTTTATTTTTCTAAAGACAAAATCTAGAGCCTTGTTTCTATCCTTGGCTACTATGCCCATAGATTTTAGTTGTACTACACTTTACAACATCTATTTCACATGACAGAAGCCATAAAACTTTCCTAACTTCTTTAACAAACTTAAAAACTACAATAAAAGCTCCAAAGCTAGAATTATTGCCAAGAAGCCAATAAGCCACTTTCCTGACATAGCAGGGAAAAATTCAATAAAAGCCCCAGCTAAATCTAAGCAGGCTACTGTGTCCATTACCACAGAAGGCAGCCAAAAATGTGCAAAATCTAAAGTCTACCAATCTGAGGAGAAGAAAAAGTTCTCTTCCATCCCCAAATTTTACAGTTTCATTGTATGAACTGGATACAACATAGCCATCAGCATATGAAGTTTTAATTTTTAGGAGTAACAGGAAGCTCTGTCCTTTCACCATGTTTCTGTAAGCGCCTCCAGGGGGTCAGAAGACTGTGGGGAGAAAAGCGTTCCAAGGATGCAAGTGGGGGAGAAGCGACAAGGTATGCAGCCAATGGAAACCCTGAAAGATGGGACCAGTGTAAAACAAACAGCATGCAAACAGCAATCCCAAGTATTTTATATCCTTTAAAGAATAGAATTTCTTCTTCCAGCTTCAAGAATGCCATCTCAAAATAGCTGATATTCTGCTAACCCTAAACTTCATTCTTCTGATTATTAGAAACATTCTCATTTCCAGTCTAAATTTATTCATTACTATTTGATAACAGGTTACTCTTTAACTGTCTCTTCCTCTTCATTGATAATTATCCCTAGATGCATTTATCCACATCTTTTCACTCAGCTTTCTTCTAGCTAGTTTCATAAGAGAGAAACTCCACTCATTTCATCATCCCATGAGATTTTCTCTGCATCTGTTTTCATTACATTCATCTTTCTTCAGCAACAACAGTCAAAACTACATGTATTCCCATTTTTTCCCTATTTTTTCTGTATATTCAGCAACTGAACTTACGTATCCTGAACACTATTAAAACCACATAATTTATCCTTTAATTTTTACACCTCCGTTATGCAGCTTTGTCATTCTCCAATCAGATCAATCAGTCAACACACCTTGGTCTCTTTCCTCTCCTGTCACATCCAGCTGATGAGTTCTAATTGAACCTTGACTTAAGTCCACGTGCAGATTTTTGACTGCACTTTCTAAGCTTAATATGATCTGTGAGTGCTATTCTGTTATGACTTTGAATAGTACTTTTATATTGTCCACAGTTAAGTATGTTTCAGCTGTAAGTGCTTAAAAAGATGCCTGTCAAGCCAAAACCGCCAAGTATATGATATCTTTCTAGACCAACGCCTCAACTGGTACTTTGATTCTGAAATATTCATTTACTAGAACAAGAGAATGTAAATCATTTCTTCATGTATATATGTATGTGGGGAACCTATCTCCAAATTGTCCTCATTAAGCAGTGAATGAGGGCATTTGGATATTTTATTTTTTTTAATGGAAAGTGCTCTATATTCCACAGTGGAATAATTCACTGATTTAAAACTAAGTAGCTGACAATGATTTAAATTATCAGCCTCATTAACAGGGTAAGGTTATGACTTCAGGTTAGGACAGTCAGCAGAAAGTGTTACAAGGCTAAAACAGTGTCTGCACGCAGCTCTGCTGTCTATATGTGTAAAGTAAAGGTCAGGAGGGCAGACGCTGCAGCAAAACTATGTGTCACAGCTCAGTAATAAAATTATGAAATGTATATTGTTTGTGAGGATAACCTGATTTACTCTACAGACATATATTTTTTTCTTCATTTTTAGAACTATCTGAAGCCAAATCATCATGTTTTAACTTTTATCTGAAATTGCTTTGGACTTGTGAATTTTCCCCTAATTTATTTGTAATTGCCTAGGTCTCTGGTATTCAAGAAATTGGAAATTCCATTTTCAAAAATGAAATGGCAAAGTATCTTCATGTGGCAGAAAAGAAAAACTTTCAGACCATGAAGGAAGGCTCGGTTTCTATAAATACTGGCCTATTTCCCATTCAGTTGAAAATGTCTGCAATGTGGGATGCATCTCTCTACAGTAGATAATTCAGATGGGGTCACAGAGGTTTCAGATTTCCTCTTGAAAATTGCCAATTAACAGATTTTACACTGAGTTCATTTTTACTCAGTGGCACATCATTCTAGAATGACAAATTACAGGAAGATATTTAATACTATATAATAAATGATGAGAAAAACTCGAGCAACTTTGGGTGGGCTGAGCCTAAGCTTCAATTGATACCAAATGTTTTGATATTTATCCTTCCTATAAAAAGATATAGGTTTCACAGCTAGCTAGATCTCCATGGTAAAACACCAATAAACATGGAAATAGAAGTGATCCAGTTCCATACATAAAAGTCTCCCAGACGCACTTATGGAGTTTGAACTTTTCAAGGGTATGATCAAAGCTGAGTGGAGTGAATGGAAAGGCTCATATTGACATCAATGGGCTCTGGAACAGGCTTGATGTGTTGACAGCTAGAGAGATGCTCTGAACCCATCTGAAAATAAACTCAAGGTCTGATAGGACGCTGTGGCAAAAGAGATACCATTGCTTCATTCTCCTCCATGTCAGGAAATTATCTCGGAGCTGTCAGCATCGGTTTCTCATTTTAGTGTTTATGTTTCTGGCTCATCTCTCGCCAAATGGCTTTCCTTTTGTATGTATGACAATTGATTAGTAATAAAAAGCGACGGGGTCATAAAAGTAACACACTTTGCATCTATAATATGAAATATTCTCGTGCATAGCCAAGTCTTATCTTCTTCAAGTAATATCCACCACACAACAGAAAGAGCTGAGACAAATCAGTTTCTGCTAACATGGGGCCTGTGTGCTTTAGCATTCCCCTACCCAGCCTTCGCATTAGTTAGAAATTTTTAACTTTCCCCTATGCTCTGATCCACCTTAAAAGCAGCAGTCACATTCCAATCGATTTGGTGAGATGAATGTTATTTACACTTCAGTTTGCACCTTTTTCTAAGATTTCATAAGAGAATAAATCCACACTTCCAGGGACGGCTGTGCATGAGGAAGTCTGGGGCTGTTAAGCAGAAGTGTTAGACACGTATGGGAATGTATTAGTAAGGGTCACACCTCCATCTTAAGATTTTTAAGTGACAGCAAGAGCATAAAAGACAGCAGGATGGCAAAGAAAGACTGATTGCGTGTGGGTTTTTTCTTCTTTATAACCATGTTTTTTAAATTGTTAAGCATTGCTATCCAACAACTCAGATGGATCACATCATCTAGGCGCACCTAAACAAATAAAGCTTTGATGAAATAACTCCTTTAAATTAGATGTATGATTTCCACGTTATGTACGCTGAGGCCAGGAAACTCCTAATGCCAAATGTGTTTCAAAGCAGAGATTAGTAAAGACAATGTTGAGGTACTCCTGGTAAAAATTCATTAGAGCAGCCAGGTGAACTGATAGCACTCTTCCAAAGATATCATATGTGCATGGGAACAGGTGGAAATAATGCTGAGAAATCTACACTAAAATAGAGCAGTGCATTGTACCACACTTTACAACTCTTTCCATCCCTTTTTTTGCCTGTCTTTTCTCACATCCAAGTATCAGCCATTTCCCTAGCCACCACCAGAGCAACATACAAAATGACATGACTGTGATGTCTCCAATTTGATTTGCTCATGGATCCTGCAAGCAAAACCAAAATGACGAGTAAAAACTATGGGCTTACTTCAGTTGCAGCTGCTACAATACTTAGATCAGTTCATGGACACCTTTGCATTTGTCTGATCCTCCAGAAAGCTGGGCTGGAGGAGAAATCTGTTCAAATTCTGGTCTTCGAGTTCTTGGACATCTTGGTTATGTTGGAGATCCCACTATCCAGGGCAAGTGATACAGTCATATCTGCTTTATACTATTAGAGGATTCCTTCAAGAGAGCTACCAGATTGCCCAGTTAAATTTGACTTTGCCTTTATAACAATTAAGTGGTGTAAAATGGCAGCACTTAACAAAGAATCTGACTTCGCCGGGAACCAAACTAGTGATTTTTCTTACAGCTGTGGGAACTGCACACAGCTGTGGTCTGTATGCACTGTTTTGGCCAGATCCTGGGCCGAATGATCAGAGAATAATGCTGTAAAGACCGGTCCTTTTCTCGCTCCATATCAGTGCAAAGTGTGTTTTAGATCAATTAACCTGAAAATCAACATGACCCAGACTCTGAACCGTGGAAGCAAAAGAGCTGTGGTGGCCTGATCCTTGACTGGTACAATCGTGCTGTGTTTGAGGAAGCTGCTGGTTTGCCCTACCGTCTCTGCTGAGAAGTGCTGCCACAATCCAGGCTGGGATGGAGGAGAACGGCATTTTTCCTTGTGTTAACTGAGTTACCAAATGGTTCAAATATATTTTTGAAACCTTTAAAGCCTTGAAGTTATCTTCACTAGCCAAATAGCCCTCTTCCAATCTTTCTAGCACGTCTACACTAATTAATCCTTATTTTCATAAAGGAAAAATCAGCTTGGCTTTTTAGGGCTTACAAGAAGCAACGATCCTAAGAAAGCCCAATTCTGGATGACACGGAATCTGGCAATCCTGCCTGGACTCTCACCTTTCTGCACTGTTACCCTATGAATCTGTGAGGTCTCACACAACAGTGGCTGCAATCACACATTTTTACGGAAAATTTTGTACACAACAATTTTATTTGCTTTGCTTTGGGGTATGAGTTTGAAAAAAAAAGGGTTTAACTGCACAGAAATATTTCATAGATTCACACTGTTTTTGACAAATTCTTTGTTCTAAAACAGATCTGGAAGAAAACAAACAGAAGGGATTTCTTTTGACGTTTTCAATTTGAAGTGATCATCATGAGTCATTTTAAAATAGCCACCATAGAAATAAAACTTTGTGTACCTTATAGCTTTAATTGGATAGAAATTCCTTTTTTTTTTTTTTTTTTTTTTAAATCTCCTAATTAAATGAAGCAAAAAAGTCCAGGAATCAACATGCTGTCCATTTTCAAAGAAAGCAAAAATTATTTTGCTGCTCTCTTGGCTTCTGCTAGGTGTGCAAATATTTTTTAAATATGCCATAGTTTAGTAATGTGAGAAAAAGGCAAGAGAGAAGCAGGCACCTTGGCAGCACTTGTCTTTGTCATTTGCCACCAGCAGTTGAGGTCTAGTAAGCAAGCTCTTGAAACTGAAGATCAGATTTTCAAGATGGAGAAAAAAGCGAAGACAGAGGCCAAAGGAGAGATTCAAAGAGGAAAATGGTGAGTGATTATATTAGTACGTAGGGATGACTGTACTAGTGGAAAAATTCTGCAAGAGGTTGCTGGGATCAGGAGGTCATTATGTTTGGGTCTACATATAAATAAAGAAAAACTAAATTTTCTTCTCTTTTCTGCTCTCATATTTGTAAAAATACTAACTAAACGGAGTGAAGGAATTGATCAAGAATGGAGACCAATACTAAGGAGAGTATGAAACATGGCTCCATGGCTTGTACAAACTGTGTACACAACAGATACCTGCCACCTCATCTATCTTGATGTGGTGTGTCTCTTATCAATCTGCTCAGCTGCCAATACCGGACACCTGGCCAGCAGGCGTGATGAGGTAATCAGCCATCATGAAGATTGATCTACAGCAGTCCATCTGGGATAGACTCCAAGAAACAGGGAACAAGCTAGTGCTTACTAAATGCGAAGGAAATGTTTCTCCTTCTGTACAGAGTGAATTGGAGGTATCTTTAGATTTTAAGGGCACCACAAGTGTTAACGTGGGTTCATAGCAATCATTCTGCTACAGACGTAAAAGTGAGCAGCTAGGAATAGATGAAGTAAGGTCTCCCTGAGGGTTTTCTCTTGTGCAACACAAAGCATTTTCCCTGCCCTCCTTGCTACGAGTACGTCTGGCTTGACTTTATATCAGCCCATCCAGTAGTGTCACAGTAGCTCATTTCTGTCTATTCACACAGCATCGCAAATCAAGTAAAAGTTGTCCTGTCGAAGCCAGGGCTAACCAGAGGAGACTATTTTTAGCATGAAAGTGAGTTTAACAAATGGATCGTAGCTAAGGCAGCATGACAGCCCTGCCGACTAATTAATAGAGACACCAAAGGTGATTTTGTAACAGAGACAGAATCACTACTAAGCTGGGTCTTTAGATGAGACAGAATTTGCAGCCCTGTTGTGTTGTCCAACCAGAAAAGGCAACCCAAATACACCTCGAATCTGGCCCAAACACGTTCTAATGTACTCTGCTCTGAGATAGATAATAAAATGTTTCCTTTGTTTGGCTTCATTCTTTGTTCATCCTAGCATTCATCAGAACCCTTACTCCTTGCAGGTTTTCTCTCTTTTGTTATTCCTTAAAGTGTCTAATAACTGCTGAAATGGGGCACAGCAGACTGGATTTAAGCCCTCCAGCTATAGAGGAGGACTGAAACGCCTTCTCTGTAGGGTGGCCGGTGACTACATCGGCACAAAAGTGGGACAGAAATCAAAACCAGAATCAGGACCTGATGTTTTCTCCCTAAGCATATCGTGTGATTCCTGGTCAAACCCCATCCATGCTTGTGCTTTAAGGACTTCATGGGTGTCCAGAGTTTTTAATTCTTGACATGGATCACCAAAAAGAAAATATACCAGGCTCTTCATTAATTTCTCCCCTGAATTTCCCACAGATCTTTTTTAAGAATATAGAATGTAATTCCCTGGAAGACCATTTTATAGCAAACAATTTTACGATCAGAGTTTTCCCATAAATGAACTAGCTTTGCCTGCAAGACAGTCTCTCCAAGCTCTCTTTTTCTTTGAATTCCTATTAAATTTGGCTGAACCCACATGCCTTTAAAGGCATTTTCTTCTGAAGTCCATCCTGTTTCAGGAAGTTCTCAGCTCGCCATTGCTGAGCTTCTCTTTTGAAATTATTATCTCAGGAGCTTCTCCCCAGGGAAATTACTGCAATCCAATCACCACAAATGTAAATTAAATCAGCATCCAATATAACCACAGTGGTTTGTGTTTCTCTCCACTCCTTTCTCCCTTTGAGAAATCTAATTCTGGAACTACTGGAATAAATTCTATTCCCCACCTCCCGTAAGGAAATAGCTGCAGCGATCTGAGAGCAGATATAGTCTGTAGGAAACCACAGTACAACTTAGTTGTGATGTTTATTCTGGTTCATGACTTCAGCAGCCTTCCTTCTGCTTAGTCTCTCTCCTCCTCTGCCTTTGCCCTATATTTTCTGTGGTAGGGATAAAGTTGGGAATTCTACCATCTATGTGAGACCCTGGTTGCAGCATCCTACATCAGAAAGTTGTACTTATTTCTCTGCAGGTTTGAAAACACTCCTCACACAAGCTGAGATTTAGAACTAGTCAGCAAAGCATTGGCTGGCAATATCATGACAGGTGAAGCATGTGCCTTGACTCACAACTAAGTAAAAGGTAGAAGAGTGTTCAGTTTGGAGATCATAGAATCATAGAATGGTTAGGGTTGGAAGGGACCACAAGGGTCATCTAGTTCCAATCCCCGTCATGTGCAGGGACACCCTACACTAGATCACATTGCCAAAGCCCCATCCAACCTGGCCTTGAACACTTCTAGGGATGTGGCCTCCACAGCTTCTCTGGGCAACCTGTTCCAGTGCCTCACCACCCTCACAGGGAAGAATTTCTTCCTAAATCTAATCTAAATCTCCCCTCTTTTAGTTTAAATCTATTACCCCTTGTTCTGTCACCGCGCTGATGAACAACCCCTCTCCAGCTTTTCTGTAGGCCTCTTTATGTATCGGAAGGTCGCAATTAGGTCTCCCTGGAGCTTTCTCTTCTCCAGGCTGAACAAACCCAACTCCCTCAGCCTGTCCTCATGGGAGAGGTGCTCCTGCCCTCTGATCAACTTTGTGGCCCTCCTCTGGATTTGCTCCAGCAGCTCCATGTCTTTCCTGTACTGGGGACCCCAAAGCTGGACATTACAGATGTGTAATGTTAATTGGGAAAAGCACCAGGTTCCACGTATTAGCAACCAATAAACCAAGAAAAGGAAAGGGATAGATGAGTAGAAGCTGAAGAAAATATGAAGAAAGTTGAAAGCCTTTGGAATTAAATATCACAAGAACAAAAGTACATGGGTTACCCAAGATTGTCACTTCGATCTCAATCCTTACTCAAGAACAAACTCAGCTCCCTGTGGCAAATGTGCACACGCAAGTCTGATAATTTAGATGGATATCAAGCTGGAAAGCTGTGTAGAGGA